>CM031240.1:816248743-816768743 GCA_018340775.1 Taxus wallichiana var. yunnanensis | reverse complement strand
ATTATAGACCATTATCAAGTGTATCGCATGCCTTTCATCCTCATTGATATTAGATACATATGGTTTATACTTCAATATCATCGGATGTCCTCTCTATGGGATGATACTTATTCAAGACAAATATATTTCAAGATATTATGTAATATTATCAAGAGTATCTCATACCTTTCATTTCTAGTGATACTAGAAATATAAAGATTACACTTCAAGATCATTTGTTTGGGTTTTAGAAATAGGGCTTACAAATATTAGGGAAAGAAACATCATTGCACATCACTAAAATATTTTCAAAATGGGTTTTAGAATCAAAACTGCACTATAATCCAAATTTTCTATATTGATAAGCTTCACTTTATTCAAAATATTCCCTTCACACATGTCTGCATTATTGTTGGAAAACTATATTAACTTTATTTGTGCCCTTTGATGATTGATTAATACCACAACGATGACACACCATTATTTATAATAGTTAAAATAGTCAAATTAATACACATATTCGAAATGTAATGGAAGTAAGACCACATCAATGGATTTAACACAAATATCAATATATTTTACAAATATGCTTTGGAACTCTTCAAACTAATGAAGAAATCTAGAACATAAACCATGTAATTTTTTAATGTTTTATATGCATTAAAACATATTTGAATGTTTTGTGGAGGTTGAGAAAAAAATCCACATGAAGCATGATGTTTTTGAAGTGAATATTGAGCTATGTAGTATGCCTATTGACTATTTACTAAACCATTAAGCTAACCATAAGTAAACCAATAATTTTTTGGATAGCCTAAACAATTTAGTTTGATTTTTATAGATCATATGAATTGTTATTGTTCCACATCTTTTGTAGTTGATCTCTCCAAATCCTCTTGAAAAGTAACAAATTTTGATCACCATTTATGCGTGGGAGGTAATTGAGCATGTTCATTTGATGGTGTTGCATGCCTATGGATTGCAATATCCTCAACGAATTCTCTTAAATTTTTAGAATGGTCTCATAACCATTTTTACACATTCAAAACAATGTGCATGAGAATGATTGACCTCATCATTATTAAAGATTTAATTTTCTCGAAACCTATTACAACAATCTTTGACAATATTCTCAAGGAAATTAAGAATTCCCATGTTAGCGGGAGAGTAAGAAGGGACTTGTAAAGCATTCCATGGATCTTGAGAATTTGGGGATCATTGGTGTCATTCACATCACCAACAATGTTTTCGTTTAGAGGAATGTTGACGACATTGTTGGCAAAAAGGTCAAGAAAATTGTTATTTGAATCATCCTAAAAATACACAAATGGATGCATGTCAATAACACTATGAAATTCATTTACAAAATCAACCAAATAGGGAAAGGTAAAAATCAACACGCATAACACTTACATGGGAAACACAATTTCTTGTTAAAGAAAATGGAACATTAATTCTTGAAGAAAATTATGCTCCTATTTTTTTCTCAAATCAACAAATTTTAACATGTGCTTACACACATGCGCCTGAGTTTACCACATGCATTCAAACATTAAAAAAAAAAAACTCACAATTATAGCCTTGTAAAGTTTGTCTTCCTTTCTTTGGCTCCTCACCCATGCCACATCAAGGTCAATCTCACTTAACATCATGTCACCATTAGGGATGCATTGCGATTTCACCCATGACTTGTTTTCCAATTTCTCTAACTTGAAGTTCCTATAAAACCCATTCTCCTTACACATTTGGCTCCACCAATAATATACAAATACAAAAGTCACTAACTTCTTCACCAACCAATCCACTCTGCGATGGGAAGAAACTCATATTTCATTTAGAAACATATTCTTTAGGTGAGAGTGATATACTTCTATGGTATCATTTGTTTCCTACACCAATAGGGGAATTGTATGTAAAATTCTTTCCCACATGCCAATATGGTGGGACCATTTCTCTTTTCATCGAGTTAAATGAATGGTTCTTGATCCGAATGTTGTTCATGAACATGCTCACATCATGAATCGTTGCCTTTTCTATAGAAGGTTTGTGCATTATTTCACCTAGGCTTCTAAAAATCCCTGCCTTGTTTCAAGAACCTTCACCTTTGAAATCAAAATTTTCAACCATCTTCTCCTCATGTGCCAACCGCATAGGTATGCCTCACATCGAAATACTTTTGTATAATGCAAATGTGCAAGTAAGAAAATTAGTGGGTAAAACATTGTTTTCAATAACAATAAGCAATATTTCTAATATACACGAGCTTCACTTACCTAATAGCAACAATTTCAGCACGAGCATCATCCACCATGAAAGCATTTGGTTTCCATTCCAACATGTGACAATGTGCACTAACCACCAACCTCCATATCCATAAGGCTAGGTATGGAACAATAACCCTTGACATTAACACCCATATGCAATAAGAAGTCCATTTTGAATGTTATTATTTACATGAACCATGCACATCATGAACTACATATAACATGACAAAAATAAGTGTTAAACAATAATGGATATGATGTTTCAAATTTGGAGATCCAAAACTACCTTGTGCACATTTGTCCCATATGTGATGTCCATTGAATGTATATTATTGTGCCCGTACTTCAACATCTAGTCATTTTGTTGAGGAAGCTAAAGGCCTAACAATGAGTTTCTCATCCATTCCTATTTTTTTAAAAATTCCATACATAAATACTTTTAGGATATTTTGTGACAAATTTTCTACCCCTATCTACATCATAGAACTCTAATTTATATCTTGCTTCTTTCATCCTTCCCTCAATATTTTGGATATCATATTTGGTTAAGAAATCATCCCTCTTTGTATGAACTTCGAACAATGTGAATTTATTATGGACCATTTCACGATGCTTTTTGTGAACAAGTTCATGGGTTAATCCAAAAAACAAAAATATTGCCACCCAATCCTTCAATGCATCACTTATGTGTGGAGCCAAACAACAACGATTACCTGTAAAATCAACTATCTCTTTCTGTGGAAAATCATTTCCCCTAACCTCTATGGTCCATGTTGTTATATGTAATCAAAGCATGTTCTTGCTTCTTCATCAACACAAGAATGGAAAAATGGCATTGACATCCACATGCAAATCCTACAGACTAGGCTAGATTCTGTACTAGCATTTGGAACCTTGGAAATGTAATAATAAACTTCATCTTCAACTTTATAATCAACATGGCCATATGCACTCTGATAACTATATTAAACATACATAAATTAGGAAATAAAAAATATTCAATTCTTATTATAAAAAGAAAATATATTACATTCACCATACTCACAGTATGTATTGGAGAGATCTATCAATCCTAACTTTTTGGAGGTTGGATGATAGAGAATTGATTGTCTTATCATCAATACGAAAGGTGTGCGGGATAGCTTGGCCTCGACATTCACCGTTTACGAAATTTCCTATACAATCCACGTTGTATCCAAGAAACAATATCTTTTTGTTTCCCAAATTGTACTTAACCTCGCTCCAATCCAATTCATTGGAAGAAAACTATCTAGGAAGGGTATTTTCAACTGGAAGACATAAAAAACTTCCACTTGTAATTTTATGAAGTGAACAAGAACAAAAATTACACATGTTAGTTTATAAACCCATTGAATTGTAAAAATCCAATTCTATGTAGATAGAAAATAAAACTTCCTTCCTTTAAGTATTTCAAATGTGGAGTGCAACACCCAATTCAAATTATGCTTAATAGAGTATAAAGAGAATTGTTTTTGTGCTCAAGTATATTATTTATGATACTTAATGTAATGCCCGATTTAGATTATGCTTAACGAGTATATAGAAGAATGTTTTTGTGTTAAAACATTTCTTGTAAGTATTTTAAATATGTCTACCTGCAATAACCAATTCATATTATTTTTAACCACATATATGCAGAAATGTTTTTATGTTTTTTGGTAGATAGATTGGGTTCTTGTTGTATTCTTTTGAGTATTGAGTTTTGAGAAATCTTGAATTAAAATGTTTGTTGACTTAATCATAAGTCGATATATTTCATCATTTTTTTACTTATGTTTCTAGAATACATGGTTTGAAATTAAGTCATCTATCCTTAATGCTTGAAAGGATGTCCACACTCTATTCCAAATCTACCATTTAAACATAGATATGAAGGATACATTGAAAACGTTGTGGAAATTGACTTTACTCTTACTAATTAATATTTGTTGGACTCTCTGGAGAGAAAAAGTTAATACCATTATCTAACATTTCACAAGTATAATTTTTTTCTAATTGTATTTCATTATTGTATGATGTAAGGTGGCATTACCATCTTACACCTAAACTTATGATGCGGAAGTGAAATAGGAAAACTATTCTCAAACACTTACATTTTCTATTTGTATTTTTCTAATCCCATCATTTCAAAGATGGGATGTTTTAATTCTAGATGTTAGGTCATTGCTTTAGGAAGTTCAAGATAAAATTTAGAACACAAAGATATGATTCTTGTAAGGTTATTACAAAATTTCCTAAAATCTTCGATATTTGTTTGGGAAAGGCTCCATATTTATAAATAATAGAACTTTAAAATTCTATATTTAGAGTTACTAGAACTTTTTCAAGATTGAATTACATATGCATACAAAAACACAATTTTCAATGAAAAAAATTGTTCAAAAAATAAACTAATTTTATTTTCTATAAAACCATTTGAATTAGTAGATAAAACACATTTTAAAAAATATTCATTCGGATGAGGAGATGCCAAAGAGGCATATGCCCGAGAAGGCTTGATTACAACACGGACTTTTGAGAATGAAGTATTAAATTATAGATTAACTTTCACTAAAAGTTTCCATGGAGTCAGCTAGATGTCCTTTTATTTCGATATTTCATTCAATTAGGAAAATTCTTAATGCCTAGCATGTGAACTATAGGCATGGATACAATACATTAGCAATGTTTCACCCGATCGACTAGTTCATCTTTGCAAACAATGTGTGCCAAAAACATTTTCATGGAGTTGATTAGATGTGTTTTTAATTTAATTCTTTCATTCACACTTCAAAAATTCCTTAATGCCATGGGTGTAAACCGTGGGTATTCACAAGGTGTTGATACTATTGTATCATCCATTCTAACCAATTTCGTTTTATCAACATACACCTAACATGTTCCAAAATAAGAGTTTTAGAATAGGTATAAATTTAACCGTTGACTTGTGGAACTTAATTGCATCACATTGACATGCTTTACGAACTTTCTAGAATACATAGTAACCGATGTTAGTCGGTTGACCAACGTCGATCACCTAGGGAATTGTATCGATTAAGGCAAGGAGGAACCGAGGGCAACCGACATTGGTTAGGGTACCGACATCGGTTTCTTGTGCGTGATTGTTTTTATTTAACTCATGGGAATTAGATCTAACTTTTTATATAAAGTTGATCTAATGATTGTAATTACATAGCTAAAGTGCCCTAAGTTTGTATATGCGTATATAAGCCAAAAGCTAGGGTTAGAAGATAGAATTAAGAGACGATTAGAAGAATTGTAAAAAAGTTTTCTTTTGGAGATAGGAAAGATAAACTCGTGAGGAAGAAACTACTGTACATTTAAGAAGGTGTGGAAGATTATAAATCTTCATTGTATTTCCTCTGTGATAATAGATTGGTTGTTTCTTAGTGGACGTAGCCCACAATAGGTGAACCACGTTAAATCTTGTGTATTATTTCTTCTAGTTATTTTCGTGTTTATTGATTATATGCTTAGATTTGATATTTATATCTGTACAACCTATGTGCTAACCCCAATATGCTGTATCGGAGCTTTGTTTGAGGGTTTTGTGTGTTGATAGATTTACTCACAGAGGAATTTCTGACTAAGTGGGAGCTATAACAATGGCAGAAGAAGGAAAATACAAAGTAGAGAAGTTTGACGACCATAATTATCAATTATGGAAGATGCAGGTGGTAGATTATCTGTATCAGAAGGATCTATATTTACCGTTGGATGTGAAGGAAATACCTACAAAGATGACTGATGAAGAGTGGAATATTCTTGACAGAAAGGCTCTGGGATCTATAATATTCAGCCTAACAGCAATTGTGGCTTCAAATATTATTGAAGCTAAATATACAATAGAGTTGATGGATTCTTTGGCTACTTTATATGAAAAACCTAGTGCTTCGAATAAAGTTTATTTGATGAATAAATTATTTAATTCTAAGATGCAAGAAGGTGAATCTGCATCAAGTCATTTGAATGATTTCCAGTCTATTGTAAATCAATTAAAATAAGTGAATATTATGTTTGATGATGAAGTGAAAGCACTTATTTTTCTATTCTCTTTTCCAGATTGTTAGGATAACTTGGTAATGGTTGTTAGTAATACAACATCTATTGATGTGGTTAGTATAATCCTAAATGAAGAAATATGTAGGAAAAGTACGGAGAATTATCATCTGGGAATGATTTGAGTGTAGAAATAAGGGAAAGGTAGAAGGAGAGATCCAAGAGCAAGAATAATGATAAATCTATGTCTAAGAATGGAAGATATAAATCTAGAGGTAAAGGAATAACTATTTCTGAATTGTGGAAAGAAAGGACATACAAAGAAGGATTGCTAGTTCAAAGAAAAAAAAGAGAATTTGCTAGACAAAGGTAAAAAGATAAATGTTGCAACTCATGTAATGCAAGATGCCCTAATTCTCTCCTTGGATAATAAAATTGAATCACGGGTTTTAGATTTAGGAGTTTTTTTCCATGCAACCCCTAATAAGGGTTATTTCGAAATTATGTCCATGGTGATTTTGGGCATGTTTATTTAGGAGATGATGAACCATGCAATATTATTATCGTAAAGGCGAAGTTCATCTAAAATTACAGAATGGAACTACATGGATATTGAAAGATGTGAGGCATGTTCCAAACCTCAAGAGAAATCTAATTTTTGCGGGACAATTGGGTGAAGCTAGGTTATATGGTTACATTCACAGTCGACTCTTGGAAAGTTACCAAGGGATCTCTTGTTGTAGCAAGAGGAAAGAAGGTAGGAACATTGTATTTGTCTACCTATATTACTGATTCCTTTTCTGTGCTATCTACTTTAGATTCAGATGCAAGCATGTGGCATAATCGGCTAGGTCATATGAGTAAAAAAGGAATGCAAATATTAAAGGCAAAGGGTAAGTTATCATATTTGAAAGATGTAGATATTGATTTATGTGAGAATTTTATATTTGGAAAGCAAAAGAGAGTGAGATTTCTCAAAGTTGGGGCAACAAAGAAGGAGAAAAAATTGGATCTTGTGCACTCAGATGTGTGGGGACTAGCCTAGGTAGCTTCTCATGGAGGATCCCAATATTATGTGACTTTCATTAATGATTCCACAAGAAAGGTATGGGTTTATTGTATTAAATGTAAATATGATGTTTTTGAGACTTTTAAAAGATGGAAATCCCTTATGGAAAATGAATCAAATTCAAAGTTAAAATTCCTTAGATCTGAAAATGGTGGTGAGTATTACAGCAAGGCTTTCAATGATTATTGTTTAGTGAATGAAATATGTAGAGAAAGAATGATTCCTAGAAGACCACAAGAGAACAGTGTTACAGAAAGAATGAACAAGAAAATCATGTAACGTGCAAGAAGCATGAGGATACATGTTGGATTACCCTTGCAGTTTTGGGAAGAAGCAATAGACATGGTGGTTTATTTAATTAACCATGGGCCTTCAAGTGCACTAGATGGTGGAATACCAAAAGAAGCTTGGAATGGAAAAGAGGTAGATCTTTCTTTTCTTAGAGTATCTAGTTCGAAGCTTTTGTGCATATTGAATAATAAAATAGAAATAAGATGGATGCTAAATCCAAGAGATGTAATTTTATTGGTTATGGTTCTAGTGATTTTGGATTTCAGTTTTGGGATCTAGAGGATGTTAATATTGTTAGGAGTCATGACATTGATTGGAATAAAAAGAGAATGTACAGGGATAAAGTTTTGGTACCCAAAGATGAACCGGTTGAAAATTTTGTGGATGAAAATGAACTCTCGGATTTAAAATTAACACCTACATGTCTACACAATAACCGATGTCGGTTTACCCGTGTGAGACATTAGTCGCTTTTACCAACGTCGGTAATAGAGGATCCAAATGGCATTGGTCACTATTAGAGATAGATACAAACTTGCAGAATGAATAGATTGAGCCTCTAACACCCCAGATCTCAATGAGAAGGTCACAAAGGGTAAGTAGAGCTCTAAAAATATTTTCACCAACCTTATCTTATTTATTATTTACTGATAGTGGTGAACTAGAAAGATTTGAAGAAATAATGCAAGATGAAATCCACAAGTAGTGGGAGCATGGCATGGATGAGGAGATGGACTTCTTGGAATAGAAATAGACATTGGATTTGGTTAAGTTGCCAACAGGTAAAAGAGCATTACAAACAAAGTGGGTTAGTCTTGTATTGAGTTTAGTTGCGGTAGAATATTTTCATTTAGAGAAACCTTCATGGTGATTTGGAGGAAGAGATATATATATGCAATAGCTACTTGGGTATGAAGTCAAGGGTAAGGAGAAACTTGTGTGTAGGTTGAAAAAGAGCTTGTATGGGCTCAAGAAATCTCCAAGGCAATGGTATATGAGGTTTGATAGTTTCATGCATGATCATGGTTATATGAGATGTGAATCTGACCATTGTGTTTATTTCAAGAAGCTTAGAAATGGGAGCTATATTATTTTGTTATTGTATGTGGATGATATGATTATTGCAGGATCTAGTATGCAGGACATTGGTGAGCTTAAAGAAAAATTAGCTCACACATTTACAATGAAGGATTTGGGAGCTGCAAAGAAAATCCTTGGCATGCAAATTCTTAGAGACAGGAAGAACAAGAAGTTGTATTTGTCTCAGGAACATTATATCAATAAGGTGTTGGAAAGGTTTAATATGCAAGAATTCAAAACCTGTAAGTACACCTATGGTTGGACACTTCAAATTATGAAAAGATCAGTGTCCTACATCACATGAGGAGGTTGAGTACATGACATAAGTTCCATATGCTTTAGCAGTTGGAAGTCTTATGTATGCTATGGTTTGTACCAGACCAGACATTACACAGCAATGGGAGTTGTGAGCAGATTTATGGCCAATCTAGGTAAAGAGCATTGGAAAGTAGTCTAATGGATTCTCAGGTATTTGAGAGGGACATCCAACATGTAGTTATGTTATGGAGGGTCAGATACTTCTTTATGCAACTATGTTTATTTAGATATGGCTGGAGATTTGGATGGTAGGAGAAGCACCACTAGATATGTTTTCATAGTAGGTGGCACGACAATTAGCTAGATTTCAAGATTGTAAAGGTTGTGGCATTGTCTACTACAGAGGCCAAGTATGTTGCAACTACAGAGGCTAGCAAAGAGATGATATGGATGAGTAGGTTCATGGAAGAGTTGGGAAAGGAGTAAGAGGATTGCATATTGTACAATGATAATCAAAGTGTGATTTATCTAGAAAATAACTCAACATTTCATTCAAGAACAAAACATATTCAGTTGAGATATCACTTCATACAAAAAGTGTTGGAGGATGGGTAGCTAAAACTAGAGAAAATTCATAGAAAGGAGAACCCTGCGGATATGCTAAAAATTCATTAGCAAAGGAGAAGTTGGAGCTACACTTCACTTTTGTTGGTCTTCGAGTTTGAGATTTAAAGATGGATAAACATGCCAAGCAAAGGATCATAGGAAGAAGTTGTACGATACAATGAAGGAATTTATCTCCAAGTGGGAGATTGTTGAGTTATGGAGCTTAATTGCTTCACATTAGCATGCTTTATGAACTTTATAGAATGCACATAATCCGGCGTCGAATTAGGTGACCAATGTTGGTCACACAGGGATGAGTATTGGTCAAAGAAAGGAGGAACCAACATCGGTTAGGGTAACCGACTTCAATTTCTGTGCATGATTGTTTTATTTAACTCGCATGAATTAGATATAACTTTTGATATAAAGTTTATCTAATGATTGTAATTACATAGCTAAAGTGCCCTAAGTTTGTATATGCCTATATAAGCTAGAAAGCTAGGGTTAGAAGGTAGAATTAAGAGACAATTAGAAGAATTGTAAAGAAGTTTTATTTTGGAGAGAAAAAGAAAACTTGTGAGGAAATATTGTATATCTAAGAAGGTGTGGAAGAATGCGAGATCTTCATTATATTTCCTCTGTGATAATAGATTGGTTGTTTTTAGTGGACGTAGCCCACACTAGGTGAACCAAGTTAAATCTTGTGTATTATTTCTTCGGTTATATTCGTGTTTATTTCATATATGCTTATATATTATATTTATATATGTACAACAACCTGTGTGCTTAACCCCAACATTAATGAAAAATATGCTTTTGAATATTATAAGTACAATTATCCACGATAGATATAAATACAAACAAACCAACCAAATTTTAATTAACTTCTTTTATGTATCTTACAAAAACATTTTGGAGATTGAATTTATACTTGCATTAATTACGTGAAATGTGTTTTATAATGGGGAAAACTTTCCCCTACTCACACTGATCGGTGATTCACTAAAATTAAATAACTATGTAGTATATAGGGATAATTAATCTAAGTTATGAACAACTATAATAAAGTAAATAAATACAATAAAGAAAGTATGTAAATGATCTAAGTAACTATGCAAAAGGAAATGCTAACCCTAATGTGTAAGAAGGAAGAGGAAATAACTCAACTGAATGGAAGATGCTCGCAGGACAGTGTCACAGTGATGATTGGAAAATCTGGAAGTAGGAACAAATGTGTAGAAGTCCCAAAAGGATGGATTTGGAGGATCTAGTTGGAATGGAGCACTGGAGAGGGGTGAGGTGCATGTGGATGCTTTGGTCTGCTATCTAGGCGCCCTGGTATGTGAAAAAGCTCTGAAAATGATCTTTGCAAAGTGTGAGAGGTGGTTCAAAACCCTCTTTGTTTATCACATCAAGTTCACTGTCTTGTACCGGATGCCACCAATAATCCAAGATGATGTAATGACATGTAAAAGACCAAAATAAGTATCAAAACCCTAAAAAAGAAAGATACAAATAAATGGGTCGAGATGACCTCAACGCCTACAACAAAGGACTTATTGATTTAGCACTACACTACATTTCGGACGTAAATGTAGTTTTGGCAGTGTGTGCATAACGTGCCCTAGGAGCTCTTGTGCTAGTTGCACTTTGTGAAGTAGAGAGAAATAACTAGATGTAGAAAATGTAATAGAATGTGTGCATGAAATAGAATAGAATCCCCCGTTTTGAAGTGTGATGCAAATGTCTTAGTCCTTGTGTTTTGATGATGGAGCTATGTGGATGCAAGTGATCTTCAATGCAATAGATGGATGCAACTCTAGATGGGTGATAATAGTGAATGATGTTAGGTCCCTCATTATGGTCTAATAACTTTATATTTATAGGGTTGTCTTGATCTAATTTTGTAGCTAACCCCAAAAAGGTGACAATAATAAAGATAAAGATCTCAAACGGCTAGAAAGAGCCCAAAAAGTGGCGGAAAAGTGCAAAAAGGACCGGGGCACCCCTGGTGGGGCTAAGATGCCCACAGGTGCCCAGATACTAATTTGGGTGCCCGATCAAGGCTAAAATAATGAAGGATGACAAAAGAAAAATGGCATATGGTTGCAAGAGGTTGATAATAATGAAATAAAATAAAACAACATGGCGAAAAGATGAGGTTAATTAGTACTTTCTTCCGTTAAGAACCTTTTAATTAGTAGTGTGAGACTCGAGACTAAATAATGTCTAAACATAATTTTTGTCTACATTCAAAGTTCACGAGGAAATGTGGGCCATATATGTATCGACGTCCTCTACACA
The DNA here is from genome assembly GCA_018340775.1 of Taxus wallichiana var. yunnanensis. NCBI lineage: Eukaryota > Viridiplantae > Streptophyta > Pinopsida > Cupressales > Taxaceae > Taxus > Taxus wallichiana. The sequence continues at coordinate 816,756,872 of CM031240.1, read as the reverse complement.
TAAATCTTGATAGTTCGGTTATTAATAAAACCAAACATACGAGATATCATATCATAGAAAAATATGTCTAAAAATCGACATCAATACGGTTTGAATCAACTTATGAAACTAGAAATACAGGGCACTGACACTTTGGTAACATGTGATGTGAAACCAGGGTGTAAGGATTGATTAGAGTAGGATCCCAACCACGTAAACATTTTTCAAATCGATAAACTCCTAAAAGCATGGAGTTCGTGCCCTTACGAATTGGATGAGAGGCATGGTCTTACACTCACTCCCATTGTCATCATAATTTGTCAACTTCCACCACGAAATAATCCATTGAGTCCATTCTCATGTATTGAAAATTCATTGCCTTTTCTTGTAACCCAATTCCACTTTTGTTTCTTCTCGAGATCTCACCCATAGGGGTTATAAACGTAAAATCCTTAATTTTTGGAAGAACCCAATTGTGACCTATATATGGCACAACCTCTACCAAATTCCAGGTAATCCCCCAAAAAATTTATCGTCAAAGCTTCAAAACCAGCCAAGACCCAAATTTAAACACATCATCCCACAAGAGGAAGAGAGCGGTAAAACCCGTCGTTGAAAAATTCATAAGACTTTAATCTTACTGTGATTGACTTGGAAATGATTTAAGACTTGGTAAAAAGATATTTGTAATTTACTTTTCCCCTCCCTTAATTGAGCACGAGTTGCACAAATTATTACCTCGGTTATGTTGACTCAATGTTGTTACCTCAAAGTACGGAAAACGGGCCTTCCCAAAAAGATTAATTATACACCGCCCTGTAGTGGTAAAAACGTTATAGAGAGGAGGGATGAGATTTAACATAATTGAATCCACCGTCGAACCAAAAATATATGATGTTAAGAGGTCTATCTCTATTAAATATATTTTATTTATTTAATATTTAAAAATACATTGTTTTTTTCATTGTATTTACAAGTGTCGGGTAAATTTTAGGGATTATATGCTCAATATAATAAACATAATTTCAACAAAATATTTTATTTAAATATCTATGTAATGTTGCACTTATATTTATATTGAATGTGTTCATAGTGATAATGATGGTTTTGCCAAGTTCTTTCACATCAAATAGGGATGGGATGACAATTTTGTAAAGTGTAAAATATAGTTAAAATAGGAAAAAAGCGTTTTGGACATCCGTCAAATATCAAATATGGCGGAGAGCAATTGTTGTTACACCGAAAGGTGTTTTACAATGGGAAAGGTTAGCCCCCTTTGACACGGGTTGCCGCACAAGAGAATGTGGGTCATAGATGTGGATGACCTTATCAATGTCCTTTGTAAGCAAATCTTGACCGCTCAACATAGAGTTGGGATTGTTGGTTGTCCTACAATAGCCAATTTAAATAGAGAGAGGGTGGAGAAGTCATTGGTCATTCAATCAGATTTGAGCGTTGAAAGGAGGCAGGTGCTTATCACATGTTTTATTTGAACCATTCGCAAGTGACAAGCATAACTCCATTTGCACTTACCCACTGACATGCCCAACATTTCTTTAGAATTTCACGTTGCGTGTGTCAAAAACATCACATTTGTAATCAATTTATAACAAAGCAACAAAATACTAAATGCATTTGTTATTACATATTATAATTTCCCATAAATATTTTAATCATATAAAACTAAACATATCATATATTATTCAGGTAAGGAAAATCTAAATTGGGGATAGGGTGTGGGGCATGTATATTGGGGTTAATCACACAGGTTGTATAGGTATGTATCAGATCTAAGCATACATGCAATAAATACAGAATTAAATCAGAAGAACAATACAAAAGAATAACTTGGTTCACCCAAAGGTGTGGCTACATCCACCAAGAAACAACTAATATATTATTCAAATCTTTACAGAGGATATACAATGAAGATCTACAATCTTCCACACCTTCTTTGGATGTACAATACTTTCTTCCTCACAAGCTTCTCTTTCTCTCTCTCCAAGAACTCCTTACAATTATGATCAACCTTTCACAATCTAACCTTTCTAACCCTAGATTTCAAGCTTATATAAGCATATACATACTTAGGGCAACTTAGCTATGCAATTACAACCATTAGATCAACTTTATATCAAAGATTAGATCTAATTCCCATGACTTAAATAAAATAAATCATGCACAGGTTACCGATGCGGTTACCCTAACCGATATCGGTTCCTACTTGCTTGACCGATGTCGGTCCCCAAGTGACCAATGACGGTTACTCAACCGATGTTGGTTACTATGTATTCCAACAAGTTCGTAAAGCATGCTATTTGTGAAGCAATTAAGATCCACAACTCAAAAATATCCCACTTGGAGATAAATTGTTGCATTGTCTATACATCTCCATTCTTGGATCCTTTTCTTGTCTTGTTTCTCCCTCTTTAAGTCTCAAACTTGAAGAGCAATAGAAGTGGATTGTAGCTCCAACTTCTCCTTTTCCAATGGCTTTGTTAGCATATCTACTGGGGTTCTTATTTGTATGAATTTTCTTCAATTTCAGATGCCCATCCTCCAACACCTGCCGTATGAAGTGATATCTCAACTGAATATGTTTTGTTCTTGAATGAAACACTGAGTTATTTGCTAGATGAATCACACTTTAACTATCACTGTACAATCTGTAATCCTCTTGCTCCTTTCCCAACTCTTCCATGAACCTGCTCATCCATATCATCTCTTTGCTAGCCTTTGTAGTTGCAACATATTCAACCTATGTAGTGGAAAAGGCCACAAATTTATGTAATCTTGAAATATAGCTGATTGACATCCCACCTACATGTTAATACATATCCACCGGTGCTCCTTCTACCATCCAAATATCCAACCATATCTGAATCAACATAGCTGCATAAAGAAGTATCTGACCCTCCATAGCATAAGTACATGCTAGATGCCCCGCTCAAATACTTGATAATCCATTAAACTACTTTCTAATGCTATTTTTCTTGATTGGCCATAAATATGCTCACAACTCCCACTGCTTGTGTAATGTCTGGTCTAGTACAAACCATAACATACATAAGACTTCCAACTGCTGAAGCATATGGAACTCGTGTCATGTACTCAACCTCCTCATGTGATGTAGAACATTGATCTTTTCTCAATTTGAAGTGTCTAACCATAGGTGTACTTACATGTTTTGAATTTCACATATTAAACCTTTCCAACACCTTATTGATATAAGCTTCCTGAGATAAATACAATTTACCGTTCTTCCTATCTCTGTGAATTTGCATGCCAAGGATTTTCTTTGCAGCTCCCAAGTCCTTCATTGCAAATGTGTGAGCTAATTTTTTTAGCTCACCAATGTCCCGCACACTAGATCCTACAATAAACATATTATCCCATGTAGTAACAAAATAATATAACTTCCATTTTCAAGTTTCTTGAAATAAACACAATAATCGATTCACATTTCATATAACCATGCTCATGCATAAAAATCACAAACTTCATATACAATTGTCTTGGGGATTGCTTGAGCCCATACAATATCTTTAACCTACACACACAAGGTTTCTCCTTATCCTTGACTTCATAACCAAGCGGTTGTTGCATATATATCTCTTCCTCCAAATCACCGCAAAGGAAAGTCGTCTGGACATCAAGTTGTTCTAAATGGAAATCTTCTCTGCAACTAAACTCAATACGGTAAGAATAGAAGTAATTTTTACTACATGAGAAAATATCTTATAAAAGTCAATACCTACTTTCAGTGTAAATATTTTTACCACAAGCCTTGCCTTATATCTTTTCTATCCACCCTCTTCTTCCTTGATCCTGTAAACCCATTTATTCTTCAATGTTATTTTACTTGTTAGCAACTTAACCAAATCCCATGTCTAATTCTTTTCCAAGGAGTCCATCTCCTCATCCATGCCATGCTCCCACTCCACGTGGGTATCCTCTTGCATTGCTTCTTCAAAACTCTTTGGTTCACCACTATCAATCAATAATAAATAAGATAAGGAAGGTGTAAATATTTTTGGAGGTCTACTTACCCTTTGTGACGTCACTAAGATCTAGGGCACCAGAGGCTCAATCTGTACATCATGTACATTAGTATCCACATCGATGATTACCTACACCGGTCACCCGAACCGACGTTGGTTCTACTAACGGCGTTGGTTTGGTGTTAATCGACACCGACATTCTTGTGTGAACTGTAGGTGTCGAGTTTAAATCCGAGAGTGCATTTTCATCTACAAACTTTCCAACCGTTTATCTTTGGGTACCAAAATTAATCCTTGTACATTTTCTTTTCATTCCATTCAATGTTATGAATCCTAAAAATCTTAGAATCTTCTAAATCCCAAAATCGAATCTAAAATCACGAGCCATAACCAATAAACGTACATCTCTTGGATTTAGAATCCAATTTCTTTGTAGTTCCTTTATCTACATGCACAATTTTTTTGAACCAAATAATCTGAGAAAAGAAATATCTACTTCTTTTCTAGTCCAAGATTCTTCTAGTATTCCACCATCCAATGCACTTGAAGGCCCATAGTTAATTAAATAAATTGTTGTGTCTACTATTTCTACCCAAAATTGCAAGGTTAATTTAACATGTATCCTCATGCTTCTTGCATGTTCCATGATTGTCCTATTCATTTTTTCAGCAACACCATTCTCCTGGTGTTCTAAGAACCATTGTTTCTGTGTATTCCATTCATTGAACAATAATCATTAAAAGACTTGTTATAGTACTCACCACCGTTGTCATATCTAAGACATTTAACTTTGAATTTTATTCATTTTCCACAAGTGCTTTCCATATTTTAAAAGTCTCAAAAACATCAGATTTACGTTTAATACAATAAACCCATACCTTTCTTGTGACATCATCAATGAAAGTCACATAATATTGGGATCCTCCATGAGAAGCTACCTAGGCTGGTCCCCACACATCTAAGTGCACAAGCTCCAATTTTTCTCCTTATTTGTTGCCCCAACTTTGAGAAATCTCACTCTTTTTCTTTTTAAATATACAATGCTCACATAAATCAAGATCTACATCTTTCAAATCTGATAACTTACCCTTAGCCTTTAAGATCTGCATTCCTTTTTGACTCATATGGCCTAGCCAATTATGCCACATGCTTGCATTTGAATTTGAAGTAGATAACACAAAAAATGAATCAGTAATATAGGTAGACAAATACAATGTTCCTACCTTCTTGCCTCTTGCTACAACAAGATATCCCTTGGTAACTTTCCAAGAGTCGATTATGAATGTAACCATGCAACCAAATTCACCTAGTTTTCCTATAGAAATAATATTTCTCCTAAGGCTTGGCACATGCCTCACATATTTCAATATCCATGTATTTCCATTTTGTAATTTTATATGAACTTCTCCTTTACCAATAATATTATATGGTTCATCATCTCCTAAATAAACATGCCCAAAATTTCTCTAGACATAATATCGAAATAATCCTTATTAGGGGTAACATGGAAAGAAACTTATGAATCTAAAACCTATAATTCAATTTTATTATCCAAGGAGAGAATAAGGGCATTTTGCATTACCTCTGAAGATGCAACATTTTCCCTTTTACCTTTCTCTAGAACATTCTCATTGTTTTTCATGAACCAACAATCCTTCTTTGCATGTTCTTTCTTTCCACAATTCCAAGAGTTATTCCTTTACCTCTGGATTTAGATCTTCCATTTTTAGAATTATATTTCCCATTATTCTTGCTATTGGATCTCTCCTTCTTCCTTCCCCCACTTTCTACATTCAAAGCATTACCAGGATGACGATTCTTACGTAATTTTCCTTCGTATTTCTTCATTCATGGTTATACTAACCACATCATCAAACTTTAAAATATTAGTAGCAGACATTGTATTACTAACAACCATTACCAAGTTATCCCAATTATCTGACAAAGATCATAAGAATAAAAGTTCTTTCACTTCATCATCAAACATAATATTAACCGATTTTAATTGATTTACAATGAAACAAAAATCATTCAAATGACTTGATGTAGATTCACTTTCTTGCATCTTTGAATTAAATATTTTTTCTTCGAGATAAACTTTATTTAAAGCACTAGGTTTTTCATATAAATTAGCTAAAGATTTCATCAAATCTATCGTTGTTGTTTCTTTGGTAATATTCAAAGCCACGAGATGATGCCGAGGCTCAATCTTATAGATCATAGAGCCTTTTTGTCAAGAAATTTCTATTCTTCATCAGTCATCTTTATAAGTTTTTCTTTCTCATCCAAAGGTAAGTATAGATCTTTCGATACATATAATCTTCCACCTTCATCTTCAATAATTGATAATTACGTCCATCAAATTTCTTAACTTTGTATTTGCCATCTTTTTCATTGTTGTAGTTCCCACTCAATCAGGAATCCCTTTGTGAGTAACTTTGTTAGCACACAAAACCCTCAAACAAAAAATCTCTGACGATACCGGTTTATAGGGTTAATCACACAAATTGTACAGATATATATAAGATCTAAGCACATAAGCAATAAATACAGAAATAAACCAAAAGAACAATACAAAAGATATAACGTGGTTCACCTAGTGTGAGATACATCCACCAAGAAACAACCAATATATTATTTAAAGCTTTACAGAGGATATACAATGAGGATTTGCAATCTTTGACACCTTCTTTGGATGTACAGTACTTTCTTTCTCACAAACTTCTTTTTCTCTCTCTCCAAGAATTCCTTCTTACAATTATGATCAACCTTTCACAATCTAACATTTTTAACCCTAGCTTTCAAGCTTATATAAGCATATACATACTTAGGGAAACTTAGCTATGTAATTACAACCATTAGATCAACTTTATATCAAAGGTTAGATCTAATTCCTGTGACTTAAATAAAAGCAATTATGTACAAGTAATTGATGTTAGTTACCCTAACGATATCGGCTCTTACTTACTTGACCGATATTGGTCCATAGGTGATCGAATACGGTTACCCAATTGACATCGATTCTTTGTGTATTCCAATAAGTTTGTAAAATATGCTATTTGTGAAGCAATTAAGCTCCACAACTCAACAATGTACGTATTTAATTCACACATTTTTAGAAAGACATCACATATTCCCTATAAGTATTCGTAACAATCTAACTTGTAGAATAACTATGGGGCATGCATGTATTAAATTATCACATTTTATTTCAGACCTTCATTTCATGTCGTTGTCTTCCTTGAACATTCCTTTTATGCATCGTTGTTACTTAATCCCATGAAAGTAATTTCATCTCTGGGTTGTCATTTCAACACACCTCTCAAGCGAGAAACTCCATTACCAAAAGAACATTCCATTTCCCTTCACTCTTCTAAGGTGTACTTCACCTACATCATTCACATCTAGAAAAATTATGTGCCTCATAGATAGAGGAAAACTACATTTATTTTGTTGATAGCTATACAGAAACCATGATCAAAATTGTGTATGAAACTCCTGCCCTTGGGTTTTATGTCCACTTGACATATTCGGGTAAGTGCACCAAGTTGGGGGGCCAAAAAGTGGACAAAAACCAAAAAAAATGAAATGTGTACGCTTTTTTCCATAACGCAATCGCATTTTATTTTTTTGGGGTGGAAATTACTGAGCCTAAAACATGTACGCATTTTAGTAAAGGCTAAACGCCTTTGTGCTTTTTTATAGCATGGACTATATATGTGTATTTGGGGGCTTATACTTACAATGATACATGTTTAAGTGTATATATGTGTATTTATTTTATTATTTTTTTATACTTTTATTATTTCTTATATTTTTATACTTTTATTATTTCTTATACTTTAAATTTATTTTAGTAAATATAAGAAGTTAGGGTCACTCTACACTTGATGGAAGTGGTCCTGTAGCTCCAATAGTTATAATCTAGAAGATAGTTTTCAAAATCTAATCTGGTCAGTACTTAACTCATTTTCAGGATTTCAACAAAGGACCTAAAAATTTTAGGGCATATATATTGTAGTCGGTCTTTGTTTTGGGAAAGCATATACTTGTTTTGTAGGTTTTTGACCTTCTAAATTGGATTTTGGCCCTACCACTGCTTGAATTGGTACCAATTTTTAAATTTGGTCCATAATTCACTTTAGTGACCATGAATCAACTCTATGATGCTTGTCTACTTCTTACTAAAATGAGATCCTCACTTTGTAGATAGAGGATTGCTCTCGAATGGGATTCCTATCCTATGGCCAAAATGAGGTGATTGTAATGTGCCTCCTCCTTAATGTTTGATCACACTACTAGGAGTTGAATGAGTTTTTATGAATAGTACTAAGTGAATTGCATCAAGTAAACTCAGATGATTTCTCATTCTTAGAAACATGGTGCTCCATATAAAGATCATCCCCTCACCTTTCCTAGCTCTAAAATTATCCTTTCATGGAATCAAATTCACAATTCTCATACATGTTTTTGCTCATATGTCTCTCATGGAGACAAACAATGCCTTAATACTTCACACATGATGGTCCTTGATACCTCGATGACATGACTAACTCATTTTAGCTTGTTCTGAAGGGTGTTCAATTATCTACAAAATGACCAAAAATGGCCTTTTTAGGCCTTCAGAGGAAGTAATCTCTCATCAAATCTAAATGAGTTGATCAATCATCTTAGACACTATTCCCTACACACTGAAACACACTAAATGATCTTATTAGGACTTTCCTTTGGGTTAGGGTTTAGGGTTTAGGACTCAGGGTTTAGGGCTTGTGGTTCATATTTTAGGGTTTAGGGTTTAGAGCTCAGGGTTTAGGGTTCACAGGTTTAGGGTTTAGAGTTTAGGGTTTATGGCTCAGGGTTAAGGGTTGAGGGTTTAGGATTTAGGATTTATGGTTTAGGGCTCAAGGTCAGGGTTTAGGGATCAGGGTTTAGGGTTTAGGGTTTAGGGTTTAGGGCTCAAGGTTTAGGGTTTAGGGTTGAGGGTTCATGTTTCAGGGTTCAATGTTTAGGGTTTGGGCTTAGGGATTAAGGTTTAAGGCTTAGGGTTTAGGGTTTAGGGCTCAAGGTTTAGGGTTTAGGGTTTAAGGATTGAGGGTTAAGTTTTAGGGTTTAGGGTTTAGGATTTAGGGCTTAGGTTTAGGGTTTAGGGATCAAGGTTTAGGGCTTAGGGTTTAGGATTTAGGGTTTAGCACTTAGGGTTTAGGGTTTAGGGATTAGGGTTTAAGGTTTAAAGGTTAGGGTTTAGGGTTTAGGGGACAAGGTTTAGGGTTTAAGGCTCAGGGTTTAGGGTTTAGGGGTTAGGTTTTAGGGCCCAAGGTTTAAGGCTTAAGGTTTAGGCTCACCCATTCACTCACTTTGTAATGTTCTATGTCTTACCCATTCTTATAAGTATTGATAGAGAGTATTCAACTAAAAATGGTTCATCTACTTTGTAGGTAGAACATTCAAAGGGATTCATCACAATTTGATGCCTTTCATCTACTTGATATTTTGAAGGAGGGAAATGTCAGATATCCAAGAAAAATTTGGTACAAATAAATGTTACCCAATACATCTATCTTCTTTTTCCCATCGCATGGGAACTATTTCAATCACTGTAATGTTTTGTGTCTTACCCATTCTTATTAGTATTAACAAAGAGTATTCAACTGAAAAGGGTTCATCTGCTTCCTAAGCAGAACATTTAAAGAGAGTAATCACAATTTGGTGTCTTTCATTTGTTGATATTTTGAAGGAGGGAAATGTTAGATATATAGAACAATTTGGTACAAAGAAATGTTTTTGATGCTCTTTTGAATAATTATTTTAGTTACAAGCTATCGTGAATGAAGGTTTCATTTAAATAAAAAGCTTGAAATGTCCAGTGCTTGTGTAAGCTGGCAATTTGAGAGGATTTATGAGGTTCAAGTTTATTTTCCAAGATGCATTACTCCAATGTTTGAAAATGTTTCTCTAGATGCAATGACATTCTGATTTAGACACTCAATGATTCCTAAATGTCCAATCTTGCCATAGACCCTAGTAGTCCTAGATCCTTGGGTATAAAGAGACACCATTACTTGGATTCCATTTATAACGATAGAGATATTTGTAAATTCATGTTATGACCTCTAAATCTGTATGAATTTCAAGTTGTTTGGAAATCACATCACACCCTTCACTAGGATTAATGACTACCCCTATCTTTTTGAAGGCGATTTTGAAAGCATCCATGGGTTTATCATAGAAGGAATTATCAATGAATGGAAGGTCACTAAGTCGTAGGCCAATTGAATCCCATTCAGAACTAAACAAGAAAGATTTACTAGGGGATTGATAACTCCTTTGTGTTCTTAGCCATTCCCTAGTTGTTATGCTTATTTTGAACACTTCAGGAAGTTTTGTCAAATTTACTATCCATTCCAGTAATAGAAGAGCTTTCTCTTTCTCCAGAGGAGAGGATACTGCAGGTAATTCGGTTATGATCCTACACCTCCATGTTGGTATACTATTTGTGTTTCTTCCATTTCCTTTGAGATTAATTTTTTTGTTGCGATGGTTATTTTTTCCAGCTTCCAATGGGTCATCCTGGCTTGCATAATACCATACATGGAAATATGAGAAATGTGAAATTTGTTTTAGAGTGTAAAGAAATTGAAATTCAAGAACACAAGTATATGTGGGGGAATTTTTTTAGCGAGAGATTTGTAATATGCATTGCAAGGCACAAGGTAGATGTCATATCCATTTAGTTTCTTATCCCACCTCTCATAAACAAGGTAGTTTTACAAGAAGACTCAATGATGGTTCTAGGCACAAGAATAGGAAATAAATTCATACTATTGATATTCAAAAATATGAACTCACTCATAAGACATACTGGAAATATATGAGGTTTAGAGGTTAGAGATTAGGGATTTTGATTTAGTGTTTAGGGTTTAGGGATCATGGTTCAAGGTTTAGGGTTTAGGATTTTGGGTTTAGGGTTCATGATTTAGTGTTCATGGTGTAGGGTTTATAGTTTAGGGTTTAGGTCTAAGGGTTAAGGGTTGAGGGTTAAGGGTTTAGGTCGCAGAGTTTAGAGTTTAGGGTTTAGTGTTTAGGGCTTAGGATTTAGGGTTTAAGGTTAAGGGTTTAGGGTTTAGGGTTTATGGTTTAGCATTTAGGGCTCATAGTTTTTGGTTTAGGGTTTAGGATTTAGCATTTAGGGCTTAAGGTTTAGGGTTTATGGTTTAGGGCTCATGGTTTAGGGTTTAGGGTTTAGGGCTTATGGTACATGGTTTAGGGTTTAGGGCTCAGGGATCAAGGTGTAGGGTTCAAGGCTTAGGGTTTAGGGTTTATGGTTTAGAGCTTAGGGTTTAGGGTGCATGGTTCAGGGTTTATGGCTCAGGGTTCAGGGTTTAGAGTTATGGGTTTAAGGTTTACGGGTGAGAGCTTAGGGCTTTGGATTTAGGGTTTAGAGATCAGGGTTTAGGGCTCAAGGATCAGGGTGTAGGGTTTAAGGCTTAGGGTTTAGGGTTTATGGCTCAAGGTTCGGGGTTTAGAGTTATGGGTTTAAGGTTTAGGGGTTAGAGCTCAGGGCTCTGGATTTAGTGTTTAGGGTTTAGGGCTTAAGGATCGAGGTTTAGGGTTTAGGATTTAGTGTTCAGGGTTGAGGGTTTATTATTTTAGTTTTAGGGTTTAGGGTTTATAGTTTAGGGTTTAGGTCTTAGGGTTATTTGTTGAGGGTTAAGGGTTTATGTCCTAGATTTTAGGGTTGAGGGTTTATGATTCATTGTTTAGGGTTTAGGATTTAGTTTTTAGGGTTTAAGGTTTAGCATTTAGGGCTCATGGTTCATGGTTTAGGGTTTAGGGTTTAGGGCTTAAGGCTCAGGGTTTAGGGTTTAGGGCTCACGGGTAAGGGTTGAATGTTTAATGTTTAGGGTTTATGGATTAGGGTTTATGGTTTAGGGGGTTTAGGGATGATGGTTTAGGGTTTTGATTGTAGAATTTAAACACTAAAAGCTTTAGGCTGAATGCTTTGAAATCCTAAAAATTACCTATGTACTAACCAAATTATACTATAAAAACTATCTCCTAAATCATGACTAATGGAGTTGTGAGACTAGTTCCATAAGGTGCAGAGTGGCCCTAATTTCTTATATTTACTAAAATAAATTTAAAGTATAAGAAATAATAAAATATAAATAATAATAAATGAAAAACTTATACTTTAACATTTATTATTGTAATCTACACATATAATGTTCATACTATATACGAATGCGTACACATTAATGTTCATACTATACATATACATGTATGCATTATAATGCGTACGCACTATATAATGTGTACGCATTTTTTTTTCACTTTTTCCAAGCCATGCCTCAAGGCTTGGATCCGGTTTGATCCCCAAGCCTAAGGCATGGACCTATACAAACACAACAAACAATGTGTTTTTGTAGGAAAATGCAAAAATTCCACTTCCACCATGATAAATCAACATAAAACGATCGATTCGTTTAAAAAAATTATACCATGACGTAGAGGAAAGTTTCTTCTTTCTTAAAATCTAATTTTCTAAATTTTAACTAATATAATGTTTCCATATTATTTATTTTCTATGTCTTTTAATAGCTATTTTTTGAAGTTTAAATATGCCTATCTTTCACTGTGTGTATTTGTTTGGCTCATCAAAATTGAAATTTTTTTATACTAGCACCATTAGGCCTAATTTTATACATATTAAAAAAATCTAATTTTCGATATTTTTTGAGGTAGTTAGGGGGGACATGGTCGAGCTCTGTTATTTTTCAAAACTTTAAATTTTTGTACTAGAAAAATCATAAAAAAAAAAATACTCACTAAAAAAATATTAAAAACCTCTAGCACAAACTAGATGCTCCTAGCTATCTTTCTACAAAAGGGTTTTCAAAAATACTAAATGGTGCTCAAAAAATGGTGGGGGCACGAAAGTCACTCTATTATGTTTTTTAACAAAAATAGGAGCACATGTTGGTATTTTAGTTATTTGACCCACTTAAACTTATCCATTTTCAATAAAATTTAGTAGCTTAGAAACTAGACTCAAAATGCTACAATTCATGTTTATACAACATCTTCCAATTTTGAGTGTAACTATTTCAAAAACTTGTACAAGTTGAAGTTTTTTATTTTTCAGAAAAATGTGTCCACTTAAGACCCCTTTTGTCCCCCCAACTTGGTGCACTTACACATCCTTGTCTCTAAATTATCCATTAAATCACGCAAATGAATCTCCTTGCAAGGGTTTAGTTCCCATGTTTTTACTAAGTCATGGAGTAGGTGTGGGATGTGTAGGTATTTAATTCCATGGTGTACTTCACCTACATTGTCCACACGTGAAAAAACTATGTGCATGACGGCCAGAAACAACCCTATTCTTTTCCCTTATAGCTACATAGAAACCTTGATCCCAATTTTGTATGAAACCCCTAATCACAATTATGTATAGAACCCTTTTCACATTTGTGTATAAGGTAGATCACATAACATATATTATTTGGGTAGGAATAATCTAAACCAAGGAATAGGTGTGGGAAATGAAAGGATTTAATTCCTACATTTTTACTAAGTCATAGAATAGGTGTGGGACATGCAGGTATTTAATTCCCATGTTTTGATTTAAAAATTCCTCTTTTGATTGACATATAAAATACACCTTTTGCTCATATGGCCAACCACTAGAGTGGCTCAATTATCAATTATTGTTCAAGAATCACATATTCCCCTATAAATACTCAAGCTTGAAACTGAAAATAGATGTTTATTGGGTTTTCCTATTTTTTTACATTTTCATCCCTTTAAACACATTGTCCATTCATTTTCATAATGTGTGTGAGAAAGACACGAAAAAATGGATCACATAATGTGTTTTAATTTTTAACCTTCAATTCATGTCTTTTCCTTCCTTGAACATTCCTTTTACACATCCTTATTGCCTGATCCAAAGGGAGTAATGCCAACTATTGGGTTGTAATCTCAGCAGACCTCCCTCCCAATTGCAATCATCATCCTAGCCACAAGCACATTGCATCACCCTTCACGTTTCTGGTGTACTTCACCTACATTGTCCACACCTAGAAAAACTGCATGCCTCTCGGCTAGAGAAAAACCTTGTTCGTTGCCCTAATAGTTAAAAACAGAGGAACCCTAATTGTAATTGTGTATGCAACCCCTACCCTAGGATTTTAGGTCCACACCACATATCCTTGTTTCTAAATTAACCCTTGAAACACATAAGTGAATTCCCCTTGCATTTATTTGTGTTCTAACTACCTATAAAGTGCAAGAGCTAAAATTGCAAACAACAACTATTGACATCAACAATACTAATTGATCACTCTTTTCTTTTCTAGATATCTCCATAATATGTTTCCTCGACCTCTTTCACACCATATGCAATTTTTATTTCAAATAATTGACACACTAAATGTCGTGAAGTCAAAAATATTTCCACCTTAAAATACATAAAATGACAAAATAACACAATTCACTTGTCAGACAACATCTTCTTCTACCACGTACATCCATTCCCAAAATGACATCAATTATCAATAATTCTTCCTACATCGCCTAATTCGTTAGAATTTCTCGAGCTTGAAACTACAAAAAACATGCTTGCAAAGTGCTACAAGAAGCAACTAGTATGGTTGGGTTTAGATTTGGGACCCTAGTGAAGTCTCGTAGATTTTTATTTTGGCCCCTTTAAGCTCACATTGCACTCACGTGAATAAATCACATGAGATTATGATGATTAAGTGGAGCACATATAGTAGGTATTTTTCAAAAGGAACAATATGCTTCATGGAATAGGTGTGGGGCATGCAGGTATATAATTTCCCACCTTTTAATTTACAACAATCCATTCATGTCTACATCTTACATATCCAATTAAATTTTGTCCATTCGAAAACCTTGATGTCATTAAATAAAAATAACAACCTTGATTAACAAATAAAAGATACATTTCATTGATATGTTTGATTGCTCTAGGGACTCAATTAGTGGTGTTTGTTAGTGCATTGTCTATTTTCCTACACTTACTTGAGCTTACAACTTGAAAGGGAGGCTACAAATTACTATAGGATGCATCCATTCACCTGGGTTTCGAACCCTTAAACTTTCTGAGTTTTGTCAAGTTTTGTGTCCTCTTTGTGAAATTGAAATGCTTAAGTAGAACACAAATAACATATATTATTTGGGTTGGAACAATATGATCCATGGAAAATATATATAGCATGCAATCCAAAGCCTTAATCTACCTTTGACTTGTATGACCAATCATTGGAAGTTGTCAATTGTCCTTGCAATTATTTGACCTTACAATTAGATAAAGAGGCTACAAATTTCTGTAACAAGTAGTCTTTGCGGTCAGGTTCCCTTTTTTATTTCCTCTTTAAATGCATATTGTTCTTTCTTGAATATTGCACTACCATAATCGTTAACTTTAGAGTTGGAGAAAAACACCAATGCAAATTTTGCATGATATCACTACATGAGCTTTCTACGTACACTCTGTGTCTTCTCATCCCTATTGTGTCCAGTGAAACATGCATTCAAATTCCCCTTACATTTAATTTTTTCCTAACTACCCACTAAATTCAAGAGCTGCAAATACAAATAAGTACTCGCTCAAATTTTTTCAATAAAAAATTTGCATTTTGAGATATCCCCCTCTACTGATTTCATTGACATCTTCCATGACACAACTTTTCACCTTCTTAACATTGACAAACATCTCATGCTCTTTGTAGAGGGTAAAGTTTCACAATTGTTCCTTGGTTCCTCTTCCCATTATGCACTCTCCATGCTCTAACATCCTTTCTTGCACCCCTCTTCCTTTCCCATTGTTCTTCTTCATCACTTCTTAACTACATCCCTTTTGGCGTTCACATCGTTTCATGTATGACTACTAGTTTTTATGTTGTAATAAATACTAGCAAATGCATCTATAGGGCATATGAGAGGCCAATAGGTATATATAAAGATCTATTGGAATAAATGTATCGTATATATATGGTTTTTTTATAAATGGAATGTAATATCGGAGGGTATATGTGCCAAAATATGTTATGTTTTCCATCTTAAAACGTAATCTTCCTTTTTTATTTTCTTATTCAATTGAAGAAATATTTAATTTATTAAATTGATTCTCAAATTGCAATCATTTAGTGTGAAAATACTAATATTTTAAATTGTATTTGGTTATGGTAGAAACCTCAACAAAAAAGGATATATGAGATCTCCAACTGAATATCTAAAATTTTAATGTGATTTAGTTTTGAACTTTACAACTAAGAAATGTGTTATTACACATAGATGTAAAGAAACAATAAAAACAATTGAATTTTGATTCTCATTCAATTTGATTTTATGTAGTATATTTGTATTAACCTATCATTGTAATTATTGAGTCTTAATATAAACATTCATTTAAGATGTTTTCACAAGTAGAAATAAAAAGATTGTATTGAAACCTAATGACACGAGATAATGAGCCTTGAAAATAGTCCCGTGGGTGGAGATGTTTCATGTTACCGCCATCTAAAGAAGTGGCGGCTGGTGACATGGGCACCGAGAATGATTTCCGGCCTCCACCAAAGAATGATTTAGGGGAAGAAAATGCAGCCCCTAAACTTAAGGAACCTATATTCACAACCCATTGATCTTTCATGTCCTTCATATTCCCCTCCTAATTCTAATCCCCTGCTGCTTCTCTGTAATGATATTTTCCCAATAATGTGTAGTGGCATGTTTAACCATGTCATTCATCGAAGCTCTCCTTTCTTAAATCATTGGCCTCTTTAATTGAGTGGGCTTTATGATTGAATCTCTAAAGGCAAATGACTTTATATGAATCTGCACTGTGCTTGGTCAAAGTGCGTGTTGAGGTGTACTCGAAAGCATGTGTCCGGTGAAACATGCATTCAAATTCCCCTTACATTTACATTTTTCCTAACTGTGCACTAAATTCAAGAGCTGCAAATACAAACAAGTACTCGGCTTAGAATCTTTTTAATTAAAAATTTGCATTTTGAGATATCCCCCTCTACAATTTCATTGACGTCTTCCACAACACAACTTTTCACCTTCTTAACATTGACAAACATCTCATGCTCTTTGTAGAGGGTAAATTTTCACATTAGCTCCTTGATTCCTCTTCCCATTATGCACTTCTCCACACTCTAACATTGTTTCTTGCACCCCTCTTCCTTTCTCATTGTTCCTCTTCATTACTTCTTAACTACATCTCTTTTGACATTCACATCGTTTTATGTGTGACTGCTAATTTTTATGTTGTAATAAATATTACCCCTCAAACATGAGGGTGTGGAATCATTACATTTTGTCAAACAGTTCATGTGCCTTAAATGTGCTTCCACGTTATGTCATGTCGTGGAGTCTGAATTTAAACTTGCCAATGGCAATTGTTTAAATTTTGCAACCTTTTTCATAGAGTTTTAAAACCAAACTCAGCAAATCCATTTTGACATATATGGTGGACAGAGCTTACCTGAATAAAAAATACACTGAAGATTCCACGCCAGATTTTATTTTTGGATTATGCAGTAAGATTCCACGACGTTTTTTTGGGAAAATGTAGTAAGATTCCACTTCGTTGTTTTTGGATTTTCTGTTTCCTTTCAATTCATACGGGTCAAGATTTTGAAGGAATTGCATTGGCTTCCATTAAATTCCAATCTCATTTTCAATCGATAACATTTTCAGACTGTGTGCATGCCTTTTAAAATCCCACTAAACTCAAATGAAGAACTTGGTATCCGATTTCAACCTGGTTTTGCCGCACTGGTTCGAAAAAACACAGTTGCAATGGATTCAGTGGATTTACGCTCTGTGGCAGCTTCTCCGCTGCAATCCGGCAATCCTCCTCGTTTTATCATTCCTGCCCTTTTACATCAGGCAAAGGTTCAAGAAAAAGATTGTCATTGTTTTGGGTGAGACAAACGATTATTCAATGGACACTTGGGAAGAAGTTAAGGAGTGTTTGCGGGATCATCCATTGAAGGGTGTGGAGGTCGAGAAATGGACAGATTATTGTTGTTTTTTTAGGTACGGCGGATACTGTAATGTAACCCATATTCTCCGTATGGCTCCCCTGGCGAAGTGCTCTCAAGAACATGGCGACATAGGCGAAAATATAATCTTTGTTGAAAGGCTTCAGACAGTAACCTCTTCAGTCTCAGTAGGGAAGGAATTATCCCATCCGGAGGCTTATGAAAAGGTCTTTTTGCAATCGGCCTGTTTCAGTAAAGGCAGTGCTTATGTAATTCCGACATGGATTGATTATACTGAATTGAGCAGCAAGATTTGGGGGGTTTTAAGCACCATTCCTATATTGCTTCGAGCCAGACACTATCATAGGCTTTCCAATTTGCTTAGTCTTGTTATTATTTTACTGGATTTCAATAGGCATAGGTTGTACAAGATTTATGACAGCAGTTGCAACAGCATAACCAAGTTTGTCAAGTTCAATGTGTTCGGGGAGAGAACGACTCTCTATGATCTCTTCTCCATTTTTAGTAATCGCTGGAGATACAGTGACCCTGTTAGAAAATGTGCTTATGTTGCAAAAGCAGAAGCGAGATGGAAATCAGGTATCCCCATTAAGCTGAAATCGTTTGAGGACATAGATATTGTTGACTGGGAGGTATACAGGGGGACAGCTACTTATGAGAACACAAGTTTCACCATACGCAAAGAGAGAGGTCATTACAGGGCTTCTTGCAAAGTTACTGCTTATGACAGTGTTATTGCAAATATCATTTTGAAGAAACGTGTTTATGTGTATTGAATGGAACAACTGATTTGCTCAATCAAGTCAAGTCCTTTTAAGTCAGATCAGTCACTGATTAAAGAGCTTGTAAGATGAATGTGAGAGAATAGATCTAGTGTTCAAATAAATGAATGTTTTGTGTGCTTTTAGTACTGCATTCAAATAAGTTTTGAAATGGAAGAACTTATGCATTCAAGTTAGCTCAATCAATAAGATGAAGGTTTTACAATGTCTGAGTTATTGTTTCTATCTTCCATGCTAGGATTGCTCTTGGAGTCACATGGAAAATCCCTGCCTTAGATGATGTTTCTACTTCTTTGACTAGGGAGCAAGATAAGCTTATACGGATAGGTACTCTGAAGTATTATATGTCATATGCCATATTTTCTAGACAGGAAAAATAGAAGGTTTCAAATAACAAGGATAGGAAATAGAACAAACATGGCAATGAGAAAAAGAAGGATCATAAAGCAAAAGTGAGACCCCCTCTTCTGAAGCCAAACATAAGAAAGAGAAATTCAAACATGGCTAATGTAGAAAACCTGGACATGATGAACATAAGTGTATGTACAAATAGATTGATTGTATAACACACATTTTAGAGAAGAACATTATCAAGGTTCCTAGTTCAGACACACAACGTTCACTAGTTCAGGAATTTATAAAGTCAAAAGACAACAATAAATGGAAAGCTAACATGAAATAACTTGTAGTAGTTGCATATCAGCCTACCATATGGGTTCTTGATTTGGGTGCTTCACACCGCATGGATTCATCACATATTTCCTTCACTTCCTTAATGTCATGTTCTTTGCTGACTATTTTGATGGGTTATCACACTTTTGTTGAGGCATCCAGGAGAGGGTTTGTTAACACATGTGAGAGGACATTTCAAGATGCTCTTTACTGTACCTTCATTGTCAACTAATCTCCTATTAGTATATTAGATCACACACCATGATTCAAGTAAGCGGATTGAGCTAGCTCTAGATTATGTGGTTATTAGGGAGTTATAGAGTGATTTTATAGTGGAAGTGAGGAGACATGATCACTAGTCTCGGGTTTATCTCTTCTCACACTTTTCTCTTGATGATGATTCCTCTATAGATGAGGAGAGCCCTTTGAGTTTGGCCCCTAATACTTCAGTTCCAATCACATTGTACTCATTGGGTATTGATGATAGTTCTAAGGATTTATATTCACATAGGTAGACTCATGTTGATTCTTCTTCCAATATAGATTATGAAAGTATCGATGAGGAGGATTTAGATTTCAGTTTGGACGATGATAACAATGGTGATGGCGCACCTCATTCCTCTCCTGGTCATGTTTTAAAGAATGATTACACACAACCTAACTTTCCTCACTTCTCTCCTGGTTATGCCTTAGAGGTTGATGAATCTCCTCCAAATCTCCATCTTTAGGTCCACTTTCTCTTGTCTCGTAAAATTTTGGACCACTTCCCTCGACATTCGACTTCTAGTTTGATTTGGACTCAACAGCTACTACACAATGTAGATGATTTGTTAGTGATCCATTAGACAACACACAAAGACAATCATAGTTCTAGTATGTTCCACCTATTCGTATTTCCTCTACGTTTGATCCATAGTATTTCATGTAACATATAGCAATGTTGATTCATAATCGGTCTTCATTGATTCCTTTCCTAACACCAAGATTCTACATCTAGAGAATCTATTAGGATTTCATGATGTCTCATCTTTAGGGGGTCTACCTAGTCCTCTCTTCTTCTCTTATTTCTCTCTCTATTTATGGAGACTTCTCTATGTTCTTCTAGGGGCTTATCTATTGAGGGAGATTTTCTATGTACTTCTCTTTTCTCTCTTTTGGGGAGGAGTTTTTCCTACGGGTTTTCTCCTTTTCTCCACTTTATGAGGGATTTTATTTATACTTGGGATCTCATCAATCCTTGTTGTCGGGACCCAATTCTTCTACCCATCTAAGCTATGCTTAGGGGGTATCAATATATGTTATTTATTCCATCATATGATTTTTCCTACACACGTATTTAGCTTTTTTATGTGTCATCGGGATAGATGGGAGTTACACTTCTCCACCTTTTTAGGTGGCGGTTACACTTCCCCACTTCCTATTTATGCATCTCTTGTAAAACTATATTTTCATGCATTCAGTATACAAACTATTTTTGGCTCATATTTGGTTCCTCTATCACAACATTGCTCTCTTTGTGCATTCGTATTTTATCAGTACCTCATCTTACCCCACATTCTCACAAGAGAGAGGGGCAAGTATATTGTCATTGGAAAATGTGTAATGTTGTGGTAATTTTGCATCATTATAGTTAAGATTTTGGTGTATATGAATCTTTCCCCTATCACAATGCTCAAGAATGACACGGACTTGACCACTAACTATACATATAAAGAAAAAATATTACACGTATCACTTATAAACCCATTTTAATCATAGTATTCTATTACAAACACACACTTGATTACTTAAATTGTCAAATCTAGTGAAACTAATGAAGGAAAATCACATAAAATATAAGACCAACTCTCAATTTAGATTTTCAATCAAGTGTAGAAAGATTTTGACTCTGTGATCAAATCTAAATGAGTTGGATGTTGTATTTCAATTTTGTTAGTCATATAAAACTAATTTAATCCAAACCTATGCATTTGTAGTAAAATGTTAACAAGTACAAATATTGCAAGGGAATACAAATACGAGAACCTTTATATATTGCAAGGAGTACATATATCGAGTCAAGCGGTTGTGGTATGTAAAACATCATAAGATTCTACTCATTTATGGCATCTACATTTGGGGGATATGAGTGAGAAAGGATTAAAGGTTTTGAAAGATCATAAGTTACTCCACGATTTAAAGTTTCTAGACTTAAAGTTTTGCAAGCACTAAGTTTTTGGGAAACAATGTAGATATGAGTTTAAAGCTAGAAGTCATGTAAGTAAAGATATTCTTGATTATATTCATTCTATTTTTGGGGTCAACGCCTTTAATTTCATACATGGTGGAACATTTTATTGTGTTACATGTATAGATTATTACTCTAGTACGTATGGGTCTACTTTATTAAGAGAAAATATGATGTTTTCAATAAATTTAAGCAATTTAAAGCTTTGGTTGAAAAATGCACTTTGGCGGGTTTATCAAATGTTTAGAGCAGATAATGAAGGTGAGTTCACATCTTTGGAGTTTCATAACTATTGCAAGGAAGTGGGATTGAAAGGCATAAAACCACCACTATACTCCACAACAAAATGGGGTTCTTTGAATGAATGAATAAGACTCTTTTAGAGAGAAGCAAGGAATATGCCCAATGATGCAAATTTGGATCAATGTTTATGGTGAAGAAGCCAGTTTGTACAACTTGTCATCTAATAAATCATTCACCATTAGTTGCGATAAACTACAAGATCTACGAAGAGGTATGGACGGAGTCATCCATGTGATTATTCAAACTTGAATTTTTTTGGTTGTAATGCTTATGCTCTTACTAATAAAAATCAATGTTCAAAGTTAGACCCAAGATCGAAGAACTACATCTTTCTTTGGGTATGGTGAAGTAGATGGTGTTAAGGATACAGAGTCTATGATCCTACTACCCACAAAATCATCATTAGTAGAGACGTAGAGTTTGAGGAGTCTCCTCTCCTAAAATCAGATGTTGAAATCAAAGAGGAACAAGAACCTAAACATGAAAAGCTAAAGGTTGAAATTCAACCATCTTCAGATACTGAAAAGGAATAAAAACAATCGTTTGTAGATGTTGAAGAAATTGAAGATTCACAACAACTTGAGGAAAAACCCGAGCATTCAATATGGCGGTCACACCAACATGAGGAAACACCTCCACAACCAGTTTGTAGATCTACACATGTTAGGCATCCTCCTAGTAAGTATAGTCCAAATATTTCAATTGCTTTGATTTCTAGTGATGAGGAACCTAATTGTTATCAAGAAGCATTAGAAGATGTGGATAGTGTCAAATGGAAAAAGGGAAATGCAAGAGGAAATGGATGCCTTGGAAAAGAACGGGTCATGGAATGTTGGGTTGATGAAAATTGACTAAGTATTTGAAGAGTGCGTGAGGATTTGTGGCATGTAGAAGCGCATGCAAAGGAAGGTTGATGAGACGTGTGCCCGGGAAGATCGGTTTGGGACTTAGCCGATTTTGCATGGAACATGCTAAAAATAGGAAAAAAGTTGGAGTGCGGTTCAAACAAAGATAAAAAAAAGAAGACTTGCAGCTAAGCAAGAGCTATTTTGAGAACAAAGTAGAAGATCAAAGGTCATGCATAGTTCATGCAAATAATAGGATTAAAGTAGAATTTATTTATAGGTTAATCTATTATTAGCCTTCTTGTAAAAGCATGTAGTTGTTGGTGCATGTCTATTTTGAGCATGCAGTCTATTTTTGAGATGAGTGAAGGGAAAGTCCCCACCCCTATATGTGTTAGTTGATACATGTATAGTTTTGGACACCATGTATTAGACACTTTGTATGTATTAGAGTTATGTTGCCATGACTTTCTAGTGCACATGACTCCATGATGATATTATTATGTATTCAACTTCTGTTATGTAGAATTTTGAGTATCAATGGACAATTGTGGATGGATTTTGGTAATTGATGTCTTTGGTCATGCTGGTTGTATGGTAAATCTAATATTAGTAATGGTTTGATCTGTTTTGTTTCCTTATTACATGTGTTTCTTTGTGATGATTGGGAGGATCTACTCTTGAGTATATGATCTATTAATGGTTAATATGAACATGCATGCTAACATCTTGATAAGATTTCATAAAGGAGGGACCTAGTAGGCTTTGCACGCTTTGGGCGAGCGTTTAGATCTATCTGAATGAAGTTCTAGCATACCTAGGCAATTGAGTGGGAAAACAAGACTACATGGGATCTAGTACAACTTCCAAAAGGTAGAAAACCGATTGGTTGCAAATGGGTTTATAAACGGAAAATAAGTGTTGTTGACAAAGTTGAAAGATTCAGGGCTAGACTAGTAGGAAAAGGATTTACACAGAAAGAAGGTATTGGTTTTCATGAAATATTTTCACCAGTTGTTAAACTTGTTTCAATTTAAGTAGTCTTAGCACTAGTTTCTTTACTTGATTTGGAGTTGGAGCAATTAGATGTTAAAACAACATTCTTACATGGAGATTTGGAAGAGGATATATATATGGAACAACTTGAAGGATTTTTATAAAATAGCAAAAAGGATTTGTTTGCAAGCTCAAGAAATCATTGTATGGCCTAAAACAGTCACCCAAGAAATGGTACAAGAAGTTTGATGCTTTCATGATGAGCCAGAAATTTTCTAAGGAGTGAGTATGACCATTGTGTTTATTTCAAGTTTTTGGACAATGGCTTATTCATTATATTAGTATTGTATGTTGATGACATGCTTGTTGCAAGCAAAAGCATGGTAGAAATAAAAAAATTAAAGGCTCATTTGGCTAGGACATTTGATATGAAAGATCTAGGAGCTGCAAAAAAAAATCTTAGGCATGGAGATACATAGAGACAAGATAAATGGTAAGCTTTGGTTATCACAACATAGGTATCTGGAAAAGATACTAACCAGATTTGGTATGAAAGATGTGAAACCAGTTAGAATCCCTTTTTCTTCCCATTTCAAACTTTCTTCAAGTTTATGTCCTAGAGAAGAAGAAAGAAAGGAGTATGTCTCATGTACCATATGCTAGTGCAGTAGGAAGTTTAATGTATGCTATGGTATGTAAAAGGCTTGACATTTCACATGCAGTTGGAGTTGTTAGTAGATTTATGGAAAATCTAGGTAGAGAACATTGGTCAACAGTGAAGTGGGTGTTTCACTACTTACGAGGCACAAGTGATTATTACATCACCTATAATAATAGTGGTGATTCTATTTGTGGATATGTTGATTCAGATTTTGCAGGTGATTTGGATAAAATAAGATCAGCTTTTGGTTATATTTGTACACTTGCAGGAGGACCTATCAATTAGATGTCAAAGCTTGAGACAACTATTGTTGTGTCAACAAGCGAGGCATAATATGGACTTTGCCTATCATGCTTGTCAAGAAGCAATTTGGATAAAAGGCCTATTGGATGAGTTTGGAAGAGATCAATACAAGATGAAGGTATTGTGTGACAATCAAAGTGCTATTTATTTGGCCAAGAATCCGGCTTATCATAGTAAGAAAAAGCATATTGCAGTTAGGTATCATTTTTTTAGACATGTTATTGATGAAGGGACAATAACACTGGAAAATGTCCACACCACATAAAATTGTTCACAAAACCAATACTATTAGAGAAGCTAAAATGGTGTTTGGCTTCTCTTGGCTTGTAGAAAAGGTGATGAGTTGGTTGTGTAAGATATCAAGTAGATTTGTTGTCAAGGTGGATATTGTTAGATATGTGCCAACAAAGTTAAATTTTGGATCCCTTTACGGCACGGTTTGTATCTCACTTCTTAAAGGGGGTGTGAGCCCCCTCCCCCACTCTTGTCGCAGGGGGGTCCAAGGTCCAAGTGGGCTACGACATGTTATGGAGCCCCCTGGAGGGGGTTTAGGGGTGGAGCCCCTAAACCAAAAATTAAGGATTCAATCCCTTGTTTCCAGAAATACAAATTTAACTGAATTGTATTTTTAGAAAGGAAAATCCTAATGGCATTTTTCCACTCTATTTTTAGGAGGATGAATCTTAACTATACTTCACCAATTAGTTATATATATTTTTGTGGAGATCTAAAGTTTCTAATAACGAATTTGTATGTAATATGTTCATCTTGAGTTAATAAAGTTTGATATCTTGCACTGTGGATGTTTTCCTAAGCACTTAGCTAGGGGTTTCCACATAAATATATTGTTCATCTCTTGCATGTTTGGTATTTTGTATATTTCATTTATCCCTATCTTTGTAAACTATTATTTTATTATTCACATTTATGTGTATTCTTTGCTACATAGTCGGTGAGTTCCTAACATTCAAGTGAGCTCAATCAATAAGATGAAGGTTCTACAATGTCTTAGTTATTTTTCTACCTTCCATGCCACTAGGATTCCTCTTGAAGCCACATGGAAAATGACTTCCTTGGACATGATGTTTCTACTTCTTTGACTAGGGAGCAAGATAAGCTTATACAAATAGGTACTCTAAAGTATTATATGTCATATGCCATATTTTCTAGTCGGGAAAAATAGAAGGCTTCAAATAACAAGGATAAGAAATAGAATAAACATGACAATTAGAAAAAGAAGGATCATAAAGCAATAAATAAGACCCCCTTTTATGAAGCCAAACATAAGAAAGAGAGATTCAAACTCGCATAATGTAGAAATTTGGACATGATGAACATAAGTGTATATAGAAATAGATTGATTGTATGACACACATTTAAGAGAATAACATTATCAAGGTTCCTTGTTCAAACACACAAATTTCATCAGTTCAGGAATTTACAAATTCAAAAGACAACAATAAAAGAAAAGCTAAGGGAAAAACACTTGTAGTAGTTGTATATCATTCTAGCACATGGGTTCTTGAATCAGTGCTTCACACCACATGGATTCATCATAAGTTTCCTTCACTTCCTTAGAGCCATGTTCTATCTTTGACTATTTTGATGGGTGATCACACTTTTATTGAGGTATCTAAGAGAGGATTTGTTAACACATGTGATGGGATATTTCAAGATGTTCGTTATGTACCTTGATTGTTAACTAATCTCTTATCGGTATATTATATCACACACCATGATTCGAGGTAAGCGGATTGAGCTAGCTCTAGATTACGTGGTTATTAGGGAGTTATATAGTGATTATATAGTGGAAGTGAGGAGGCCGGATCACCAATCTCATGTTTATCTCTTCTCACACTTTTATCTTGATGATGAATCCTCTATATAGATAAGGAGAGTCCTTTGAGTTCAGCCCCCTAACACTTCACTTCCAGGTCATTTTGTACTCATTAGGCACTGCGATGATAGTTCTAAGGATTTAGATTCACCTAGCCAAGCTCATGTTAATTCTTCTTCCAATATAGATTATGGAAGTATCGATGAGGAGGATTTAGATTTTAGTTCGGACACCTCATTTCATTTCTCACCTCATTTCTCTCCTAGTGATTTTTTAGAGGATGATTACCCACATCCTAACTTTCCTTACTACTCTCTTGGTTATGCATTAGAGGTTGATGAATCTCCTTCGAACCTCCATCTTCATGTCCACTTCCTCCAGTCTCGTAAAATTTTGAACCACTTCACTCTAACATTCTCGGCTTCTACTTTGATTTTGACTTGATAGACAATACAAGATGTAGATGATTTGTTAATGATCCATCGACGACACACAAACACAATCATAGTTCTAGTATGTTCCACATGCTCGTATTGCCTCAGGGTCCGATCCACAATATTTCATGTAACATCTAGTATTGATGATTGAGAATCGAGTCTTCACTAATTCCTCTTCTAACACCAAGATTCTACATCTATAGGATCTATTGGGATTTCATGACGTCTCATCTTTAGGGGGTTTGCCTAGTCCTTTCTTCTTCTCTCTCTCTCTCTCTCTCTCTCTCTCTCTCTCTCTCTCTCTCTTTCTCTATTTAAACTTACCTATGATCTTCTAGGAGCTTATCTATTGAGGGATATTTTCTATGTACTTCTATTTTCTCTCTTTTGGGGAGGAGTTTTTCCAACGGGTTTTCATCATTTCTCCACTTTATGAGGGATTTTCTTTACACTTGGGAACTCATTAGT
This sequence comes from Taxus wallichiana var. yunnanensis, assembly GCA_018340775.1. Taxonomy (NCBI): domain Eukaryota; kingdom Viridiplantae; phylum Streptophyta; class Pinopsida; order Cupressales; family Taxaceae; genus Taxus; species Taxus wallichiana. The sequence goes on along the minus strand of CM031240.1, from coordinate 816,729,322 downwards.
CCTTGTTGTCAGGACCCAATTCTTCTACCCTTCTAAGCTACGCTTAAGGGGGTATCAATTTAAGTTATTTATTCCATTGTATGATTTTTCCTACACATGTATTTAACTTGCTTATGTGTCATCGGGATAGATGAGAGTTACACTTCTCCACCTTTTTAAGTGGTGGTTACACTTCCCCACTTCCTAATTATGCATCTCTTGTAAAACTATATTTTAATCTTTTGTCTCATATTTGGTTTCTCTCACACACCATTACTTTCTTTGTGCTTTCGATTTTATCAGTTACTTTCTTTGTGCTTTCAGATTTTATCAATACTCTATCTTAACCCGCATTCTCACAAGAGAGAGGGGCAAGTCTATTGTCATTAGAAAATGTGTAATGTTGTGGTAATTTCGTGTCATTATAGCTAAGATTTTGGTGTATATGAATCTTTCCCGATCCACGATGCCCAAGAATGGCATCGACTAGATCACTAACTACACATACAAAAAAATATCACACGTATCATCTATAAACCCATTTTAATCATAGTATTATATTTCAAACAGAGACACTTAAATACTTAAATTGTCAAATCTAATGAAACTAATGAAGGAAAAACACGTAAAATATAAGAGTAACTCTCCATTTAGATTGTTAATCAAGTATAGAAAGATTTTGACTATGTGATCAAATCCAAATGAGTTGGATGTTATATTTAGATTTTTTAGTCAAATAAAATTAATTTATTCCAAACCTACAAAAGAAATGTTAACGAGTTCCCTAATTAAATATATTAGGGAACTCAATAGAAATACACCTACTACTATTTATTACAATAAAAACAAGTCAAAAACAGGCCGCTCAATATTGTGGACAATAAAACTCTTGTAAGGAGGAACACCCTTGTATTTACCCTATCTAATTCTGGAAGAGTGATAACTAACATATGATTAGGAGCCCTCTTGCAAGAGGGCTCAGCCTAAACCTCACATATGTTTGCAAGCCTAAGTGCACAACCAACAAATGATAAACTCATAGAGGAGCATCTGGGTGTTGCTGGTCTTGGTCTATTGATTTATAGAGATCATCTGCAATTCCGAATCCAAGCATGCGCATCATATCGCGCGTTATCACCACGGGCTTTGCAATGTGGTGGCAGTTGAGCCAGGCATACACTATGAACAGTTTCTTCATTGCAAACAACTCCAACGCCTCAGGATTGAACACCACCCCCTGCCTCCTGCTCATCTGATGAGGAACCAGCATAGCAGCATATCTGGCGAGCTCCCCTGCTCTCCAGTCCAATACCACAGGCATCCATGGATACACTGCATCCAGTCTCACAAACCACAGCCTTATATCAGGGAATTCTGAGAGCTCCCGAGGATCATCTGCATCTTGTCTTTCATAATTAATCACAAACCCAACTCTCCGATCCAGAAGAAACTCTGCTACATCACCTGACAGTAATACTTTCTGTAAGGGCTATAGAATTTGGAGAGGCAATGCTTAAATTGTGTGAGAGAGAAGGCTGACCTGTTGCCTGTGCCTTTGCCACCATTGAATGCACAGGTGATAAATCAAGGCGTGTGATGATATCGTTATCGATGACGATGTCAATGCGCCCTTCTGTTGCTGGTCCTGGCCCTTCTACTTGACCCATCTCTGGTTATGACAACACATATTACATTTTATGTATATATGATCCATTAAAAGAAATGCAGAATTGAATTGGGTCTTGCTTACCTTGATCGTCATACATTGGAAAATCGATGTTTCCCTGTGGATTGAAGGCAACCATGGGAATTATTACTTCATTTCTGTTAGAGGAAGAGCATGATTTAAGAGGAGAAGGTAGCTTCCAAGTTTTATGCAAGAAAAGAGTTGGAGATGCAGATGCAGAGGGAGAGGATGATGAAGATGCAGGAGCAGATAGACGAAGAGCAAGTCCAAGTGGAGCCGAGTCCAACGCCATAACCATTCTTTCCAATATCCTAATAATAAGAAGAAAATATAATATCCCCATACATCTTATCGCCTTCAAAGCTTCCAATAGGTCACCACAAAATCATCACTACATACCTATCCTTGGATAAGCTCTTCACGTACCTTGCCCACTCATTCCCGATGTATCCTTCGGACTTTCCTTACTTTTATTCGTTAGTAGACATTAGACATGAAAAGTGGTTTTAGAGTAACTACTAGATTTGTGGAAAGGAAATGTCGAAGGGGATGTGTCGTTAAAGGAAAATTTGAGGGAGCAAACATTGCAAAGAGGAAGAGAGGTGGTGAAAAAGGGATTTGAGGAAGTAGAAGGCCTCTACATAGAACCAATTTGATACTCTTTTGTCTTCCAACAATGTGTCGTATTCGTTAATTATTTGGAGGAAGTTGTTGTAGTGTGCAGTCATATAGGCAATGTAATTTGGAGATAGCTTAGACCGCAAAGTGTGGTCGATTAATATTGCCAATGTCAATCGTTGTTGTGTGCAATGTCAACCCTTGTTTGTTTTGGGTAGTTAGAACACACATCAATGCAAGGGTGCAATTTACTTGCACATCGCACGACACACTTTAAAGATAGGTTTATGTGGAGTGGATTTGGTATCCCAAGGTGGCGATTGCATGCACATTTACAAGTAGGGTTTTTTTAGCAATTAAGGTTCATTTCATTAACGGTTTTGATGACATTATCCGTCAATGACCACCATACTCTGTCGAGGTGTTTGATTGGTCCCAATTTCTCTCACATTATTCAAGTGAGTGCAATTTGCACTTAAAAGAGGCCAAAATAAAAATGGGGAAAATCCAAAAGGTTCCTAGTTTGAAACCCAACCAAAATGATTGCTTCTTGTAGCACTTTGTAACCCCCTTTTCAATTATAGGATCAAGTAATTAAAGGAAAGTAGGCGATGTGTGAACAATTATGGATAATTGAGCCCATTTATTGGTTGGTCATATGAGCAAGTAGTAGATGGTCATATGAGCGAGCAATAAATTTTATAATTTATTTAAAATAAATAAAGAAGATTTTTTTCAAACATTCAACAATATCATTTTATCCAACAACAAAATATATTTCCATAGGGGCGAGAACTTCACTTCTTGTTAAGCACACTAAGATTTAAAACTTCTTCCTAGCATTTTCATGCATACAATATGAAAGATGGTCAAAAGCGCACAATCACTAGCGACCAAATTGAGTAGCCACATGAAAAAAGGGGATGCATGGAAAATCATCAGTAATTAAGCCCCTCCAACAAATGGTCATCTACGTGACAAGTAGATATTAGCTACCAATCGAGCTTGGCTATTTTTAATGGTGGCGAAGGTGTTCAATTGGATGATGTTTAAATTGTTTAGATAAGAAAAAGACATGAATGGAAACTTGGACATAGAAAAGTGGGAATTAAATATTTGCATGCCCCACACCTATTCTACATATTAGATTGGTCCTACTCAAATAATATCAACTATATATGATTTGATTTATCATCACAGTCTCGCTCACACCAATCACATAAATGCGATTTGAGCTTAAATGGGCTAGAAGAAAAAGTGGGAAAATCAATAGGTTTTAGGTTTGAAACCAACCAAACTACTTGCTTCTTATAGCACTTTGTAGCCCCCTTTTTATTTTTAAGCTTGAGTAATTGCAAAAAAAAAGACCCTCTCCAACGGTTGGTCATATGAGTAACATGTAGATTTAAACAACCAATCAAGTTGTGTTATTTATTAATTTAATCTTTTTATGGAAAAGGTATACTATTAGATAACATTTAATTTACTAGATAAGTCGAAGACATGGATGGAAATTTGAAAATAATATGGTGGGAATTAAATACCCGAATGTCCACACCGATTCCATGGCCCATACTCTTCCTACTCAAATATTATTTTCTATAAGTTATGAATACAATTTAACCCAATTGGAATGCTTGCTTCTTGTAGAACATTATATCTTCTCTTTCCAGTTGTAAGATTAAGTAAGTGTAGGAAAATAGGCAATGCATCAATAATCATTGATAATTGAGCCCCTCAAGTGGTTGGTCATATGAGCGAAAGGTAGATTTTATCTTCTAATCAATCTTTCTAATTTTTTATTTCATGTTGTATACACATAATTTTTCACTTTTCATCTTTCATACTTGTTACTAACAATTTCCTTTGTGTAGATAAGGGTCACTAATGCATCTATTTCTAGAGCGGGTGCCTTAAGGGGCCTATCGGGAATGGGGAATGGTTATTCACATAACCATTATGGGTTAGAGATAGTACAGAGAGAGTGTCGCTATTTGGTCTTGGCCTTAGTTTTCCTTGCACTAGTTATCCTTGTCCCCCTAGGTCTCATATACATCACATTCATAACTTCTTGTTTGCATCTCATCACTTTGAACCTTGATTATCCATATCCATAATCTATGACACACTATTTTTACTTTTCACTACACCTTGCCTCTTTTCAACATCTATGGCTTTTCACTACACCTTGCCTCTTTTAAGCACCTATGGTGACACCATCACTAGTAAATGATAGTGTTAGTGTTGTATTTCCCTTGGCTAACACCATCACTCACGGGTGATGACATCCTATATATACCCTCACCTCATTTGAAATTTCATAAGAAAAGGAATCCAAATCATTTGGACTTCCGTTAGCTCTTCTCTTTTGTGCCATCTTCATATGTTCTCACCTAGCTCTTGATGTATCTTGCATGTTGCTTGGATTGGATTGGATACTCTTCTTCTAGGATGGCTACTTGCACTATTAGGTCACCTATAGTGAGTCTAGGACATGAACAGTGTATCAGAGAAGTGTCATGGATCTACTAGTTTGAAGATTACATAGGTGAATGATGCGAGACATGAATTGTTCCAAGACAAAACAATGCAAGCATACAAGACTACAAATTATGAAAATACAAGAGAGATAATTGCAGTAACACAAAAATAACTCAAACTCAATACGATCAAATAGAATAATGTAAGAGATGTACATATAAGAGGTGAATGTGTAACCTCCTCCTAGAATCATGGCAATATTCACCTAGAATATTGGTAACCAACAGCTAAAATGGTGTATTCAAGTGGTGAATAACACTTAAAATAATGTAGTCAAGTGGTAGCCAACACCTAGAATAATGTATTCAAGTGAACACCTAAGAAAGCATATCCCATAAGTGTAGGGAAACTCCAAGTGAGGTGGAATATTCTAAGTAGGATAATACAAATAAAGTGAGGAAAATAAATCCTACACTAACACGGTGTTCCCCTTTTCCACCTAATAACGACTCTCCCTAGGTGTGCTTCTTCTCTCAAGAGATAGATGCATCACTGACCACCCTACAAGTACAAGGTGAGTGATATAACCATTTCTTATAATTTTACATATGTAATTTCATTTCCTTCTTCATTGTACTATGTTAGCTTAGTATTATATGTTTGGATGCTACTTATTATAATACTATTATCCATTATCAAATCCTTAACTATCATCACATGCATTCTTGTTTCATTTATTGTTGATCCATACCTCTCCACACCCAACTATCAATATCTCAACAGGGTTCCTTCCTCTATCTTGACCACGGGCCTTGGAAACCCTAGGTTGACCTAATGTAGGGATTACTAGTTCTTTAGATATGTGACCTTAGTGCACACTATATCCCCTTTAAGTATATCCCCTTGTATGTTAATACATGTGTGTCTCCTACTCATTTCCTTGATACCCTTGTAGAACAAATGATTTAGGAGTGCATGTTATTAAGACACATTTTGGTATGCATACATTCTCTAGTTAACTCAACGTGAATCTTACATACCTTCGATCAAACACAACTCGTTAAAATAATCCATATTTTAAATTTTACCTCATCTAACTACCCAACAACACAAAACCTCAAAAACCTATATGCAGAAACACCATCACCACCGGGTGATTCTATATATCTTTGTTTGCTCATATCTAAACACCTTCGACCCCTATGTAGACTGTTTGCATGGTCAATCTAGTTTATCTCCCAGATCTATTTCCGGACACCTTCGCCACTGTGTGTACATTTTTATTTGTAGTTGATTGTGTCTATAGCCTTAACTTCTACACTTGTTCTCATCTAAATTGGCACTCCACCATGGATTATCTAAGCCTTGGGTCCTCTAAATTTGTTTTGCAGACCTTTCTTGATACATATCATCATGTCGTTGAGTTTCCCTTTTGTATGGACTGTTTCCATCGTAGGAGAACCTAGAAGGAAGCTTTCTACCCACCATAATGGCCCACCTAAGGATGAGGAAGAAGAAATCCATAATGATGATAATTTTTACCATCCTCCCGAGATTCAAAAATTTATATCTCAATTTCCTCAATACAAGGGAGAATCATAAGAAATGCTTGGAAAATGCCTTCTTGAATTTATCTCTAACAACTTGACCATAGGGCATAAAAGAGGAAAGCCACTAAAATAGGTTCATTTGAAAATTCCTCCAATTCTGACCCTACCAACCTCATTCTCCAACTCATTGACAAAATGAGCCAACAACAATCCACTACAACGACTCAATTTATCCAAATGTAAGCCAACATGGGTCAATTAGTAAATAGCACCCTATATTGATAGTATGGATATTGGTGGCATTGCTCCATCTCTTATGAAGGGTCTACTAATCCCACCCTTCATATCAATGCATTTGGAATCTTTACAAGGAATGGATCGGACCAATTCATATGCTACCACCAAAATCCTAGCAAAGACACTTACAAGAGATGTTTTATATTGGTACCATACTTTTCCTCCTAATTCTATAGTTGAGCTAGAGTCCCTAGTGACAATCCTAGTAAATGAATTCCAATATCACGATCTACCTTAAAAACAACATCAACACTTTCATCAATTGTCAAAAATATGAGAATGAATCAACACAAGCCTTTATTAAATAGTGAAAGACCCTATCCACACATGTAAAACATAACATGCCCAATGATAGCCTCTTTCAACTTTTCTTACAAGCCCTTAAGCCTCACCTTCAATACAAGGTGATGTCCTTTTCTCCTACTTCCCTAGAAGAGGCATTTAAACAAGCCAAAAGGTAAGACTATCTCATGAGGGAATTTGAGAAGGCTCCATCTAAGACACCAACTAACAAACAAGTCCAAATCCTTCAATGTTCTAAAAACAAGAATGTGACGGATGACAGAGTCTCAAATACTCTTCCTCTTGTTGCTTCTTCAAATAGGACTATTTTTAATATTGACCAACAACCTAACAATAATAAAAAAACCAACCTAAATTTCATCAACCAATGAGTAAGGAAGATTTGAAGTGTCGATTTCCTAAATTGTTTACCACAATCCTAGATCCTTCTTGACCTATTCTTCATTGGCATAATGAAAGTATGTTTTGTTGGTGGCACACTAATTGGTCACATGAGAATTTTTTTACACTTTACATCATGGTTGTCATCAGCTTCTTCTTAGGACCCAACTTTGATTATGATGTCATCACTCGTAAGTGTTTGACCAAAGTGGTCAAAGTTTGTGACATGGCTTGAAAAAAGGATCGTCATGAATCCATCAACCAGGCTAATGAAAATTAAAAATATTCTCTAATCCTATTCCTAATCATGATGTCGCTAAAAGTTATAAGAAGCATAAAATGCTACAACCAATGTAGTTGACACGATTACCTTCCTAAAAATGTGGTTGCAATCAACGATGTAAAATGTGTCATAGCTTATGTAGAACCATAATATCCTATAGCATTCCAATCTCAAACTCGTAGAATCATATATCCTTTTATACCTCAGAATCAAGCTCCTAAAAGCAAGAACCAACCTCCTCTAGAAGCCATTGGACCACAGGAAATTTTCTTACAGGGGACGATTGTGTCTAGATCTAAATCTTTCTCCATAGACACCATCAGCCCTTGTGAAAATCAAATTTTCAGGGCTGATGGCATAGAAATGAGAAAAAAATTAGTTTATGAAATCTCCCTAATTAGTCCTGCTCCTTTTGGATATGTTTCGAGGATTCCCATCACTCTTATCATGTACACAATCTAGTCATGATGAATGTAGTCTTATCGAAGCACTTTCTCAAATTCCCGTTTAGTTCTCTTCTTGGAACTTATTTGTACGTCACCTCACCCTCGTGAGTGCATCATGATTTTATTATTTCACATGAACATTCCTTTCCCTTCTTCTTTGGGGAAGAGTCCTACATTACATGGCTTGGAAAAAAGTATCCTTTGGAAATGTTAGGAACTTCTCATTCATACTAATCTCACCACATATACTCATTCATGCATTCATTTTCTCATCACTTCTATGATCTCGGATGAGCTCTTATTTCGTGCAGATGATCCGCCACTTTTCATTTCAATTTAGATTGATCACACATTAGTTAAGCATGCTTTCATTGATGATAGAGTAAGCATGTGTGTGGCCTCATTATATTTCATCAAGGCTCTTAGTTATTCTATCAATAAACTAAAATCCACATGAACTACTTTCCAAGGATACGATCACCAAGATATGACTTAAATGGGGTGTATTTGGCTACCCATCCCCATTCCCCCTAGGTTTTTCCGTGTCAAAGCAATGGTATTCAATTTTCCCTTATCTTATCATGTCCTTCTAGGGTGTCCTTGGACTCATCGTATGTGTGTCATCGCTTCTTCCACATGTTAATGTGTGAATTTATCACCAGGGAGTTATTTATAAGATTCAAGGGGGCATTAACCCATGGAATTATAATATACTTCAGAAAAATGGGACATATAAGCTCCCATGCTTGATGAACTATCACCAATCCCCTTTTAGGAACTTCGTGGTGGATGATGAGGAAGAGAATGATGACACCATTGTCAAATCAGTCATCATGGAAAGGAAAAAGTTATTTGTAGTAGTTGAACATAATTCCAATCATCTTGTGAGCATCTATAATTATTAAGAAAGTGTGTCTAATAGCTCCATTCATGGATTTGTATTCAAATAAGATGGGAAAACCAAAAGGACCAGTCCTTTCCCAATCATGTATTTATCTAATTTAGAGATGAAAAAGGAGTTGCAACTAGTCATACTCACTACAGAGCATGAGGATGAGCTATAAAGCAACAAAGGTCATATTCAATACCTCCAACCAAATGAATAAAAAATAAACGAGGCATTCTTTTTTGTTTTTTGTTGATACTTTGTGGAATAGAGTGGGAAACCAGTTGCAAGATAGTTTTCCTCTCTCATTAAAGGCCATGTTTAGTGTCAAATCAATTATATGATCTAATATTGTAAGGAAATGAAACTACTTCTCCCAATATGTATGAGGTTTTGTTTAGCTTCCTTTGCCTCTGGTTAAAGTAGGGTAGGTAGGTTTGTTTAATGCAAAACAAGTGCATTATGCACACTCTACATGTTTGATTTGGAACTTGTATGGTTTTCATGCTTTTATATAGTTTTTTTGCCCTTTGTTGTTGCATAGTTCACTCCATTTTGGAGAAGGTTTTATGGCACAAAATCATATATGGGGATAATTTTCAAAGTGGATTTCTACAATTAGAGTCCTCATTGCCCCTTCCTTGGTCTAAATTCATTTTTTTGGGACAATTTGACAAAGCATATCCAAAACTCCCAAAATCAGATTTAAGAGTAGACCAACACAGCTTCTAGACCTTTTAGAGCTCCACAGATCGGTGCTAGGTCTAGCAGTGCTTCATACGGTTCGAGGGTTAGCATTTCAATGCGTGTGATCAATTTCTTCAAGTTTTTTCAGGGTCGAATCAATGCCCAATGGATGCTCAAGGACACTAATCTCAATCTACTAAGCAAATTACCTTATTAAGTCACTAAATGTTATCCCAAATTAACCACCCGAATTAATTTGGATAACTTATTTACATGGACTTGGTCATTTTAAAACCCACGGAACATTCAAACTCCCATTAATGTCTACCACCAAAGCATTTAAAAATGCCTGAAAAGAGTGCCACATGTCAAGATATTGGGCCTCTTTGAGGCATTTGGGTTCAGCGAACTTGAAGTTTGTGTAATTAACCAAAGTGGATATAGTTTCAAGTCTAAGCAGAGTTAGGGTAGGTCAAAGAAGGTGGACAAGTCAATGGGCCTATGACAATAAAAATAAAAGGACACACGACATAAGAACAAGGGTGGTCAAAGGGACATGTGTCATGGTTTCGACACACTTTAATGGAAAAGCATTCTATTGGCTTGAAGTCCACTGAATGAACCAACTTTTGATAAATTTTTGGGTCCTCGGGGTCAACAACTTCCAAGAAAGACAACATGTAATGTGCAAACCACTTTCCAAATCCCATCGACTACAAATCGAATGTATGAACCCCATGACTAATCAAAACATAACATGTGGGAAACACATAGGAAATACCAACAAAAAATCAAAGGCTCCACATGCTAACTTCTTGTTCCTCTCGACTTGCAAAACTTCAAACAACCATATATTTATACCTGCTTTACTCCAAATTGCACAAAATCAGTCTCATTGGAAAGGTCTCCTCGAGCCCTTCAATTTGGCATCATCGAATCATATTTTAATGGATTTTTGTGGGAGAAAATGGAAAAGCATTTGAGCATTAAATGTGTAGCTCGGACACTCAACAATCGGATTTAATGAAAAATGACACACATTTTCATTCTCGAAGGACACATGATGCGTGAGAATGGTCATACGGGATGTCCATCATGTTTTTGGAGATTTAATGTATTTTGGTGGTTGCATCTAGGCATACGTGTTATAGGGAAAGGTAGAGATTCTCATTAATGGCAAGATCGAATCAGATCTCTTTCCCTCTCTTTTCCCTCTTCTCTCTCTCCCATTCTTCTATATATTGTAAAATGATTATCATTTCAAAGGATGGACATTTCTAAAATGCAAAATAACCATGTCAAAATGGTATCCCAAGTAGCTTTGAGCCACAAACCTTAATTTTGGGCTTGTGCGGATGTATTTTTTCCTTCTTATTCAACTAAAACCGATCATGCATATGTTTAAGCAATAAAATGTAGTGTTTCCTGGATATTCTCTTCCCTATGCTTGTTTTATTTGCATTATTGCCTCTTCATTACTATTGTAGTATGTTGTGCATGTTTTTCTCATTTGCACCTATTCATTTTGATTGTGTTTTATGTGAGAACAGATGGTAAATACAGCTTTTGGGTTTGTGCTACTTATGTCTAGCCTCTCCTTTATCCATTTCTTTCTCTCTTCTCCCTCACAAAGTGTTCATCCCCTTCTTTATGGTGATATCACCTCTTTTAGCTTAGGATTTCCCTTTCATGCATCTTTGTCTAACCTAGTCCTTTGAATATTTAGATTATGATTAGTTAGTTTTGCTTTTAGCTAGGAGTAGTGCTATCATGAAGATTAGGTAGAGGAACCGACCTTCTTCGGAGGTTTGTCTCAAGGTGCAAGTCCCACAACTTGGAGACAGTTCCATGTTGCCTTAAAATTCTTGGTTTCCCAAGGCTCAAAGCAATGTATAATTTTGAGCTCCAACTTATTGCTTTGACATATTTACTTCTACAACGTCTAGGAAATTTTGTTAATTGGGTGTGTGTCTCGGATTATTGTCCCTAATGATCGGATGTATCTCACCTATGTTTATTAATAATATTTAATTTTTTTGTGATCTTACAATGTGTCAACAATTATTCCTAATATACCATGTTTTTTGTTTTGAAGTATTTTCTATTTTCATTATGTTAATTGATTTTTGTCATTTTTCAAGGCTTATTAAACACACGTTAATGTAATTGCAACAATCCCAAAAAGTAAAAAAAAATGATTAAAAATAAGTTTTTTTAGGTTAGAGGCTATAAAGATATATTTAATATTCAACTAACATTGCATTGACAATATCCCTTGGCTTCACATGTTGGATCACATTCAAATCCACTTGTGTTGTGTGTGCCTCATGTCATACACGAGGCTTGGTTAGAAAGATAACCGAAGATGAAAATTCTTAAGCCTTTCATTGATGATTTTTGTCATTAGATGGTGAATGTGTTGATAAATTGCACCACTCCTTCTTTCTTAGATGTAGTGAAAATATGTGAGGTCGAATATGTGTCATAATGCATATTGTGTTCCCGCATAACTATAGAAGCTAAAAAACATTTTTGACATCAAAATTATAGGTGAATGATATTAGTCTGCAAAATCTTATCATATGATTTGAGGTTCCACATTGGAATGTTAGCTCCATACAATTTCAAGTTCCATGTATCTTAATGGCAAACCACGTATCTTAGGTATGGTATCATGAATAGCCACAATAAGAATGAATCCATTTTTTCGTTTATTTTTGGAAGGAATAATAGTGGTGTACAAAATATGGGTCGTTGATCTCAAGTTCAACATTTTTTTCCATGTCCTTCATTATAGATGCAATATGAGCCTTTGCCATTTTTTCATGTCAACAATCCCTCATTACAATCACGACATAAATGTGAGAAGCAATGACAACATGAATTCGAAGACTTGTGTAATCCTCTCTTCTAAATCCTCTTATTCTTTTGTTTCACATGACAAATTGTTCGACAATGTTGTCTTAAGTTCTTAGGGAAAAATTTCTCGGCCATGATCAATTTGAACAAAGTCCGAGTTTCACTAAGAAACATGATATAATAAGAATAGCGTCAGGTGAGTTTCCATACGATGGTGATAACAATGCTATCGTGGAAAATTCAACTTAAGCATTGGGAGTATTGCATGACAAGGGCTTACTTTCAAAGTTATCTCTAGAGTATGTTGCCTCAAGATTTGCATGGACCACCCTTTCTCCTTCAAACAATTCACACAAATGACACGTGGTCCATCTTTTCATTTATAAAACAAAAAGAAGATAATATTATTTCCCTCTAACTTTTTCTCCATGTGAGTCTCCTCACTCTATCTCCTCATTTATTACCCCGCTTCCTTTTACAATATTTCTCCTTCGCTCGTCCTCGGTGTTTTCCATTGCGCCCTGGTGTGCCGAATGCTAGTGTTTAGTAACATGAAACAAGTCAAAAGTGCTGGAAACAAATTTGTTTGGGAGGGATTAAGAGCCAATAGTATAAAAATTGTAAATTTAAGTTTGATAATTATCGTTGTCCGTTGTAGTCTAGTTGGTCAGGATACTCGGCTCTCACCCGAGAGACCCGGGTTCAAGTCCCGGCAACGGAATCTTTTGTTCCAATCGCTTGACCGTAATTGGACGCTAGTATTATAATCTCTTTCTGCGAAAGAACGAGGAGTTACTGATTTTACATTTATACTGTTTATCTGATCAAAAGTTGTATGTTTTGTATGTAAATGATTCCAGGAAATATATAATCATTGGGAAAACAATACTTGTAGTTCAGGAAAATGAATTTTTTTCGAAAATATGTTGTAACACTTCCATAGAAAGAAGAGGGAAGCTGGAATGAATAGTTGGATGTAAGTCTATTTAATATTTGTAAGGCTCACACCTTTCATGATATATTTTTATAAATCTCGAAGGAAAGTTTGCAATGTCTGTTGGCCTGGTCTTTTTTTGCCAGGTCTATTTTTTTGCCTGTTTGCCTGGTCTATTATGATTGTTTGCCTGGTCTATTTTTTTTTTCAGTATAAACTTAATTTTTGAAAAATTATAAGTCGTACGCTGTGTGACTTGTAAGCCACAATTTATAAACATGCGTGATATTCCTGCAATGTCTATTTTTGTGTCATTATTGAATGAATTTGAGTTCATAGTTAAACTATGTATCTAAGTTCTCATCTAAGCACAAGTTCAAGTGATATTTGTGAAAGTCTTGTATGAACTAGCAATCGCATGTGTACAATGCAATGTGAACGCCGAATGGTATATGTTATTTGATTTACAGGGATAGTTATTACTTGTTTAGTTGAAGTTGATTATTATAGGGATAGTATTCCGGTAGCAGCAATTCACGGTTTCCTCCTTGTCAAGGAAACTTCAACTGTATCTCATCATTTTGCAGTCTGCAATCCAATCTCGAAGCAGTGGAGAAGCCTTCCTCCATTGCACAAGCCCATATCAAACTGTCTTGTCTGTCATTGAAAGATGATTTAATTCTACACACCAATCTTAAGTCAGGTAAGAATTAAGTTAATATATAAAATTTTCCATCTAAGGGGGATGAATGAGCCCCTGTTTAGGCCGTATAAATATCAAAATATGATTTTTTTGAGAGAATATGAGGTCATCATCACCATCACCATTTGCACCACTCAAATATGTGGGTTCTATCTTGAGCGTCTTTTACCTCATCTTTTGAAGATGCAGTGCCTCGAACTGAATTTTAGAATTGCAGAGATAAAACCAAAATGTCTCATCATCTTGCAATCCAATCTCGAAGTAGTGGAGAAGCCTTCCTCCATTGCACAAACCCATATCAAACTCTGTCGTGTCTGTCATTGAAAGATGATTTAATTCTAATTGCAAGGGGTTTCAAGTAATTGTAGCAGGAGGGAGATCTCGCAATGGAAATGGGTATGAAGCATTAATTGAATTGTATGATTCATTCACAGATTCATGGGATGTGATTGGGGAGGTTCCATGTGAATATGTTGTGAGGTTGGCTTTGTGGACACCCAATGACACAATTTATTGCAATGGGATCATGTACTGCCTCACCTTTGCTAGGCCTTATAGTATTATCTCCTTCGATTTTGTACATGGGGTTTGGAGTGAGGTTAGAACCCAAGGACTGTAAAAGATTGAATGTTTGGGAGCAGCACAAGGAAGGGTGATGGGAGATTGAGTCAATGCCTAGTGAATTTTTCAATACTTTTTTTGGAGGAATGATAGATTTTGATTACAAGTTTTCTGGCAGTGGGGATTTCTTGTATTTTTTCAAGGATTCTCATTCTCAGATGTTGGTGTGTGAGCTCTCCTCTCACAATCACAAAACATCTTGGAGATGGATTCTTGGTTTCTCTTTTGTTACATCACAGTTATCTAAATGCTCCATTCATGGCATGTTCATACAACTAAGCTTGGATGTTGCAGATATTTTCTAAGAATTAGAGATTCAATAGAAAAATTGGTTATAGGAAATTGATCCTTACTATCATCGAGGAATAGGCCTATTGCCCTCTGCTCCATGGTTCAGTTGTTTAACAATGGAAAATTGGATTTATTTTCCTCGCTTAAACACACATATGGGCACCCAACCTTTGTCACAAAAAATAGACTAAGCGAGAAGCATTTTAGATTACTATGTGCATAAACAACCACTTAGGACAAGGGCTACCCAACTAGGTTTGTGATATTGCCATTCCTTTATTGAGGTTGGATGCAATGTGCACAAACAACCCCTAGAAGAACATGTAACTGAAACAAAATGTGATATCTAACCTAACGGTTTATGGTACCACAGAAATTGAGTACAATGTCACTCCATATGATATTAGCAAACTGATTCTAGTTGACCTATACCTTCTAATTACCGAGTTGACCATTGTCTGAGTGGGGATTATCTTTTGAGAAAATTGTATGTTGTGGCTCAGTGGGTAGCTTATTTTTTTATGATGTAAGCAAAATTAGTCATCTACTAGAACTATAAATATCATACTCAATTTTACAGAGCAACAAGTCAAGTTGTGATTGTGAGAGCCTCCTAAAACCATATTATCATTCCATTTACATGACATTGACATGTCAAACTAAAAGTGTAAATGGAATTCGATTATCCAGATTAAATGGAAGAACTCGACAAACTAAGAATAAAATTGAAAAAAGAAAATAGGAACAATGAGAAATTTTTTCTCATGCTATTGACCATTGACCCGCTTTTGGCATGGCCAATTCGGTTTTGAATTCTAGGTGAGTAATAAGGAGTTATTGGCAATCCGCAATTCTATGACTAAATGAGTATCAATGGTTTCCAGCAAGATCTGGGTTATAAGCTTGCTAGTATAAGGAATACTTATGTCTGTTGTTTCCAACCAGACTTGGGTTCGAAGCTTGTTAGTGTTTACAACCTGGCCTTTTAGGTAAGTGGGCTCGGGGTAAAGGTCAAAAACAGAAACTTATTACCTAATACAGATTTTTAAGAAAAATTGAAGAACAAATACCGCATCCAGCAACAAGACTTTGAGATCGCTACCAGACCAGGACCTTGAACTCCTCTGCAATAAGGGATCTTCAATGACCTTAACAGGCTACAACTCGCAAGGTATGATACACCAGAGTCTGTAATTCTTGTTGATGTCAAGCTCAAATCAAGCAATCGGCTATAGCCAACTTCCGTAAAATCGAGTCCCTCATCGCTGACAAAACTCATTAATTTTTGTACCCTGTGCGATGAATTTATGTGTGTTTTTGTTTGCTCCTCCTTGTTTTATAAGTTTTTTGAGCTCTAAATATGCTCACCGTTTCTCTGTTTTTAGCTCATGTAGCTCACTGCCTATTCGTAGCTCATGCAACTCGAGTAATCTTCACATAACCACAAGAATAACAGGTGGTTGAACTGTGCATTGCAATCTTCACTTAAACAAAAATGTCCAAACAGGTGTCAAATTTAACACAGTCCCATGAATGTCCGCAAATCCCTTTCCCATAGGGGAATGCCTTTGGCGTAATAATGGGTTTCGATTCTTATAAATAATGTTCCTAAGTGTTAGATTACACATTTAACCTATCTTGGGGTGTTTCCTTAAGCGTTAGATTACACATTTAGCCTATCTTGAGGGTCTTTTTTTGATTACTACTAACAACAATTAGATTGTTGATTGAACATATAACATGTGAAAATAAAATATTTTAAGATGGTTATGGCGACAATGTGAAAAATGGCTAGAAGAAACGATAACCAATTTTCTAAGCAACCTAAGACAAGTTAATTAGGACGAACTTTGAATTCTATGAAAAAAACTATGTTTCATAAATGGATTACACGAAGGATTTTGTTTGCCATCACACTTTGTAATTCACAAATAACTCTCCAACAATTGCTACTACACTATTCAAATTCTAGAATATTGAGTAGTGTGCATTAAGTTTAGACTAATTCTATGCTAATGATATATTTTATGTGATAGATGGATGAAATATAGAGTACAAAATTTATTGGGGCATGTAAGTATAACTAGCAATCCTATCTAGGAGGTACAATGGAGATGGTGATAGGGGTAGTGAGGTATGCGTAGGGAAAAGTAGAATGGAAAACAAAAGAAAGTAAATTGAAGTATTAGGAAGAGGAGAAGAAAGAAATACAAGAAACCATACGTTGTGAGAGTAAGTGAGGGAAACCTAACTTTGGTTGTATTGGTGATGTTTCATATGGGAAATTAATCCATACATGAACAACAACCGCTAACTTCAAGCGCTACAAGATTGGGTTATGTATCCACATTTTTTTCACAATTTATTTGTGAATGGAGAGTTCAAAATTGTGAATCCAATTTTGTGGACTCCACCCACAATTTTGTTGTGGAAACAAAAAATGTGACAAAACATGTAGAAATTCCACAATATCAATATTGTCATAGTTTCACATTTTGATATCGTGTATAAAATGTGAAACTACGACAATATTGATATTGTGGAATTTCCACATGTTTTGTCACATTTTTTTGTTTCCACAACAAAATTGTGGGTGGAGTCCACAAAATTGGATTCACAATTTTGAACTCTCCATTCACAATTAAATTGTGGGCAATTTAAGGATGCATAATTCTATTATGGGAGGCCCCAATTTTATTTTATTATATCAAAAACTAGATAATTGTAATTTTAACATTAGAATGTGTTATTTAAATAAATAAAAAAACAAATCATAATTTAAATTCAATATTAAATTTATCCATTTTTTGTTAATAAATATAAAATTATAAATATTTTTTACTTAAATTTGTTGCAAATTACATATGAACAATAATAATTTATTAATTGTTGAGTTGTGGAGCTCAATTACTTCAGATTAGCATGTTATATTAAACTTGAAGGAAAGCACAGTAACCAACATCGGTCACCTATGGCATGACCGCATCGGCCAGTAAGTAGGAACCGACATCGGTTAGGGCTAACCGGCGTCGGTTACCTGTGCAGAGTGTCTTATTTAACTCTCGGGAATTATATCTATTTTAAGTATTAAAGCGTATATATTGATTGTAAGTGCATGATTAAGTGCCCTAAGTTTGTATATGCCTATATAAGCATAAAAGCTAGGGTTTAGAAGAAGAGGATTGAGTGAGTTAATGATTATTGTGAGAATAATTGTGAGAGAGAGAATTCTTGGAGAAGAAGGAAAAGCTTGAGAGAAATAAAGTACTGTACATTTGAGAGGTGTGGAAGATTGTAGATCTTCAATTGTATATCTTTTGAAAGATTTGGATAATAGATTGAATTGTTTCTTGGTAGATGTAGCCCACACTGGGTGAACCACGTTAAATCTGGTGTTGATTTATATCTCTTGTTTTGTATATTTCTTCTAGTAGAATATCCACTTTTATTGCATGTATGCTTAGATCTGATATATTATCTGTACAACCTTGTGTTAACCCCAACATTAACAATGATAAAATTTTCAAATTCAATTTTTCAAAAAAAAAAAAAGTATATCATTATATATAAAGAACAATAAATTTAGTAGACATAAAACTACCCCCTTATTGACCGGGGTGGAGGATAGTTGAGTCGGTGATGAAGGCGTGTTGTGAGGCATAGTGTTAGGCTTATGACCCTGCTACGCTCCTGGTCGAACTCTCAAAATTGTTAACCAAAACCCTTTAGTGGGTTTTCTTTCCTTACTTCCCTGTTTGACTAGTTATTGCAGACCCTTCATCAACCCTCAAACATATGTGACCTTAAACATTAATCTTATTTTGGGTGTTGTTGTTGCAGACCCATACAAGGAGATGGCATGGAGAGCCCCCAAAGGCGCGACTGTGATGGGATGATCTATGAATGCCTTATAAAATGCTCCTTTCAGGATGCTGCAACTACCAATGTGAAGCGCCATGGTGCAAAACCCCTCAAAGCTGCAAAATGTCCCCTTCGATTACATTTGGGTGCAGGTGATTGGTGCATAAAACAAATTCATCCAACATGGTTTGATCTGCAACTTTTTTTGGAATGTGGTTGGTAATGTCGTTGTTACATTCCCTGGTTATTTTCAAAATGGAAACCTATTATGCAAGGTAGAGTGGATATTTACCCCTGTACTAGAGGGTTTTTTATTGTGGTTTTTAAGTTTCTTGAAGATAGAGATATAATTTTTCTAAGATTTGGGAACTCCATAATCACCTTCTACTTATGAAACTGTGGTATCCATCTTTCAACCCTACCACCAAAACCTTTAATGTCAATCCCATATGGGTGCGTTTGCCTCACCTCTCGTTGTAATTTGGGGGAGGTGATGGGTGTCGTTATTCCCTTCATTTAATCAACTTCTTGTTGATGTCATATCAAACCAGGGGTGTGTCTAAAGCTATATGCAACAAGAGTAATTTAACCGATCTAGTAGTTGACTGTAGTTATTTTTGTATTTTCTGGGGGATCTCTTTAATGTCTTAAGGAATTCTTGGTAAAACCTTATTTAAATCAAACTATGAAAACTTGCTAAAAGTAAACACACTGAAAGCTTTGCTGAAAGGAAACACACTGTGTAGAATGGAAACACACTTCTTTGTTGGAAAATAAACACACTTGCTTCTGAAAGTAAACACACTTGCTTTTGGAAATAAACACACTTAATTTGGAATGCTTGAAAATGATTGCAATAAATATAAGAATCTATCTAAACACTTGCAGGAACAAGTACACTCTGAGTTTAACCGAAAGAATTAAAACAATACAGAATTAATGAGATCTAAGCTATTTCTTTCAAGAAATATAAATACCAAATAAATGAATATCCTGGTCCTTGGGGGAGTGGGCCCTTGCTCCTCCTCGAATCATGATTTAACAACTCAGAATTCTCTCAAATAAGAATGGCTATTTTATTGATAAAACATTCGGTATTACAAACGTACTGGATCTGAGTACTTAGTCTATTTCTCTTCTTTGTTCTATATCTATCTCATATCATATTCTATATCTTATATCTTATATCTATCTACTACAGTCTACTTTTATATACATTTTACAATCACAGTTGTCTCAATGATTATGATGAAATCAAATCATGCCCATAATAGATGCTTGAGCCGGATTGTGGTTGATTAGATAGTTGTAGGATAACTCTCCTAGATCTACATTCAGAAATCTTCTCGTCCTTTTTGATTGAAAGGGTCATAGATGTAAAATCTCTAGATGTGGTTTAAAATAGATAACTCCCATCGGTTCCTGAACTTCGGAGAAGTTCCAGAACCATAGGAAATTGTTTAGGATCAAAACCATGAGAGTTCCTGGAGCTATCCTAGGAGTTACGGAACTAAGTTTGAAAATTCTGGAACTAAATACTGGAGTTCCGGAACTAAGTCTGAAAGTTCCGAACTAGATGATGACTGTGTGATGGAGTTTTGGAACTAGCTTGGAAGTTCCAAAACTAAGCTATGTGGGAACAAATGTTGCTGAAAACATACTAAATGCTTCCTGCTTCATTTCCTCGACTGATTAGACTGATTTATTACAAAACTGAATTCAAACACACACTTGTTAGGAATTCTAGAGCTTTTAACATTAGAATCACAATCAATCAAAAGACAGACAATTACATCCTAACTCATATCAGATCAACTAAAAGTCACACAATGCAATCAAACTTAATAAAAAGGAGAGTAAGATGAGATCATATATTATACATTAATCGGACATATTCTGGCCTCATCATTTCCCCCAAACTTACTTGTTTGTAAGTCCCTTTACAAACTTCATTCTTCAAAAGTGGGGTTATAAGTTCTGCATTCCATTTGATTGCTCAGATCAAATGGCTAAAACTAGATTTTCCAATGTTTAAACTTGGATGTACTTGTACCCTGCTCCCTTCTATTTTCCTCTCCCACTGTTCAAATTCAGTAGGGTCTTGAGGTTCTTTGTTTTGCCAAGGAGACATGGGGGTGAGAAGTAGAGGGGGCCTTGTTCACATTCCCATCCATATTTTCCCATAGGTTTCATTGACTTGGGGAATTATTGTACATAAAGCTTTTTCCCTTTCTAAACTCCAGATCAAATTTGTTGGGGAAATTACTTCCCTTCTTCTCAAGGAAACAATAAGGAGTTCCCACCTCTTTGAGCATCCTTCATAAATATCTTCAAAATTTTCCTCCTCATAGGAGGTGAAGGCATCAATACTCTTTTGCAGAATGGAAAGATAGTGTGTCTTGAATCTCTCATCAAAGGCATGAGTTCTAAAATGTGTGAGGAAGGCAAAGGGTTTACCATAATGAGCTCTCATATAGAGACCTGTTGAGCTGACTTTCAATAAAAATTTAGATTCCCTTTCCTTCCATGCAATTTGGTTTTGCAAAACAGAGACAAATGCATTGAGGCTCTCCCCTACATACAAGTTGATCATAAATCCTATGTTTTTCTCTAGCATAAAATTGCAAAGATAAAATTCACACAAAATATTTTTCTGCTCAGGGCTGGATAGAGAGTAAGCTACCATGAATTCAAATTCATCTTTGAGTTCATGTGGAAGCCCACATGCAATCCTTGACAACTACCAATGAATGAACTACTCTTCTAAAAACACACTATATGCAGGAGAGGGCCTCCTGTAGGCAAGCAATTTCTCACTCATAATATAGACCATATGAATTTTTGTAAGGCATTTATATTTATTTCCTTCCTCCTTATAAAATTTTTCTTCCCATTCCTTTCTTGCCTTCATCTCTTCCTCCATCTTGGTCTTTAATTCTTCATTTGATGTTTTGGCTTCTCTAAGTTCCCTGCAAGTGTCATTCCATAATTGTTTAAGTGGAAAATAGGTTAACTCAGTCTGTGCAGAGACTATGGATACAACACTTTGTTTTCTGGAAGTATGAAATTCTTCCTCTTTTTCTATCACTGTTTCTTGGTTGTTGATAATTCCTCAGTCCTGGCTGCAAGCTGGGTTGTCAGCTCTCCAATGAGCATTTCCCTTTGTTCCAATTTGAGCTTGAGGAAATCCAATTCCTCATCTTTTTCTCTGATAATGAGCTCTACTCTAGACAAGAATAGAGCCTATTTAACTTGTTGTCTTTCTTCTTCCTCTAAAATTATTTGAGGAGTTGGGCATTCTTCCTCTATCAAAGGAAATTTTCCTTTTCTTATCCTGGATGCCAACTCTTCTTCTTCATGTGGCAATGTTGATGGTTCAGCCAATTCCTAAAAATCTTGCTCTTCAAATCTCTCCTCTCCTCTGTCCATTTCAGCTTGACTTGGCTCAGGAGGAGTCATGGCCATGCTGCCCAAAATATCAGTAGCTTCCTCTTCCATCCTTTCCTGCTCACTCCTTCCCTCTAGGGTTTCCTTTGACCTCTTATGAATTTTTCTTCTCTGGGGAAGTTCATCTTGGGATGGAGGTTTGGGTGAATAAGTGGAGATATCAAGTCCCCCATACATTAGATTAGTGCGAAGGTAGGGAGGACCATAAGGAAATACCTTGCCTATGCGGTAATCATAATTAGGGTGTCGTACATGCATTCCCATACTCTTGAGGAGTGAGGAATGTGTTGATATTATATAATTAGTACTCCCCGTGAGTGAGGCATTGAAAAACACCTAAGGGATCAGTTGTTGATATGTGGGTAGTGGAGATAGATGAATCGATAGATGATTGGGAAGAAGATGAGTCACCAGTAGAGGTTATAGTGGTAGTAGGAATAACAAGGTTAGATGTGGTGGAGGTGGTAGAAACATTGGTGGATGGGCTTGTGGGTGAAGGTGAAGTGGGGGTAGTGGTAGATGTCTTGACTGGTACAAGCACATCGTTGGGTTGGTACAACATGTTACAGTCTTGAATGGTGACGGGTCAACGGGGATGGTGTAGTTATGTCCCTCATGCTTGAATTTTACACAATAGTGTAAAGTTGAAGGGACACAACCCATGATGCGAATCCAGGGTCTTCCAAGCAATATGTTATATTGAATTCCCCCTCTAAGACGTAGAATAGTTCCAGGACAATGTAAGGGCCTACGTGAACATGAAGGATAATAGTGCCAAGGGTGGAGGTGATGGCGTCGTTGAAGGAGCGTAGCATAACTAGGTTATTATGTATACAGTTAGAAGGAATACACATTTGATTGTATGTGTGGGAGGAGATGATGTTAATGCTAGCACCACCATCAATCATGATGTGTCGTATGTGTATGTTATCAATATAGATAGAAATGAATAGGGTGGGATTAGGGTCATCTAACTGGAGAGGTACAATATCCTCTTTAGAGAAGCTGAGGGTGGTGACTTGAGGAGTGGTCGTGGGGGTAGAAGGAGGAGATGATTTGGTTAGTGAGGCTACATGGTGAGGGGTGATAATCGAGGTAACTGGTGTGGGGTAATTGGGTAGAACTTCAATGGATTATAAAACCTCGATAAGTGCTTATTTGTGGGATTCAAAAGTTTGAACAAGATTATACAATGACATCTTTAGAGGAGACCGATGTAACTATTTGATCATTGTGTGATGGGTGACCCCGTCGGGAGAGATAGGGTATGTGGGTCCATGATGGTGATTTTAGGTGTGGGTGCAGATGGTATATTAGGCACAGGGGTTGGTCGCTTTTTATTTTCCCTTGTCTTTCTCGAGCGCGGTGATAACATTAACCCCATTAATCTAAGGGGAGGGGAAAATGGAGAAGGTGTAGGATGAGTGGTGTAACAACATGATGGTAAAAACCTATCGGGGATAAAATCCTTATGAATTGAGCTAGGAGCAATGAATTTGGGTGGTGATTTGGCTAATTCTCTAATACAGACCATGTTGATATCAAATTTTGGAGGTGGGAAAATTAGTTTTGGCGGTGGAGATACTAGTCGCTGAATCATTAAAGGATGATGATGTGTGGTGATAGGTGAAGGTGGAGCATGGTCCTCATCAAGAAGGTTGTCATCGTCGAAATTTTATTCAGGAGGACAAAGTTGGATAAGAATGGTCTTCGTGGCCTTGCAATTTTCAACATCATGTCTAGAAACACGATGACAGTACAAATCTTAGTTTCATCAAACCCATTTGGTTTGGGATTGAGAGGATCACACGGTCAAAGTGGTGGTAATGTGATGACGGAAGTATCCAAGAGATTGGTTAAAATGTTGGCATAGGACATCGCTAATGGATCACAATGGGATGTGAGTGTGGGTTTGGGTATAAGTGTGGCTAATTGTGAGGGAAGAGGCTTTATAGAAAGGGGAATGGGTTGGTCTACTAGTTTGGTATGTGGAGTGGTCTTAGGTGTTATTGGCATCTATTTGGGTAAAGGTGGGGTAGAAGAGCTAGTGATGGAAGGTTTGGTTAGTTTGACTACCTTATTAGAGGATAGCATATTCTTAGCTTTGGGTTGCACCTTCTTGGGTAAATGTGACATGGGAGTACAAGATGTAGAAGGAAAAGCATATGGTGGTAGAGGATGGGTTACCCATGGGGGCAACCGAGTTATGGTGGAGGTGGTTGGTAAAGGTTGGGTAGGTGGCATTGGTTGAAGTCGTATAGGAAAGGTTGGGGTTATAGTAACTGGTGGAGGTATAGGTGGCAAGAAGTGCATGGGTGAGGGTGAGGGAGCTTGGTTTTTGGGTGAATGAGGTGTAACAAAGGCTTGTGATGTAGTAATAGGTTGTTTAGATTTTGGTGCTTTAGGTATGAGATTTTTGGTCAAGGTTGATGGATGGGCCCTAGAATGGACGGAAGGGGAAAGGTGACAAGGGCATAGGTGAGACCAAAGGTGTATGTGGCCTAGAGGGTTGGGTTTTATTTTTAGGTGGGGGGATAATGTTGTTGTGGAATTTGGAAGATGTGGCTAGGTCCAATCTGATAGGTGGGTGAGTAAGGCTTGATGTCGGCATAACACCCAAAGTAGTGATGGGTCTCGATACGGGTGGGGGATAAGTGTGGGTAGGTTTTTAGGTTTGGGAATAGTTATAGTGATGGGTAGAAGTTTGGATGGAGGTAGGGATGATGAAGAGGAATTCATTTCAATCGGCATGGTCAATGTAGTTTTGGTTGCCAAAAATACCTTTGGGTAGATCGTGGAAGTATCTTGAGACAAACTTTTCATTTGGGTAAAACAAGGAGTCAAGATGTCCCCATAACATGGAATGATCAACGTAATCCAAACGATCGACCAACCGTGAAAATGGGATAACTAAAGAAGAGGATGGAATGGGTTGGGTGGCAATCCCTGTAAAATATATTTGTGAGACAGGGAATTCGCTGGCTTTGAATTCTATAGGTAAGAGAGCCGAGATCGTGTCAATAGGGTCTTAGGATACTAGGGGAGAACTATCCCTGAAAGGTAGTGACATGTCTGAAGAATCTTCCATGGGTAGGAGATATAATAGGTTGGGTGAGGTAGCCTTCTCTCTTAGTGGAGGAGAAGGTGATGATGATTCTCTTGTGGATGGGAGAATAACGAGTGTTGATAGTTCAAGGTTGAGAAGTAGACGATGACACGATTTCGATAGAAAGTATGTGTTCCTTCATGAGAACAAGGTGGGATGAGGGGGAATTCTCTGTGGGTGGAGGAGTAGAAGAGGTATGCTCCTCTATGGGTAGAGGAGCTCATGCCAAGATTTCTTCAATAGATGAAGTAGGTAGGTTTTGAGGAACACCGTACGACATCGAAAACTACGTGAACCTCATGGACATTGTTGTCATTGGCTAAAGGTTCACTATTTTGATCGATGATGGTTTATGATTAGGGAAAAATTTTTGAAGATGTGCACATTTTGATTTTCTAGCACATTTGGGTTTTCTACAACAAGGTCTCCATTATCTATCATCTCTCAAATAATGTTTTTAAAACTTATGCAGTTACCATTATTATGTCCTTTAACATGATGATAATTATAGTAGTCGTGTTCTTTATACCATGCCGGCATGGGACGAGTGGGATCAAAACCTGTATGAGTTTTTATGGGAGGAAGTGTAATGGCTCCAACTTTAAGAATATTTTCCAAGATTGATGAATATGGCTCTCCAATCGAAGTGTATTTCCATTGTTCTCGCTGGACTGAAAGGCTTAGACAGAGAAAGATTGGAAGAAGGTTGGGCCGATTAGAATAGTTATTTTGGGGTTTTGAAGATGAAGAAGAATCGTTTGATTTGAATGGGGTTTTCTTGTTCCGTAATTGGATTTTCTTCTCTTTAATGACACGAATTTCTAGTTTTCAGGCCATGGTGAATGCTTCATCAAAGGTTTGGAAGGTTTGGACTTGCAGAGTTGGTGAGATGTGTCTGGCACAAGATCTAGTGAACAAATCAATAAGTTTAGTTTGAGGTAGTTGGAATGTCAATTGGTTAATGAGACTCTGCCAATGGGAAACAAAATATGTGATAGATTTGTCTTCATACTACCAGGTTGAATAGAGATCGGTCATGGTGACTTTCTTGGTAACATTGATTGAAAAATGATCTAGGAAGGCTTGGGATACTTGATTAAAGGAATAAATAGAATGTTGAGGTAGTCCACTATACTAGTCCAATGCTGGTCCTATCATGGACATTATGAAAGTTTGTAGGAGCAAAGCATCATCGTGGGTGATTAGATAACACCCATGTTTGAACGACCGCAAGTGTTTCGTGGGTCTTCTTTACTATCAAGTGATTGAATTTATGCATTTCCCTATGCACTAGGTAAGGATGAATGGAAATAGATGGATGGATAGGCTCATTACAAATTTCTTCATATGTTAAAGAATTATGGGAGCTAAAAAAAATGATTCTAAGGTTCGTATCTTCTCCAACATCATTTCAATGAGGTCATTAGTAGGTTGGGATTAATGGGTGCCCCCTATAGAAAAAGGGGTTGATACTAAACGTATGAGGTAGATGGTATGTTGGTGTATGGTGGCATTGAGTATAAGAACTGCATAGGAGGAATAGATGTGGGTGGTACATAGCCAACATAAGCAATAGATGAGGTCGGGGTTGTTGGTAGTATGTGTATGCGGGTGGGGTAGTTGTAATGTATCTAGTGGAAATTGGGGGTAAGGATCAGTGGGATAAAAGGACAAGGTTTTGGAAAGGGGTGTAAGTTTTCGACATCAAGGTGGTTGCGATGCAATGGGTATATGTGAAATGGTGGGTGTAGATGGATCTATACTCATAGGGGTTGTCGAAGGGACAATCGATGTCGCAGGTGCGATCGATGATGTAGATGCTTTGTAGTTATAACGATCGTGGGATTTAGCCCGATTTAGTTATGATGTCAATCATATTATAGTTGGTTTCCCAATCTATAATATAAAATTATGTGAAAACCTTCTTCGGTCGCATGGTGACTTAAAGCACTATAGTTCCAATTGACATTTCTTTGAGGCTACCATAACCCCTCAATGTATTTCTCATTGAAGAAAAATTAGTTTCTCCATAACCTAACTTCTGGAGAAAAGAAAAGGGGACAATGTTAACAAATTACCCATCATCAATCATTACATGCATTACATAGTTATCGTATATCCATATCTGTAAGTATAAATTTGGATCACCTCTACGTGCTATTTCAGCATATGTAGGCATCTTACTGATGTTGAATACCAATCCGACATCTCTTTCAGGCTTCCTGGGAGGATAGACATCAAAGTCTATATGGTTTATCTATACCTCCGAAAGAGGAGTGACATTGATAAGGTGTACAACTTGTAATGCTTCTAACAAATCAGATCTATGAGTGGGAGAGTTCCTCAATAAATACAAGAAGGAGATGTTATAAAAGGTCTTATTCAAATAATTAATCAATTCATAGGCACCCACCAACTTTGTAATCATTTTCTCAATATCATATGATATCAATGAGTAAATAGGTATCGCTTATAATTGTTTCACCATTTTATTTATGTTTTTGACGAAACAAATAAGGATGTGGGCCAAAGAGGAATACTTGTTGTGACCATTGGTTTGAAGGTTGTTGTGGACATTCGACTTTTGATCCAATACCGACTGTGGAGATTCCTTTTGGCTAGGAAGAACTACCTGAAATACACAACAAGACCACAAAAAGAGGATTAAATAATATATGTCAGTGGGATGCCTAGCATGTGCTAGATCCAAGAAGTGTGATACTTCCTCAGTGGCAGTCAACCCACTATTTTAATATAATTTAATTCAAGAAACAATGCAAGTAAATAGAATCCTAATGTAGTTGATATGATTTAGGTATCTCATCTAAATACAATAAGAAAATCTAACATAACAAAGTTAGGTGATGATCGAGATCTGAAAATAAGGTAAACAACTAAGGTAATCTTGAAATAGGTCAAGGTCGATTTTGGGTCACTTGAATCACTTAAAAAGGGTTATTGGGATCTGGTATTAGCAAGACTACCAAATACGAGAGATTGATGTCATGCAGTATGATCAAAATGGTTTAGTAAGGACCAATGATGGTTATCATGACTAGTAATAAATCAATAGTTCATAGTTTTAGGGATTTATCCGAGACTAGATCGGTGATGGTAAGGATTTGGTTTAGATTTGGGAGGATTTGGGAATATTTAGAGGTTCTCGGGGTAGAAAGAGGTGATTAAAAGGGGTAGGAGCGATGGGAATGGTCGGGTTCACAAGAAGGCAATAGTGGTAGGGTGAAAATATAGTTGATGATTGATAATAAAAGGTGAAGAAATTTATAAAATGAATGGAAAGAAAGTGGTACAGTTAGAGACACACTTACTGATGTGTAGGTTCAATGGTTGGGTAGTGGTGATTGATGATTAGTGAAATGGTGACCGGTGTCGTGGCAGTGCTTCCCAGAGTGCTCCTGTGAATGAAAAAACCTCCTGATCAATGGTTGTGCTGGTTATGGCTACCTAGATGTGCAAAACAGCTTTGGTTCTTTCTTGCATGCAGATCTCCTTTACTCCAAAATTTGAGAATGTGTCTAACCTTTCAAACAAGGTTACCAAAATGGTTATATGGTAATCGACGATGGTTTAGGTTTCCAACATCGGTTTTGGATTGACCAGTCACGTCGGTTAAGGCGGGATATCCTAGGTTGCCTAAAATAGTAGATCCTAGCTATCTTTTTGCCATCTTTGTTCATTGGTCCCGGTCTAAATGGAACGTTGCACTTAGATACATGGGAAATTGGTTAGAGGGAGAATAGGCATGTGCTTTTAGGGTTGTACTAAGTCCTAGTTCATTAAGGTAAGTAGGGCTAAGTCTTAGTTAGTTATGGAAGCATGCTATGAATAGGTCTATGGTGAGGTGTCTAGGTGAGGTGGAAATTGGTTTTAATTGAGGTAATTAAATAATGAATGAAGTGAGAATGAGTATTAATTTAATTTTAAATAAGTAAATTAATATTAATGTGGGATATAAGGGTCATGGTTAGGTGAATGTGTTTGAGTTGGTTATTCTAAAGGGGACCATGGGGAGTGTGACCCAATTTTGGTGTCTACAATAATGAATAATCTTGAGTTCTTCTCGAAACATTATTTTGTGGTTCAGTTTTCAATTCTATCAGTCCCACGATCTTCATTTGTTGATGACCATCCAAATGAGGTGCCACTAGTAGGTTTGATGATGTTGATGCTTCATGATCATTGGCTCCTACCGTGATTCCCTTATTTGAACCATTAGGATCCATCTTACTATCCATAGGGTGCATAGGGAGAGGATCACAAAAGATCCTAAGCCACATGTTTTGTGGGGATATTGGCCCCGTGTAAGTGTTTTGAGTTGGTGCTATTGGATTTTCCAAAAACATGTCAACAAATATTTTCCTTTGGTCTTTTGGAAAAATTGTAAAAAATTGTTACAATCGCGACATGTTCTTATGTCATGCCCTCGCACTCAGTAGAATCCATAGTATAAATCAAGATTATAATATCAAGACCTTTGATTAACATCCTACTGTGATACAAAGTTGTAATTTTTATTTGATTTTTGGTTTTTATAGTTGAAATTTTGAGGCCATTGTCCCTAGTTTGATATCGATTTGGGTACCCATTTGGATATTGGTTGGGACTTTGGGCTTGGGCTTCTTGTTGTTGTTGCTAGTGAGGACGATTGAAGTCCATAACATTGATTATAGGATTAAAATTGTTATTTCTTTGGTTATTTGCATTTGCGTTGTTATCGCTTGTATTGGAGGTGTTAACAATTGTTGGATTATTTACTTGATTGGTAACTCCATCGGTCTTAATTCCACGATTCTTGTTAAGGACCTTTGGTCCCTAATTGTTGTTCATGTTATTGGGGTAACCAAAATTACCTTGGTTAGGAGTGATAAGTCTCTCATTTGTCCCATAGGTGTTGTGACCACTATCTATAGTGTCCTGATCATTTAAGAGATCTCCTCTAATACTTTTTCATATCTCCTTAATGGAAAATTTTGGACTTCTTCCTTTGTTCCCCTATTAAGCGAGTGGAGGAATAGATCACGAGCACTATTTGATCCATATTGGGAGCACTTGCGGAAGAATAGAGATCCCGCCACCATCTTTGGATGAAGTGGGCAACAGATTCATTATGCTCTTGTTTTATGTGAAGGAATTCTTTGATTCCTATCCTTAGGAGTCTGCTCATGTCAAATGCTTTGATAAAATCAGACACGATGAGTTGCTTGAAATAATGTATCTAAGGCTTTAGTATCCTATAATATCAATCAAGAGTGATACCTTCTATGGTCTTAGGGAAGATTTTCGTGACAACCGCATCCCATGGGAGTAGCTCTTAAATTACAGCAATGTGCATAGGATCACATGACAAAGAACTTAATGTGCACATTAGGATCACCCTCCCCTTTCGAGAAGACATAATGTTACTCTTAGGAGAAGACACATGAAGGATGCACATGTGGGAAGAAGGTGCATTTTAAGGCAAGGGAAGATAGGAAAGGAAACGTGCGCCAGAACACTTAGGATTAGGACTTATCTGTTTTTGTGGATAAGGACTATTTTTGGAGATAACATGTGGAACACACAAAAAATGGAGAATTTCACTCCACAAAATAGTATTTTGGGAAAAACGGTAGATAAGCGCCATCCAAAGTTTAAGCTAATAATATGATTTCTATTTAGAGTTAACTATAGGACATCTATTGTTAGAGAAATTACATGTTGTTCATATGATTGTAAAGGTACATGGCTATTATCAAAGCATGTGACTTATTTGAGACGTGTATGGGTGGTGAACGGAAAGTCTCCACCCCTATAAATTTGTATTGATTTGCCTAGTTTAGGGTGTGAATTATTGTAGAGTTGTGTTGTTGGTTTTGATGTACACATGACTCATAGAGATACTGGTATAAGTGTAAGAAGCTTATGTGTTTTATAGTATTTAATGTAATGTAGTATATTGGTTAGATAATGACATTGACATAACTGAATTTGGCTCTTGTATGGTTAATCTTATCATAGTTATTGTTTAGTTCATCTTTCATATAATCTAAGATCTAGATCTGGTTTATGCATTGTGGGTTATTTACTATGAATTATGAATCTTAATATGTTTAAACATCATCATGCTAACATTTTTTACAAGCAACTCTAATGAGGGACCTGGTGCCTTTGCACGCATTTGGGTGGGTGCTTAGCTTAGGCCGATTGATGTGCCAGAGCACCTAGGTTGTTCACAACAAATTCTAGGTCACATCATTGGTTTCATTCTTTGGGACCTCTTTTTCGGTTGTTTTTAGGATGTTTTGTGATGAAGACGTACCGATTGACCTTATCAAGTGTTGAGGAGTGGATAATAGATCTGGAAGAAGAATACACTCAAAGATTCAACACTGGATCTGAGTTTGACACGTGCACGTGGGTGGAGCAGAACTTGTATGACTGTTTATATGAGAGTTTCTTTGTTATCTTTCTGATAGAGTTGTACGAGTGGCTAG
Organism: Taxus wallichiana var. yunnanensis; assembly: GCA_018340775.1. Lineage (NCBI taxonomy): Eukaryota > Viridiplantae > Streptophyta > Pinopsida > Cupressales > Taxaceae > Taxus > Taxus wallichiana. The sequence continues at coordinate 816,697,408 of CM031240.1, read as the reverse complement.
TTGCTTATGCATCTAAAAGGAAGGCCCTCTATGATGTTGATTTGATTTGGATGTGCACTTTGTGACATTTGGTTATTTGGTGTTTTGAATAGCTATATTTTAGAGTACTCAATTTCAACTTATTCTTTCCCGGAGGTAGCTGAGTTTTAGTTTTTATGTTATCCTAGGGGAACCTATCTATAAGGAATTCCATTGGTGATTAAAATATTGATGGTAACCCTCAATTTGGAAGAGAAGCCTTTGGCTTTCTAAACCACACCATGCACGGGGGTAGGAGCAGGTTTGGTGAAAGATGGTGGACCTAGCTCCAGAGAGGCAAAGAGAAGAAATTTGACTTAAGTACAATGAGGAGCATGAGAGGGACTTAGGGAAACAATGCAAGATTATAGAATGAATGGCGTTGAGGAGAGAGATGACTCCTAAAGGATTTAGAACTCAAGTAGATGGCATAGAGCTAGAGCATCCGAACTCCCCATTTGGGAAAAACAGATAGAAACCCTCATTGGCCTCTTATGAGAGAGCACCAACAGAGATAATTTTCACCATAGGCATACATTTGAATCTACATGGCAACCTAGCCCTTGCACTTGGTTTTCTAGTTTCTAGTACAACTAGTAGTTAGTAGGATAGTTTGGGTAGTAGAGTAGCAAGAGGTAGAGTTGACTTATCAAAAAGTTCAGGGGTAAATCATATATCAAGTGCATTTATGGCTGGGAAGACATCTTCCTTGTTATTTGGAGGACCAGTTAGAGGAACCTTTTCAGGTGTGTCATTAGCATAGAACACAGCACCCAAATCTTTGGACTCATATCATGGAGTAGCACAACTTTGCAGACTATAGGAGTTTAGTTTAGCACCACTATTGGGACACAGGAAGTGCATCCTCTAGTTCAATTCCTACCACATGTGGAGGATCAGGAGGAACATGTGGCTTGGGATCTAGCGGATCTGGGGGTAGAGGTAACACATGAGGTTTTGATCTGGTGGGCATGGTCCTCACCAACCCTAGAATATTTACATGGAGATGTCACTTCATCTTCCAAATTATAGGGGAATAGAAGATGTTGTTGAGCATGTGCACATGTGTGAGATATTGTGGTGTGTAAAAGGGATCATGGCTTCTGAGCGCAAGGTAAGTCAGTTTGCAACTATGTTGCAAGGATGTGTGCACAGTTGGTATAGGAAGTTTGACCATGATCAAACTTGCGTAGATTATACAACATTACGAGATGATTTCTTAAGGAATTTAATATCCCTGAGTTTGAGCAGAAATGTATAAGCGTGCTTAAGGATATTAAGGATGACACTATTGAGAGTGTTCAGAATATGATGCCCATTTCAAAATGCTTTTTTCCAAACTTTCCTATGACATCAATGTAATCTAGCATGCACAAAGTGTTCTTCTGGAGGCTTGATCACACTTTTTAGGAGGCGCGTCACATAAGACATATATGGATCCTCACTAAGTGCTTAAAGAAATGTAACACGCTGAGGTAGTCGGAAGTATAGACAATGAAGCGAGCCCATTCCAAGAAGATTAGATTACAACTATGACAAAGAAATTGGAGAAACTATCGGCCAATTCAGCACATGAAACACACACGAGATTTTGGTGTATAGATTGCGAAGTAGAGGGGAACACTAAGGATATTTTTCCCCACATATAAGTGCATTCATTATTGCTAGACTCGTGATATATGTCATTTGGACCATGATGCAAGCCGCTACCCATTGTTACAACAATCGATTAGGAAGAACGTATCTTTCTACTGTAATATTTTCTAGTCCACAACTCACAATACTTAAGACTACAGGTTGATTGATCAGATCCATGATGCCATTGATATTAGCGTATTTATAGACAAGAGTTTTAAATAAATATAAAGGTAAAAGTGAGCACCATGATCATGATCACACTCAAGGGCACTATGATCGAACGAAGGGTAATTTGAAGGAGGTCATGGAAGCGCCAAGGATATCATGGTAGATTTAGGGACCAAGTCCGTGTTGGTGGATGAGGTGAGTTTCCTAATGGAACATGTTATACATGCAGATCTCCTACCCACTATAGGTGCGAATGTCTTCAAAATATTACTTGATCCTTTTTAGAAAGAATCATAACTATGAGGACTTCCCAAACTTATACTATCATCTTAAGAATCAACATAAATAGGAGAACAAGGGTGCATGGATGGCTAGAATACAATGCGTGATGGAAAACCAATAGATGCCAAAGTTGGCACGGTTCTTGAGGTAGTACTGTAAAAGTATTACACATGTTGAAGCTACGCATGCTAGAGAAGCATTATAACAAAAGCCTACTATTACTATGGAGGAATTATTACATGCAAGATACCCAGATCCTATACATCGAAGGGGGTTTATCAGAAACCATGGAGGTGCTTAGAAATATTGAGGGTGAAATATAATGTTTAAATGAAAATCATGGAAGTTGGAGCAAAAGAAGGTAGCAGAGAGACGATCCAAATCGGATGTTGATGATCTGAAAGAGGTATGCAAGATGTTGCACTAGGAGAATATTATTCCATTACTAGGGAATTGGTTAAAGGGAAACACTCTACACGTAGGTATTGAGAATGGATGGCAGATCCTACATCCTAATCTCCCACCTCATAGCTTGGATTACAAAAAGGAGATCACCTTGGATGCTGTTATGGATGGGTGGATTTTGAGTAATATATTGACTAAAATAGGCACAAAAGTTAATGTGCTTACTTTAGATGTATGGGTGTAGATGGGAAGACCTCCATTACAGCCATCCTCTAATGTATTTTTTATGGAAAATCAAGCTAAGGCCACTCTAATAGGAGTTTTAAAGGATGCATCCATTACTATACAAGGAGCCAAGTTCACTCGGGACTTTAAGGTTTTAGTACTTGCATAAGTGGACATCTTCCCATCTCTACTTGGTCTCCTTGGTGATATGCAAATAATTATGATCTACATTTCAACATGCGGTATATAAGTTTTGAGAAAAAGGAATAATGAGTTATTATCCCTTTGACAGATGGGAAAATTGCACCTTATGTTCAACCTTTGAGTGAGTAAGACCTAAACAAAATTTATGTGCGTGTCATTTGAGATCTAGAAGTACTTGAGCCATCTAAGGAAGGAATCCTCTAGTGGGATGATTCATAGTCCATTAGTGATACTACAAGTATTTCTTATGATAATTGGGTGCATGACACCTATGATATGGTTAGGTATGAAGTAAGAAGTGCATCTGCAAAAGGAGGTAGACCTTGTTGTATTAGGAGGATAAGTAATAACTTTGTACCCCGACACCGGTGAAGAGACCTCAAGCTATTCCTATATGCCATGGAAGAACAATGGAAGGATCAAGTAGATAGAAGAAATATGTTAGTGTATACCTTGTGTGGGACAACAACGCACTAGTGGATGGTTCACATGGATAATCTCATAGAATGGAATGAAGTGAGAATTTCTCTAACAACCCGATTTCTTAGGAGAAATGCACCTACTCAAATCTACACATATCATGGTAATCATCCTATTTAGCACCACATTTAGTAGTGTGAGAGACTCTGGATAGAGGGATAGGAATCTTTACCAAATTCACTATGGGTGCACAATCTTTATTTCACTTTATGCGGTTGCGCATGCACTTGGTATGTTTATGTGGAATTACATGGGGGACCGGATATTGACAAGACTTGATTGCAGGAATGATCTAGACTTTTGAATACTTCTCCACTAAACCTCCGGTGAAAGAGGCATTACGAATTATGGATTGATTGACTATGGGAGACAATGCAAAGGCTGAAGAAATATTTCAAGAGTTATTTGGTGAGGCGCACTCAGAGCGTGTTTTGATGAAGTAGATGAGACAGGATGCCGAACTACTTGATCGTGCTAACCTTGAGAAGGAGAAAGGAAATACGGTCTACATAGTGGATGAGGAATAAGTAGAAATTTTGGAAATAGATCATTTAGAGGGTACGTATGAGGCTTTAGATAGTGTGGATAAGAAGGTGCGTTCCTATCATGAATCTATGAAGACGTGAAAGTGAACATTGGTATCTTAGGATTATGGAGGTGAATTTATTCATAGTTAGCATGATTTACATTTTGCTGGTTTACTCTTAGTAACCGGCACTAGTTAGAGGGTAACCGGCACCGGTCAAGGTAACTCGGCGATGGTCCTGGTGACCAACACCTATCACTTTTGTGTAAAATTTTATATTTAACTCACAGAATTAGATCTAAATTTGTTATAAAGTTGATCTAAAGTTTGTAAATGCATAGCTACGATTCTCTAAATTTTTCTAAGATTATATAAGCTAGAAAACTAGGGTTAGAACAAAAGGATAGAGGAAGAATGTTAATTATCCTTGGTTGAAGATGAAGAAGAATAAAAAGAAGAAAAAGGTTACATGAAGAAAGAGCTTCAATGGAGAGAAGTGACAAAAGGAAATAGTAGGTACATCTAAATGGTGAGAAGGTGGTTATGTATTCTTTTTTATTTCCTTTGTATTATCTTGTCTCATGTAATAGCTTGCATAGTATGCAAAGCACTTAGTGTTTATTCTTGTTAGATCCATAGGTTTTGGTGAGATCTTGTTATTTCTCATTCTCAGAGATCCACATGTTGTGATATCTTGTATTACAGATCCATGAGATCATGATGTATTATTGATCCATAGGTATCTAATATTGTAGAGGAAGTTATCTTCATGTTTGCAGAGGTTGGTGTAGTGATGATGGAGAGACTTATTTCTTGGAGCAAGGTTACGGTTGCACATGGTAGACCCATGTGAGAGGTCTTATTTGCATATTCATAGGAGAGTTTGGTTACATGATGGTCTTTTGGATGGTCTTTGGAGGCATGGATGTAGTGCACTCATAAATATCTATTTAGAGATCTGGAGGAGAGGAGATACTTTAGAGAAATGAATTGTACTCTTGTATTGAATATTTGGTTTGTACTGTTGTTATATTATATATATGAGATCTCTATCTTTGGTGGATGTAGCCCACATTGGGTGAACCATGGTACATGTTATGTTATGTGTGTGTAATTTGTTTTGATTTGGATGATTCTAGTTTATACTTCCACTACTGTAGATTTTGGGGAATTGTTTAGATCTTATGTGCATGATTAGGTTTGTTATTGAGTCATAGCACTATTCTGTAGTCCTAAATTCCTAATAGGTATGGGTGTTGAACCTAAGGAGGCCATAATTGGAGACCATTAGTCTGATTCTGAAGTGGCTAAGATAATTGAGTTACTATGCAATTTACAGGACTTATTTCCTAGGGGATACCATGAGTTAAAGGGAGTACAAAATTCTTTGGGTGAGATGAAGATTAAGTTAAAGGAAGGTGTGTTCCCAGTTCGGAAGAGACATTATAGAATGAACCCTAACTTGCACGTAAAAGTTAAAGAAGAAATTGACAAGATGTTGAAATATGACATCATTAAGCCCCTAGAAGAATCAGAGTGGGTTAGCCCCATGGTAATTAGTATAAAGAAATATGGTAGGATTAAGATTTATGTGGACTACAGGAGATGAATGCTGCATGTGTGATTGGTCCTTTTCCTTCACCTTTCACCGAGGAAATATTAGAATATGTTGTAAGGTGCAAAATTTACTCTTTTACAGATGGATTATCTGGGTATCATCAAGTAAGAATTGCAAAGGAGGATAAAAAGAAGACAAATTTCACCAATGAATGGGGAAGTTTTACATACACGATGATGCCCTTTGGACTAAAGAATGCACCTGCAATATTTTCATGCATTTTGGTTCAAGCATTCTAGGATTTTATTCACAAATTCTTGCATGTTTACTTGGATGATTGACGATATATGGGCTTGTTAAGGATCATTGTGACAATGTGATTAATTTTTGAGAGGTTCCAACATTTAAGAATCTATTTAAACATAGAAAGTGCATATTTACTACACCTTTTGGAACTCGCTAGGCATATCATCCGTAAGGAGGGTTTATTAGTATATCTAACCAAGGTTGCAGCAGCTTATCTTAGGCCCGGAGGAGCCTACTAGTCGAGTGAGTTGTGCAAATTCTTGGGCCATATAAGGTATTTTAGAAAATTTATCAAAGGATATGCTAATATAGTCGCGCCCTTAGAGGTGGTATTAAAAGTTAAAGGGACATTCTATTGGGGAGAACCAAAACATCGTGCATTTGAAGTGTTAAAGGAGAGGCTTATTACGATGCCTATTTTACACTTTCCTTCATGGAACCAACCTTTTCACGTATATGTGGATGCCTCTGGCATGGCCATTGTCACAATATTAGCTCATCTTGGAGAAGGTATTATAGATCATCCTATCTTTTTCTAGTAGAAAGTTAACTCCTGCAGAACAAAATTATACAACTATAAAGTGTGAGGCCTTATCAATGATCTACACACTGCATAAGTTTAGACAATACTTGCTAGCAACACTTTTTGTGTTTTATACAGATCACATGGCATTGAAATACTTGGTAAATAAAATCCCATTTTACAGGGGTACATATGTCGATGGGTTCTATTATTCCAAGAGTTCAACTTTACAAATGTGGTAAAAATAGGAAAAAGCAATTATGGCCTGACCACTTATCAAGAATTCAATCAGGAGAGGACGTGTAGACAATTGAAGATACAATGACAGATGCATAGTTGTACAGGTTAAACTATGTGCCATCGAAATTAGAGGATATTGATATCTTTTTACTCACATGTATGGCACTCAAGGAATGAAAACCTTGGAAAAGAAATAACTTGTAATTCATGCAACACCTTTCATGTTGATCAGTGGTGACCTATACAAACTAGGATGAGATGAAGTATTACGTTAGTGTGTACTGGATCAAGAATATTTGACAATCATGGAAGAGGATCATGGTAGTATTGCAGGTGGACACTATACAGGTGATGCCACCGCACACAAGATTCTACTCATTGGTTTATGGTGGGAAACCTTGTACAAGGATTGCAAGGAGTATTGTAAGGCATGTGATCATTTTCAACACCTTGGAAAACCTAGGAAAAGAGATGAAATGCCTTTAAGGCCTATTACTAGTGCAGAGCCATTTGAAAAATGGGCAATAGACTTTGTGGGTCATATTTCCCACCACACATAGAATCGATCACACTACATCATCACTTATACATATTATCTTACAAGGTGGGTAGAAGAAACACCTACAAAGGATTGTACAATGGCTACAACAACAAGGTTCTTATGGGAAAATATTCTTACTAGGTATGGATGTTCGTTGAGTTTGACAAGTGATAGGGGCACACATTTCTTGAATGAGACAATCAGGATATTATTGGATGAATTTATGGTCACACACCACAAGACCACACCCTATCACCCTCAATAAAATGGGACTGCTGAGGCCTTCAATAAGATATTGAGCCAGAACTTGACAAAAATTTGTGATGTTGGAAGGAAAGATTGGGATGATAAATTTTCTATTGTACTTTGGGCATATAGAAAAACCTACAAAAGGTTGAATAAGGCCACACCATTTTAGTTGGTGTTTGGTGTAGAAGAAGTTCTTCCCATGGAACTTATATTACATTCTTTGCGTATTGAGCATGCGGGAGGTCTAGTTGATGAGAAATCATTGGAAGAAAGAATTGAAAAATTAATAAAGTCGGATGAAAGGCATGCCATAACACGTTGGAGTTTGAAGTAGGAAAAGGCCGATAGAAGGCATGACATGAGAGACACATCAAGGACAAGAAGCTTAATGTCAAGGCAGATGGTGTCATTATCCAAAATTCACCCCCCAGGGTTAATTTGATAACATGCATCAGAATTCTCAAGTCCCAGGCAAATGGATTGATTCAGGGAAAAAATCATGTTTCTAGGGTCCCCTCAGATTTTTTCTAACTCCCCTGGCCGAAGAAGGAAAGAGCAAGCTCTGAGGAAAGGTGAAAAAGTGGCAAAAACAAGCTTGGGACAGGAAAAATCGTGAAAATTGGCTAAGTCCTAGTCCTCGCAAAAGTTGGAACAGTTGGGACATCGAGGCGCGGATCGGCCGAAAAGCCTCCAGGCGGCCCATGAAGCAAAGGGACATTTGGGACATGAAGAAGCCGGTTCCAAAGGGCGCTCTAGAATTTGGGACATGAAGACGTTTGGGCGCGAACCACCCGGCCAAAAAAGGAGAACTTTCGCACTAAGCATTTGGGACATCTGGGCCGCAAGGACGCGAAGGACGCGAAAAGGCGAAGCGCCGAGAGCAAAGGAAGCCCATTTCGGGTGGTTCGGAAGAATTTGTCCTAGATAGTCTGAGACAGTTGGAACAAATGGACGCGAAGGACGCGAACCGGCCGGTTCGGCCGAAACGGGAACTTCAGCACTGGGACAGTTGGGACAAAGGGACACATGGGACGCGGATAGCCGAAGGAGCCGAAAGCCAATCAAGCAATCGCCACGTGTCATCGGCCAAATGAGGGACAAGGAAGCCCATTTCGGGCGGATCGGGAGTTTTTGTCCCAAACAGTTTGGGACATCCGGGACAAATGTACGCGAAGGACGCGAAAAGCCGCACCCGGACCAATCAAATCACGACACGTGTCACAAGGGAGAAAGTCCAAAAGTCAAAGGGCGAGGTTTCAAGCACTGACCCGAGCCAATAAAAAGGGACACGTGTCCAATTTAAGAAGTTTCAAAGGAAAGCCCAAAGGAGGAGAGATAATTACGCATCCAATCAGCCTTGACACGTGTCATCCAAGCAGGCAGAGGGAAAAAGATTTTCAAAACATGTTTTCACCTGCTTTGTGCCCTAAATCTTCGTGATCGTCCGTATCTTTCGATCCAGAGCTCGGATTTGCACGTTCTTTATATCAACGGAAAGATGTTGAAATTCTCTACATGATTCTAGGATCAATCTTGCATTTTGGTGTAGTCTAGAGAGAGAAAATTGAGAAAACATCCCTGACGCGTGGTAATGCCAGAAGTGACGCTCCAACAACCAACTTTAATGCAAAGCAGATACTTCGCGCTTCGTTAGATAGCAACCCGCCATTTTCACTGCCAGATCCGCCGCTTCTACCATAATGAGATGATTTAAAATACGACCTAGAAGTGGTTGGGGTAGATTCTGAATTTCCTCTCTTTTCCCTCTCTCATTCTTCCTATATATTGTAAAGAGGAGCTTCTTTCAAAAGGTCAAACATTTTCTGTTTTGCTCCTCCCTTCTTCTCCTATCAGTGAATTTGTGGAGTTCGAACCTCTCATTTGAAATTATAATACGACTCTGCCTCTTGCATTCTCAGTAGTGTATTGTATCAATCTTTGGAGCAAGTAATACATGTCTGTGGATGATTCTCAACCCTCTCTGTGTTCATTTTACATCCTCCTGGTCTTTCACTGCAAGTTTTGTTATCTGTGCATGATCTTATATCACATTTGAATGGTCTGTGTTTACTGGCAAGATAGGTGTTTTCTTCATTCCTCGCATCACCTCTATTAGCTTAGATTTATTTTTATGCATCTTCTTACCCCGTCTCCTCGGGCAGATTAGATTAGGTTTCGAGCAAACCCTCTACATATTTCGTGTGCATCCAATAGAGGAATAGGAACCAACCTTCTCTGGAGAATCCTTTCTCACTTTTCAAGTCCCACACTTGGAGAAAGGATTCAATGTTATGCAATCACACTGGATGATAGTATGGTCAACCTAGAAACCTGACCAGCATCCAGGGGTGCTGTGATTTTGCACTAACAGTTTTGGCACGCCCGGTGGGACCTAGAGGTCTCATTTTTATTGTAGCAGGGTTGATGTGCATCTGCTGCATTTTTCTTGCTTAAAAAGAGCTATTATTTGCATATCTGGCGACTCCAAGGGGAAAAATCAACTGGTTTCAGCAGTGCAGGCCTGAAAACTTATGAGAAGAATCACAAGGTCAAGAGTCGGAGAAGAAGAAGTGCTGTTTGAATACCTGCAATTATCTCCGAGAAGAAGGCAAAGAGGAAGAAGGATTCAAAGGTCTCCATCTCCACCAAACAGAACTCTCTCAACTCCTCCACCTGGTAGGCCTTTCATTCAGTCAACAAGGGTTTTAAGACCAATTAGAATGGCTCAGAACAACCCCTACGTCAACTTCACAGGCAGCAGCCCACTTGCTCTCAATGCACAACATCCAGTTCCTATCGCAGCCTTGAAGAACATTCCCTACTTCACTGAGAAAATCGACTACTCCAGTGATCATGTTAAAGATATTGCTAACCTTTGTGCAATCCATGAAATCAATGAAATGCAAGTGGTCAAGTTACTAGCATCTTCATTCAAGGGTAAAGCATTGCAATGGTTTAGGAGCCTTGGAGCTGGTTCTATCACAAATTGGAATCAGCTATGTATAGCACTTCACGAGCAATTTGGAGAGAAGGGAGACAACTTGTCTCTTTTGGAGCAGCTGACAACCATCAAGAGAGCTCCCAATGAGCAGCTGACCGATTTCAACTTCAGATTTCAAAAAACTTGGGAGAGGATTCCAATAGCAGTGCCAAGCAACAAGAAGGTGCTTTTCTCTACTATCTCAAAGCTTTAAATTCTGATATTTCTATGTTAATTCAGTCCATGGGAGGCATAACTATCCCTATGGCTTATAGCATTGCCATTAGGGCTGAAAATTGTTTAATCCAAGCTGGAAAACTTGCCCCTAGGCCTCCCATGCCATTGTTTCCAAGTTTAGAGAGTCCAAACACTAGTCAAGCACCTAATTTGGCTCCTTCTCCCACTCCTAGAAATCAGAGTTCAAATGAAGCTTCCACTTCATCTCCAAGTGCCCCAAATGAGCTTCAAGAGGTCATGAAGCAATTGCAAAACCTAGGCAATGAGCTAGTTACTCTCAAGAGGCAACAAGCCCAAGGTTTCAGACCTTCTTATCAACCCCAAGCTCAACCTAATAGGCAGCCATACCAACCACAAAGACCACCTAATCCAGCTGCAAATATGAATCAAACAAGGCCTCCTGCCAATAGACCATTCCAGCCCTATAATCCAAATGTCATATCTGCCTCTAAGGCATTAGTGCCAACACAGAACAACATTGCTCAGGAATACGATTGGTGCTTTCCATGCAACGAGCCTCATAACCAATCCATGTGTTTCAATGGTGCTCTCAATCAAGCATTGATGGTGACAACTACTGGTGTGGAGGGCGAGGGCAGTCAAGGAAACAGTCAACAACAAGAAACATTCCAACAGCAATCAGCCCCAAATGACACCACATTGGTGAACTGGCAAGCAGAGGATTTCTGTGGCATGAATCAGTGGTTTCTCAAGGTGTTGCAGCCAACACAAGGTCAAAAAGGAGAAATTTGGGTGAAGAAGCAGCCATTAGCCCCAACCAATCCACAACCTCCCATGGTTCCACAAATGATTGGCAAGCAAAGTCCCGTTTCAAATGCACAAGGGCAGCCAAGAACAGCCCCTAGGCCAACTCAAATGCCAGCTGTTGCTGCCCACGTACAAGGAGTAAATGTGCAAACCAAGGGACAACAGAGAGATCCTTCATCACCATTCAGTATCATTGATCAGATGAAGAAGACAAACGTCAATATATCTATGTGGGAATCCCTATCCATCCCAGGCCAAAGAGATCTGCTGCAAGCTGCCATGAAGGATTGGCCAACTTCAAATCAGCAGGTTCAGATGCAAGACAAAGTGCTTACAAATGCTGCCCAGCCTGAAGGAAGTCATGGAGCACAACAAGGTAAAATGTTGAAGCCCCCTTTCTATGTTTCGTTAATCATTGGAAATCAGCTAGTACATAATTGCATGATAGACTCTGGGGCAAGTAGCTCAGTAATGCCTAAACAGATAGCTGATCAGCTAGGGCTCCAGTATGAAATAACATCTAAAGGGGTAGTGCAACTAGATGGGACAGCAATAGCAACAATTGGAGTGATTAGAAATTTGAGTCTTACCTTGCATGCATGTCCAAATGTTGTTGTTTTACAAGATGTATCAGTCATAGACCTTCCACCACTCTTTGCATTGTGCTTGTCAAGAGACTTCACTGCTAAAATTGGAGGCTATCTTTCGCGGATTGGTCTCACATGCTGTTTAGAACAAGGTATGGAACTAAGGCTACAATTAGGTCTGAACCTATTGCAAACTTCCATATTGAGCCTTACACTCCAAGTCAGATTAATGCCAATTGCTCAGCATTTGATCAAGAAGATCACCCTAGCACTGACGAGGCTGACACCAAGGTTGGAAGTATCCCGGATTTGACTCTTGATGAATGGGCAAGCAAGGTGCATGCTTTTGATCCTTATCAAGAAGTAGAAGAATCTGAGCTAGGGGTTTATTGTTTACATGAAGAGGATCAACCTCTCCCCAGCATCACCAAGCCAGATCATAAGGACAAGAATGAAGTATGGCAGCTGTTCTTTGATGGATCAAGGAGTAGACAAGGTGCAGGAGGAGGAGCTATGCTCATTTCACCACAAGGTATAAGGTATTACTCAGCCTTCCGTTTCCAGTTTTCCTGTTCAAATAACACTGCTGAATATGAAGCCTTGGTGCAAGGGATACATTGGGCAATCAAGAAGAAAATAAAGAACTTGCAAGTCTTTGGTGACAGTGAACTAATCGTCAATCAAGTCAGGGGACAACATGCTACAAAGAATGAACTGCTAAAGAACTACAAGAATAGGGTATGGGACCTCGTTGAGGATTTCGAAGCTTTCAATATCGCGTCCATACCTAGGAAGAAAAATGAAGCCGCAGATAGGCTCGCAGCTGTTGGAGCAATGTTTGATGTGGTTGACAACATCAAAAGGGAAAAAACACAGCCACATGTCCATGTGATTGTGAGGCCAGCAGTTCCAGATAATAACACCAGCTGGCAGGTGTTTGAGAACGATCAACAGATCGTCAATTTCTTACAAGAAGAGGCTGAATTCTCAGCTAGGAATCAGGACAGATTAGAGCAGCAGTATGGGGATCAAGTAGTGCAGCTGCGGACAAACAAGCTTCCTAGGGGTTTAGTAACATTGGAGTCTATCTTCAACCCTAATGACCAGTTCCGTAAGGAAAAGGCTAACATACAGGTCAAAAGAGAAGATTCAGAGCCAATTCCGGTTGGGGAAAACAAAACACTTCAAATTGGCAAGGTAGCCACTGAACAGGAGAAATCAGATTTCATACAACTTTGCCAAGAATTTCCAGATGTCTTCGCTTGGAGCTATGAAGACTTGAAAGGTTTCAATCCCAACCTGGCTCAGCATACCATAGAATTGGATCCAGATGCTAAGCCCATCAGGTAGAAGCAGAGACCAGTCAACCCTCACATTGAGCCTCTAATGAAGAAAGAGCTAAATAAGCTAATAGAAGCAAGCATTATATTCCCGATCAAGCACTCAAGCTGGGTCGCAAACTTGGTTCCGGTCAGGAAGAAGAGCGGAGAAATCAGGTTGTGTGTAGATTTCTGAGACCTAAACAGGGCATCTCTCAAAGACCATTACCCACTTCCTTCAATGGAACAAATATTGCAGGTAGTATCCGGTTCGGAGAGATTCTCTCTCCTAGATGGCTACTCAGGGTATAATCAGGTAATGGTGAAGGAAGATGACCAGTTCAAGACGGCTTTCACCACCAAATGGGGGACCTATGCCTACAAGAAGATGCCATTTGGGCTATCAAATGCTGGAGCCACTTTCCAAAGGGCAATGGATATGGCATTCAAGGGGTTGATCAATAAAATAGTTTTGATATACCTTGATGACATCACTGTATTCTCCAAAAATGCAGTGGATCACCTCTTTCATCTGAGGCAGGTATTTCAGAGGTGTAGAAGATTTGGGGTATCATTGAATCCCAAAAAATGCATATTCTTGGCTCATGAGGGAAAACTTCTTGGCCATATTGTTTCAAAGGAGGGATTGATGATTGACCCAGAAAGAGTTGAAGCAATTCGAGCGTTGCCATTGCCAAGTCATAAGAAGGCTCTTCAAAGCTTCTTAGGAAGGATCAATTTTGTCCGCAGGTTTGTTCCAAACTTTGCAGCTCTCGTAAAGCCAATAACACTGATGTTGAAGAAGAGCATGGCATTTAAGTGGACATCTGAAGGCAAGGCAAGTTTTGAGGCAATAAAAGAGGCTATATCTCAAGCTCCAACTCTCGTCAATCCAAACTTCTCCAAGGATTTCATGCTATACGCCTTTGGTGGTGGAGATACAATTTCTGCAATCTTGGCACAACAAAACAAAGAAGGATTAGAACAACCAGTTGCTTTCTTCAGTCAAGGCTTGGAGGAATACGAAACTAGGTACTCTTTCATTGAAAAGCATGTACTTGCAGTGATCAGGAGTTTAAAGAAATTCAAGCACCTAGTCTCAAACAACAAAATCCAATTATTGGTCTCTCATGCGGGAGTCAGGGACTTCCTTCTAAACAAGGATCTGAATGAGAAACGTGCAGGATGGATAACTCGTGTCATGGAATATGACATCGAGATCAAGGTCACCAAACTAGTACGTGGGAAGGGACTATGCGAACAACTAGCCTTGAGTCAACAAGTTGAAGCAGGTAATGAAGAAGATGTTGTCTTGGTACTACAGGATGGTCAAGAACAGGAAAATGATAATGTGCCCACTCCCTGTTGGACTCAGAGTATGATACACTTCCTACAGACAGGCCTATGCCCTCCAGAAATGAGCAAAGCGAAGAGGAGATACTTCAGGTTGCAGGCTGTTCCATATGCCATTGTTGATGGAGTTTTGTTCAAGAAAGATGTGAATGGAGTGCTGCTGAGATGCATTAGCACAAATCAGATTCAAAGGGTGTTGGAAGAGTTTCATGGTGGACCAGCTGGTGGTCATTTTGCACCAAGAGTGACAGCTCTAAAAATCATGAAGGCTGGTTATTATTGGCCTAAAATCTTCAGTGATTGCTATGCATGGATCAAGAGGTGTAAGAATTGTGCATTCTTCACAGGAAAAGAAAGACTTGCTGCCCTTCCATTACATCCAATCTCAGTTGACCAGCCATTCATGCAATGGGGTTTGGACTTCATTGGAGTCATTAATCCCAATTCAAGCCAAGGGCACAAATGGATTTTGATAGCCACGACTACTTCACCAGATGGACAGAAGCAGTAGCACTCAAAGAGGCAAATGAGTCTAGCATCTTAGACTTTTATGAGGGGATAACTACCAGATTTGGCGTACCTGCTACAATAATCTCTGATAATGCATTGGCATTCATTGGATCTAAGGTGACTGAGTGGGCTGTCAAGAACGGGATCTACCTAAGCACTTCATCAAACTATTACCCTCAAGGTAATGGCCAGCCGAGTCTACAAACAAGAACTTGTTGAGGATCATTAGGAGGACTCTTGATGAGAATCAGAGGTCTTGGCATACCAAACTGAAATCAGCCTTATGGGCTGATAGGATCACTCCCAAAAGATCCACAGGTAATTCTCCATTCAAGCTTGTCTATGGAAGAGAGGCAATCTTGCCCATGTCACTTGAGTTGCCAACATTGGAACTCATGAAGCAGCTGGAGTTGCTTGAATTTGAGCCCATGGAGGTGAGGTATGCAGAGTTGATGGAGCTGCAAGAGATCAAAAATCAGGCATCCCAAGCAATGGAAAAGGATCAAGCTTTGATCAAGAAGACCTTTGATAGAAAGGCCAAGGATAGATCTTTTCAAGTTGGAGATCTAGTGTTGAAATGGGATGTGGACAGAGCAAAACCGGGAAGGCATTCAAAATTTGATGCCATTTGGAGTGGCCCATACGTGGTCACAAAGTGCAAGAACAACAATGCTTTCCAATTAGCCTCACTGGAGGGTGAAGAACTGCAGATTCCAATCAATGGAATCTATCTCAAGCGTTGCTTCTAGAGGGAAGTTCACTACCTCTGTAAATATTAGATTAGATTTTCTTTCCTCCAAGTGCTTGTGCACATTGTTTTGCTGTAGGTTAGTCTTGTTTTCCCTAAGTGCTTTGGCACAACTTGCTGTCCATGGAGATGTTTAGCAGTCCTTGCTTTCATCAGGTGATATTCCATCTTCCTCCTTACACATTCTTAGTCAATTGGGATTCTAAACTGAATGTTTGATAACTCCATGCCCAATGGACTGCTTCTGGCTACTGGTCTTTTCACCTAGCAGGCAGGTACCCCCGCTGAGTCGCCAATTGTTATCCAAAATTCACCCCCAGGTTAATTTGATAACATGCATCAGAATTCTCAAGTCCCAGAAAATGGATTGATTCAGGGCAAAAATCATGTTTCTAGGGTCCCCTCAGATTTTTTCTAACTCCCCTGGCCGAAGAAGGAAAGAGCAAGCTCTGAGGAAAGGTGAAAAAAGTGGCAAAAACAAGCTTGGGACAGGAAAAATCGTGAAAATTGGCTAAGTCCTAGTCCTCGCAAAAGTTGGAACAGTTGGGACATCGAGGCGCGGATCGGCCGAAAAGCCTCCAGGCGGCCCGCGAAGCAAAGGGACATTTGGGACATGAAGACGCGAAGGGCGCGAACCGCCCGGTTCGGCCGAAAAGGAGAACTTTCGCACTAAGCATTTGGGACATCTGGGCCGCGAGGACGCGAAGGATGTGAAAAGGCGAAGCGGCCGAGAGCAAAGGAAGCCCATTTCGGGGTTCGGAAGAATTTGTCCCAGACAGTCCGGGACAGTTGGAACAAATGGACGCGAAGGACGCGAACCGGCCGGTTCGGCCGAAACGGGAACTTCAGCACTGGGACAGTTGGGACAAAGGGACGCGTGGGACGCGGATAGCCGAAGGAGCCGAAAGCCAATCAAGCAACGCCACGTGTCATCGGCCGAATGAGGGACAAGGAAGCCCATTTCGGTGGATCGGGAGTTTTTGTCCCAAACAGTTTGGGACATCCGGGACAAAGGGACGCGAAGGGCGCGAAAATCCGGCAGACCCGCGGACCAATCAAATCACGACACGTGTCACAAGGGAGAAAGTCCAAAAGTCAAAGGGCGAGGTTTCAAGCACTGACCCGAGCCAATAAAAAGAGGACACGTGTCCAATGAAGTAGTTTCAAAGAGAGATAATTAGGAGAGAGAATCGCATCCAATCGACTGTGACACGTGTGTCATCCAAGTGGCAGAGCGGGAAAAGATTTTCAAAACACGTTTTCCTCTTTTTGCTTTTGTGCCCTAAATCTTCGGATCGTCGTATCTTTCGATCCAGAGCTCGATTTGCACGTTCTTTATATCAACGGAAAGCTGTTGAAATTCTCTACATGATTCTAGGATCAATCTTGCATTTTGGTGTAGTTTGAGAGAGAAAATTGAGAAAACGTCCTCTGACACGTGGTAATGCCAGAAGTGACGCTTCAACAACCAGCTTTAATGCAGCAGACAGTTCACCGCTTCTGTTAGACAGCCCGCCGTTTTGCCAGGATCCGCCGCTTCTGCCATAATGAGATGATTTAAAATATGACCTAGAAGTGGTTGGGGCAGATTCTGAATTTCCTCTCTTTTCCCTCTCTCATTCTTCCTATATATTGTAAAGAGGAGCTTCTTTCAAAAGGTCGAACATTTTCTGTTTTGCTCCTCCCTTCTTCTCCTATCAGACGAATTTGTGGAGTTCGAACCTCTCATTTGAAACTGTAATACGACTCTACCTCTTGGCATTCTGTAGTGTATTGTATCAATCTTTGGAGCAAGTAATACATGTCTGTGGATGATTCTCAACCCTCTCTGTGTTCATTTTGCATCCTCCTGGTCTTTCACTGCAAGTTTTGTTATCTGTGCATGATCTTATATCACATTTGAATGGTCTGTGTTTATTGGCAAGATAGGTGTTCTTCATTCCTCGGTGCATCACCTCTATTAGCTTAGATTTATTTTTATGCATCTTCTTACCCTGTCTCCTTGGCAGATTAGATTAGGTTTCGAGCAAACCCTCTGCATATTTCGTGTGCATCTGAACAGAGGAATAGGAACCAGCCTTCTCTGGAGAATCCTTTCTCACTTTTTCAAGTCCCACACTTGGAGAAAGGATTCAATGTTATGCAATCACACTGGATGATAGTATGGTCAACCTAGAAACCCGAATTGTTACAGTGATTTCTCTTGTTAAAAAGTGTAGACAATATGGAAAGGTGCTGCTAGAAAGAAAATTTCTCCTAAAGAATACCATAGCTAGAAACAAATGAATGCACAATATAACGTGAGGTAAGTTGCAAGGGTCAGTAAAAACTACTAGAGGAAGGAAAATTGGTGAGGTACTTTGGCACATGGAAGCATGCATAGAAGGAGGCTTGTAGCTAAAAGGTGGGAAGGCATGCTTGAAGGTTATAATTGTGGTGTATAGGTGTATCACGTGGAAATTGGAAAAATGGTTAATTAATGAGAGGATCACTTTGTTGGGTGACAAGTGAGGATCACAACGCCCTTATTTTCTATGTTGAAAGGATTAAAGGGCACAAGGACAAAGGTTAACAATGATCTAACTGATAAGGTAGTTGTTATGGCCACCAACAAGGCATTGGGATATACAAAGGGTCTACATGGGATGGATATTTACAAGATGAGGAAGTACCCTATGATACAGGCGGCTACACACTTACTCACCAAGATGAATGACTAGGAAAGGTGGTCACCCATTAATTGACCATTTTCCCAATTTCTATAGTAATAAATGTGATAAATTTTCCTAGCTCTATATAAATATGTGATGCGGGTTCATTTATATCTTTGTGATCATGAGTATTCAAGTGAGATAGTTGTGACCAAACCAAGAAAAATGCGTCGAGGAGTAGAAATCCGTGAAACTAGGTGAGGAGAATAGATTTGTGCATAGAATTGGCCTGTGTCCCCATTCAATAAGGGTTTGAGAAAAGCAAAAGCATGTAAAGAGAAGAAATAAAGCGCTAGGATAGAGATAAAACTAGGTCATGTAGTTTCAAGCTAGGGCACATGCGTTTACTTGACAGAGGAAAAAGGTGCAAATTTTTCTTATCATGGCATCGAGGAAAGCACATGGGGCAGGAACAAATGGGAAGAAGAAGGTAGAAACCGAGGTCGAGGATGCTCCCGATTTTTTTTTTTTTGATAATGCAAAGATCCATAAGAAGTAATTATCAGATGGGATTGGGATTCCCATATCTACAGGTGTAAAGTGTGTGACTATAAACATCACACCACCAAGAACAAGGAGGAATTAGACACATTGCTGAATAGAAAGACCAACAAGTGAATGGTTGATGACATGCCAGTTTATGATGATGTTGGAGAGAAGTTGTTGAAGAAGGTAGGGGTGTACTAGCTGTACGAACTCCCATACTTTGGAAAACTAGAGAATCTATACAGTGGCTTATGAGTAGATTCCATGAGGAATTATTCTACTTTGTTGGGTGATGGGTGAGGATCACAACACCCTTAATTGCTATGTTGATAGGATTAAAGTGCACAAGGGAAAAGGTTACCAGTGATCTAACTTATAAGGCAACTATCATGGCCACCAACAAGGAGTTGGGATATACAAAGGGTCTACGTGGGATGGATATTTACAAGATGAGGAAGTACTCACTGTGATACAAGTGGTTGCACACTTACTCACCAAGTTGAATGATCAGGAAAGGTGGTCACAAGGGAAAACCATGTGGCTACACGTTTCTAAGAAGATTTCACAAGGAGAAGTTTACAACTTAGCAAGATACATAATAGATACAATCATTGAGGAAGCACACAGGTGAGAAGATAAGTTTTGGCGTTGTCCTGTTATCACTTGTGTTTGTAGAAATTGGAGTGCCCGATGGGCCAAATAAAAAATCTAGGAATACCCCGTGGAAAAGAAGTCCTTGTAGAGAGGTTTGAAAAGTATTTGTGTGAAGGATCAATGAGTGGTCCGTTCAAGAAAAGGGTAGAGTTATGGTATGACTAAATTCACTGGCCTTCGAGGAGGAATGACATATTCTAAAGGAGCTACCCTCAATGGTGGGCAAGGCCATGCAATTCATGGTATATCAACATTTTTGCATCATGCGGTTCATAATGAAGGATGGGACATGGAGTCCCTAGTGTAAACTACCATACGCCTTCACAACATGATTCTTCTAGGAAGTAGTACACAAGTTTACCACACGCGTGCCGGTTAAGCTATAATGCGGACAAGGTAGACTATGACTACCATACCTTAAGAAAAACTTATGTTTATCCAGGTCGATCTGCCTACATTGAGAGGCTTATTTATGATGTTATAAGTATGAAGCTAGTAAGTTTGGCCATTGGGGACAGTGGGGCCATGCTTATCTATATCCAACTTAAGCCTAGGTTGGAAAAGGGCCAATACATGGAGAATGATTTCATGCTCCCAGGCCCGCCTAAAGGCAAGCATACAATTGAAAATGTGGCAGCTCTAAAGCCTACCTTGACCTTAGAGGAATATGAGGAAGGATAACTCAATGAGGATAGTGGAGGCTTAGACCACAGAGGCTGAGGCAGCCCACTGACAAAGTAGAAAGTGAGCATGCAGATACTCCTCCATAACAAGGAGAAGAGGAAGACTTGGACGTAAACACAGTCCATGAGGAATACCAGTTCAAGAGGGTGTTCAAAAGAACTAGAACCTAAGGTGCAGGGACATCCCAACCTTTACGAAGGTCACCTTGACTCTCCCCTAAAAAATAAACACCCAAGAAAAAGAAGAGAAGAAATTTGAAGCTTAAAGATGATGAGGAGGAGGAGTTAAGGGAGAGTGCACTAGAACCCCAGTTCAACCTAAAGATGCAGAAGAGCCCCAAGATGAGGAGATGAGAAATGATGAGGAAGGGGTGAAAGAAGTAGAAGAAGCTATGGGTGAGCCACCCAGCATGCCCATTACTACTCAGGAAGGAGAAGGGCCAACTCCATACCTAACGCTTAGGTTTCCTAAGAGGCCGAGGATAGAAGAGAGAGGACACGTGAAGAATATTTTGTCCCTGATATGGGCTGTGTTAAAGACATGAGAAAATCATTCATGCCTATTTTCGAGAGAATTTTGTGCCCGAAAGAGTTATATGTGTGGGAGATAATGGATCTAGATATGGTTACTACATGCAAAAGGAAGCAACTATCATGGTCCATGCGTAATCATATGGATGAACCAGATTTTGATATGTGTCAAGAGTCCCGTGTCTCACGCAGAGTGAAGAAGGAACCAAAAGTAGGAACTTGACAATAAAACCTACTATAATGTCTCGATGAGAAGGTTAGCAATTCCTTGGTCAAGGTATCTTCGAGGTTGTGTGGAGGAACATTGATAAGGTCACCACCATTCGAGTGCTACTTGAAGATAATAAGGATAAGGCTACAAAGATAAAGTGCTTCAAAGAAGAGAAGGAACAAGAAGAGGAAAATAATGAGGCCTTCATTAGCATGGCTGAGGAGCTTGGTGATCACATTCTTAAAAAAAGCCTCATCTAGAATCTCAGGTTCCTAAAAAATTTCCTTCTGCTATGCATTATTTTTGCACTTTGGTCAATTTGGTATTAGATGATAGGCCAATTTGAATGCCCGCACCAAAATATTCTGCACAAGAAGCAGCAAGAGCAAGGGCCAATATTTTTAGACAACTTTCAACTTATGAGGCTTTGCTCCAAACCTTGAAATATGAGTTGAAGAAAGCCAACCAAGTTCTCAATTTATGTGCGCGCTAGATGCCATAATAAGGATCAGAACTATAATAGAGGACAATGAAGTTCTGAAGGAAATGAAAGATGAAACACTTGGGTGTGTAGAAAGGTTAGCATTGGTAAAAAAATCACGAGGTCCTCACAATAACCCTAGATCTACACAATGATAGAATAAATGAGATTGGGAAACTTATAGCGCAAAGATAGATCTCATGGAAGGAATGTCATTAGGTATGGCCAATGTTTTCTAGGTGCTACAAAATGAGAAAGAGAATATCACTCAGGATGAATTGGATGCCATAGGTACTATATTCCAAATAAAATAAGGAATGTGCTAAGTGACTGGAAGACCTTGGAGGGTGAACTCAAAATTGAATATCTAGAGTTAATCCTTCCAGCAAAGAAAAGGGTATTGAAGAGTAAACTTCATTCTTTTGTACAGTGTTTCATTCATTATTTCATCACTTATTATTTATTGTTGAGACATCATAAATAATTTCCATTTCTAGGATGACAATGTACTTTAGTGTGGGGTAATGTTGAGCAGAAAAAGTGTTGCTCTAAGGAGAAGACACACAAAGGATGTGCGCATGGGAACAAGGCACATTTGAAGGCACGAGAAGATAAAAAAGGAAACATGCACCATAACACTTTGGATAAGCAATTAGTTGTTTTGTGGATAAGGACTATTTTTGGAAATAATAAGCAGAGCACACAAAAAATGGATACTTACACTCAATGCAATGGTATTTTGGGAATAAGCGGTAGATAAACACCATGCATAGTTTAAGCTAATAATAGGATTTCTACTTGGAGTTAACTATAAGACATCTATTGTTAGAGAACTTGCATGTTGTACATACTATTGTAAAGGTGCATGGCTATTATCAGCATGTGACCTATTTTGAGAAGTGCACAGGTGGTGAAGGGAAAGTCCCCACCCCTATAAATATGTATTGATTTACGTAGTTTAGGTGTGAATTATTGTAGAGTTGTGCTGCTAGTTTTGATGCGCACATGACTCATGGAGATATTGGTATAAGTGTAAGAATCTTATGTGTTTTACAATATTTAATGCAATGGAGTATATTGGTTGGATAATGGCATTAGACATAACTAAATTTGGCTCTTGTATGGTTAATCTTATCATAGTTATTGTTTAGTTCGTTCTTTCATACAATCTAAGATCTAGATCTGGTTTATGCACTGTGGATTTTTTACTACTAATTATGAATTTGAATATATTTAAACATCATCATGATAAAATTTTGTATAAGAAACTCTAAAGGGAGCCTGGTGCCTTTGCGCACTTTGGGTGAGAGCTCAGCTTAGGTTGAGTGATGTGCCAATGTGCCTAAGTTATTCATTGAAAATTCTAGACTACATCACCCCTTGAATTTTGGAAGGTCTAAAGAACAGATATTGGGAGCATGACACTATGTATGGAGAACTCGAGAGGTTCCTTAAGCTATTAGGAGTAAGTCCTCATTGCGTATGAATTGAACATTGATGATCCTTGTTGAGGGGATGGATGTGGCATTGGTTGTTGAAATGATATAAAGCATATACATTTGTTATGGCATACGACACCCATCAGTGGCTGACCATATGGGAAATATCACATGTCCCCATGTGTTGATTTGAAGTACATATACATTTAAGGAGGATGATTGTTTTGATACGGATTTTGAGGCATAAAGCCTAGGAATGTTAAATTTTTAGATGGCATGGTGTTTGAGAATGCAATTTCGGATGGTGCCTATGGTGGGTATCCATATGTATCATGAGGGGGCATACCCAAGGTGCTTGACCCAGTTAGAATATCCCTGGGGCTAGGAACACCCATGTAAACTAGAGAACTTGGCATAGTAGGCACTTGGCCATAGTTCTACGAATAGAAGGGAATCTTTCCTTTCCTAGTATACGAAGTCTCAGTATGTTTTGGGTGACTTCCAATTGCTTGACCCTTTCCACCAATGCTAAGATGACTTATCCCATTGATGGCGTGGTGTTTTTATTCGAGCACATTGTTGAGTCTTTGTAGGTTCAGCCGAGGAATATGATATCCTACTATAAATTGCTCATTTTTTAGCCACCCTCATTAGCAATATTTTCCACTGTAGGAGGGGTAGTGGTATTGTTTTGAAGCAAGACATCAACATGTCCTTGCGGCCTATCAAAAGGTTGATTCATTATATTTTGGAAGTGTTGCTCACTTCTAGCATACCGTGATAAATACTCTTAATCTAAATGTGGGAGTTTGTCGAATGCATACTAATGGGTTGTGTTATGTCGAAAAGTAGCACTCTCGGATTTACACACATTACAAAACCCTAATTTTTACTAACATGGGATTGTCTCAAGGTGTGGGACCTTTGCGATTGAGACAAACCTCCAGAGAAGGTTGGTTCCTGAATTATTCCAATGTTGATCTACTCCTAAACTACCAATTCCAGGAACCGAGAGGAAGAGATGGAACAATTTTGATGCCTATAACTCACAAAATGCATAAATTTGATGCCTACAACTCACAAAAGTGATGGAACAATTTTGGCAGAGTTCCTTTACAATTTAAAAATCCCTCACCCTTTACAAATGAGGGGAATTTACATACATATAGAGAAAAGGAGCTACCAACCAACATCCTTCATTAAATTCTTATACGTAGGTATGGGCAGCCATGATGGTTCACTTTTCAATGGTACTTTTCTTGCATGGCAAATAGAGGTGCCATACCTCATTAAACTAGTTGTTGAGCTACCTTATGCATGTGTCATTAATGTCTCGGCCATAGATGATACTCTTTTCTTTCACCTAATGGAAACCATAGCTAACACATGACATGAAGGGAAGAGTCACCTCCGATGAGAATAAAAGAATTATCACATACCAAGAAGAAATGTTGTCACATGACAAAGGAGGAGGGGAGTTGATGTGCGACAACAAAAAGAGGTTGATGCGTGATAGGAGGTGATGTTGACATGTGATAAGAGGGTGGTTGTGATGTGGAAGGTAGAATGACACATGTCTAGGAGGGAGGTTAATAAATAAAGGAAGCAAGCTCTAACATGTGTCAAGGAGAATGGTTGACATGTAACAAGAAAGGGGCATTGACGTTCATCAAGGAGAATGGTTGACGTGTAGAAAGAAGAGGGGCATTGATGCACGACAAGGAGAGGGGCATTGATGCATGATAAGAGGAATAAATTGATGTGTGTCAACAAGGTGTGTTTGACGCGCGGAAGGAGGAAGTGGTTGACATGCGTCAACAAGGTGTGGTTGATGCGTGACAGGAGGAATTGGTTGACGCATGAAAACAAGGTGAAAATCCATATATTTTACTAGTTTGACCATTAATACAAATCCTGATACAAACCTTCATAAAGCGTAAAGCAAGCTTGCCACGAGATACCTTGTAAATTTCTCCCATTAACTATCAATGCCCAGACCTGTAGGTTGATCCATTTTACAAGGGGGTAAAAATGGATAACAATTGGTGACTTACTGGGGTGATCTTCTGCTAGATCTGAAAGACCAGTGATTTTGCATCCATTGGGCATGGAGTCATTTTGATTGCTGAAACTGGTCTAATGTCTAAACCTCTTGTTTCTCTGAACACTACTAAGACATTACTTTATCATCAGATCTTTCTTGAAACTGGAAAGTGAACAACAACAAAAAACACAACCATGTACAAATAAAAAAATCATACATATCCCAAAATGGAACATGCAGAGAGTGCACAAGCACTTATCTGAAAGAAAACCTAGCTATAATAAAACAATGTGTTGCAAGCACTTGGAGGAATTACAAACTCTAAACTAATATTTACAAGAAAGATACTCCCATTAGTAATAATTCTTGAGATAGATGCCATTGACTGGAATCTATAATTCTTCTTCATCCAACTTTTTCAATTAGAAAGCATTGTTTTCTTTGCACCTAAAATCAAGTAAGGGCCACTCCATATTGCATCAAACTTGGATTGCCTTCCAGGTTTAGCTTTGTTCTGCATCCCATTTCAGAACCAAGTCTCCTTCTTGAAAATTTCTATTTTTTTCCTTTCATCAAAACTCATCTTGATTTGAGCTTGGTCCTTCTCCATTGTTTTCATGGCTTGGTCCCTTAGCTCTTCCAAATTCCATGAGCTTTGCATACCTGACTTCCATAGCTGAAACTCAAACAACTCCAACTACTTGATAAGCTCCAAGGCTGGTAATTCAAGGGATATTGACAGCCTTGCTTCCCTTCCATAAACCAACTTGAAAGGAGAATAACCAATTGATTTCTTGGGAGTGATTCTATCAGCCCACAAGGCTGATTTCAATTTGGTATGCCAAGTCCTCTGATTCTCATCTAGGGTTCTTCTTATGATTCTCAACAAGTTCTTGTTCATGGACTCTACTTGTCCATTACCCTGAGGGTAGTAGTTAGAAGAAGTGCTCAAGTAGATGTCATTTCTAATAGCCCAATTAGATATCTTTTCTCCAAGAAAAGATAAGGCATTATCTGATATTATAGTGGAAGGAACACCAAACCTTGTTGCAATACCTTTGTAGAAGTCTAGAATGCTAGCTTCATTTGCTTCCTTAAGTGCAATTGCTTCTGTCCACTTAGTGAAGTAGTCCATGGGCTGTAAGAATCCATTTGTGACCTAGGTTGGAACTTGGATTGATCATCCCAATAAAATCAAGCCCCATTGCATGAAAGGCTTCTCAACTAAGATAGGATGGAGTGGGAGGGCTATAGCTTCTCTTTACCTATGAAGAAGGCACACTTCTTGCATTTCTTGATCCATGAGTAGAAATCATTGAAAATATTAGGCCAGTAATAACCAACCCTCATGATTCTAATAGTTGTTGCTTTTGGGAAAAATGACCACCTGCCTCTCCATCATGAAACTCGTGCAATACCCTCTCTATCTGATCTGTCTTGATGCACCTTAGGAGGACACCATTCACATCCCTTTTGAACAAAATATTATCTACAAGCACATATGGGATGCAATGAAGTCTAAAATACCTCCTTTTGGGCTTACTCAATCCTTGAGGATTTTGACCTGTTTGAAGGAAATGTACAATATCCCGAGTCCAACAAGGAATGGGTATACCACACTGTGGTCTATTTTTGATTATCTTGCAACATCATAACAACTTCCACCTCCTCTCTTGATTCAACATGTTGGTTAGAAGCTAGCTTCTCACACAACCCTTTTCCCCTAACTAATTTGGTCACATTTATATCAATATCATACTCCATGACCTTGGTTATCCAACCAACTCTCTTTTCATTAAGGTCCTTGTTCAAAGAAAATATTTTACACCAGCATGTGAAACTAATAGATGAATTCTATTATTTGACACTAGATGTCTAAATTTCTTTAGAACTTCTAATCACAAAAAGGACATGCTTCTCAATGAATGAATATCTCACCTCATAATCTTGAAGGATTTGGTTGAAGAATGTGATAGGCTGCTCCAGTCCTTCTTGATTTGTTGTACCAGTATGGCGATATATTGCATCCGTGCCCCAAAAGTGTATAAAATAAAGTCCTTCAAGAAATATGGATTTATGAGGGTTGGAGCCTATGTAATGGCCTACTTTATAGCTTCAAATATTTCTTTTCCTTCAACAGTCCATTGAAAACCATGGTCTTCTTCAGCATCAGTGTGAGTGGTTTGACAAGATGGGAAAAGTTAGGAACAAACCTCCTAACAAAATTAATTTTCCCAAAAATATTTGGAGAGCCTTCTTATGACTTGGAAATGGCAATGCTCAATGGCTTCTACCCTTTTTGGATCAATTTCCAACCCTTCCTTAGACATGATGTGGCCTAAGAGATTTCCTTCATGAGATAAGAATATACACTTTTTGGATTCAAAGACACTCCAAATCTCCTACATCTTTGGAATACTTGTCTGAGGTGAAAGAGGTGACTTGTTGCATTCTTGGAGAATACAATAATGTCATCTAGATACACAAGAACTATCTTATTGATCAGTCCTTTGAATTCCATATCCATCCCTTTGGAAAGTGGCTCAACATTTGATGAGTCAAATGGCATCTTCCTATAAGCATATGTGCCCCACTTCATGGTGAAGGATGTCTTGAACTGGTCATCTTCTTTCACCATGATTTGATTATAGCCCGAGTAGCCATCCAATAATGAGAACCTTTCAGAACCAGCTACAACCTGCAGGATTTTCTCCATGGAAGGAAGTGGGTAGTGGTCCTTGAGAGAGGCCCTATTCAAGTCTCGAAATCCACACATAACCTGATTTCCCCATTATTTTTCCTAACCGCAAACCAGATTTTCTACCCATGAAGAGTGCTTGATTGGAAAGATGATGCTTTCTTCAATGAGTTTGTTCAATTCTCTTTTCATGAGAGGCTCGATATGAGGATTGACTGGCCTTTTCTTTTTTCTTGATGGGTTTAGCTCCCAAATCTAGTTCAATCATGTGTTGTGCCAGCTTAGGATTAAATCCTTTCAAATCTTCATAGCTCCAAGAAAACACATCTAGAAATTCTTGGAAAAGTTGTATAAATTCATATTTTTCTTGTTCAATGCTTACCTTGCCAATTTGAAGTGTTTTTCTTCTCTAACTAAAATTGGCTCTAAATCCTTGCCTTTGACTTGAATGTTTTCTCTTTCCCTCCAAAATTGATCATTAGGATTGAATATTGACTCTAGAGTCACTAAACCCTTTGGTAGCTTATTTTCCTCAGTTGAACCACTTGATCACCATATTGTTGCTCCAATTTATCTTGATTTCTAACCAAGAACTCAACCTCCTCTCTAAGAAATTAATGATTTGTTGATCATTCTCAAATACCTTCCAACTCATGTGTTATTTTCCAACACATTGGCCTCACAATTACATGAATATGTGGCTGCACTTTATCTCTTTTAATATTTTCCACAACATCAAATGTTGCTCCAATTGCTGCAAGCCTATCCATAACCTCATTCTTCTTCCTTGGTATGGCTTGAATATTGAATGCTTCAAAATCATCAATTTGATCCCATACCCGATGCTTGTAGGCTTTGAGAAGATCATTCTTAGTAGCATGTTTTCCCCTAACCTGGTTGACAATTAACTCACTATCCCCAAACACTTGCAAGTTTTGTATACCCCTCTTTCTTTCCCAATTCAATCCATGTATCAAAGCTTCATACTCAACGGTATTGTTTGAACAAGTAAACTAAAAATGGAAAGTGAGTAGTAGTACTTCATACCTTGTGGTGAAAAAAATCATTTCTCCTCCTCCAGCACCTTGCCTCCTTGAGCCATCAAAAATAGCTTTCCATACTTCATTATCACCCTTATCATCTGGTTTGGTGAGGCTAGGAAGGGGTGTGTTTTCCTCATGTAAACAATAAACTCCCAACTCAACCTCCTCTATTTCCTTGTATGGATCATATTCATGACTTTTTTTTTCCCATTCATCAAGATTCAAATCTGGGATGCCCCCAACTTTGGTATCTATTTCTTGAGTGTTTGGGAAATCCTCTTGATCAAAGGATGAGAAATTTACGTTGATTGGGCTTGGTACATGAGGCTCAATATGGAAATTTGTAATAGGTTCAGACTAGATTGTAGCCTTAGCTCCATACCTTGTTCTGAAGAGCATATGTGACCAATCAATTGATAAGTAGCCTCCAATTTTGGGTGAAGTCTCTTGACAAGCACACTGCAAAGAGTGGTGGCAAGTCAATCATTGATATATCCTGTTGAACTGTGACATTAGGACATGTGTGTAATGTAAGGTTTAAACCTTTTATGATCCCAACAGTCCCCACTACTGTCCCATCTAACTATACCACTCCTTTGGAAACTAGGTCATATTTCAAGCCCAACTGATCTTGTAATCTATTTCAGGCATTACCAAACTACTAGCCCCGATTCAATCATGCAATTATGTACAAGATTGTTCCCAATAACCAAATATATATAGAATGGAGGAGGCTTCATGATTTTACCTTGCTGACCTCCATGAAATCCCTCTTTTGGAGCTGCATTAGTGAGCACCTTCTCTTGATTCTTGACAACTCATTTGATGTTGACCAATTCTCCATGGATTTTCTTGTAACAAATCCCATTGGCCCAAAATTTTCAATGATTCCCACATAGAAATTCTTACATTGGTCTTCTTCATTTGATCAATAATGTTAAAAGGAGATTGATTCTCCTTTTTCTTCCCTTTACTCGACATGACTTTCTCCTGCACATGGGCTCTTGAAAACCGGCACCTGAGTTGGCTTAGAAGGTAGTTTGGGCTGATTTTGAATGTTTGGGGTTGCACTTGGATTGCTTAATACCCCAAGTGTGATAAAAGGATGAGAAGTAATTGGATTAGATGACTTCCCTTCCTCTATATTTATTTTCTTAGACCTTGTATTGGCTGCCACACTTTGAGAAGGGGACTAATTTATTCCACAAAAATCCTCATCTTGCCAATTCACAAGTGTTGTCTCATTTGGAGGTGCTTCCTGATTAGCTACTACTTGCTACTGAATTTCTTCTTGGTTTGGTTCTTGAGGAACACCCATCGTAGTCACCATCAATGCTTGATTTAAAGCACCATTGAAGCATGTTTCTTGATTATGTGGTTGGTTATGGGAAACACCATTCATATTCTTGTGCTATGTTGTTTTGAGTTGGAACCAAGGCCCTAGATGTTGAAACTACATTAGGGTTATATGCTTGGAATGGCCTAACAACTTGGGGTTGTCCTTGGTTCAGTTAGCAGCTTGAATAGGTGGCTGTTTGGCTGATATGGAGGTTTATTAGGTTGGAACTAAGGCTGATAAGGTCTAGAATTTTGAGCTTTTGCCTCTTAAGAGTTACCAACTCATTTCCTAAGTTTTGCAATTGTTTCATAACCTCTTGGAGTTCATTTGAAGGACTAGAAGAAGAAGTGGAAGCTTCATTTGAACTCTAATTTCTTGGAGTAGGGATGGGAGCTATTATAGGCATTTGATTAGGATTAGGATTCCCCATATCTAGATAGAGAGGCATAGGTGGCCTAGGTGTGAGTTTACCGGCTTGAATTAGGAAATTCTCAACTCTAATAGCTATGGCATAAGTGTCTGGTAGGGTTATTCCCCCATAGATTGTATCATAATAGATATATATATAGAATTTAGAGCTTTAAGAAAATAGAGAAATGCACCTTCAACTTATTGGTCTGACCACAATTGGGATCCTTTCCCATGTTCTTTGGAATCTGGAATTGAAGTCTGTCATCTTCAGTTGGTGCCCTTTTGATTGTAGTCATCTACTCCAAAAGGGATAAGTTGTCAGCCCTCTCCCCAAACTAGCCATAGAGAGCTATGCACAATTGATCCCAATTTTGAATCGATCCTACTCCCAAGCCTCTAAACCATTGCAACACTTTTTTCCTTTGAAAGAAGAAGCCAACAACTTGACCACAACATCCATCTCAAAAATCTCATGTATGGCACAGACATTTGCAATGTCTTGAATGTGGTCGATGGGAGTTGTGTGATTTTCTCTAATGAAGTATGGGATATTTTTAATGTTTTATCGGGACCAGATTTTTGTGCATTAAGGGCAAGTGGATTTGCTTCCTGTGAAATTTGCATATGGGTTTGGGGGTGGCTGATTTGGTGGTTGTAGATGAGCCATCCTGAGTGGCCTGAGAACCCTAGTTGATTGAAGAAAGGGTCTTCCTAGGTGGAGGTGTTGATAAATTTCTATTTGGTGGAGATGGAGACCTTTGAGCTCTTCTTCCCCTTCTTTCTCTATCTAGGGATAAGTGTAGATAGAAAAATAGCCCCTCTTCTCTAGTTCTTGACCTTGTTTGGATTCTTCTCATGAACTTGATAAACTTGGGCTACTGAAACCACTAGATTTGAGTGATGAGTCACTCACAGATGTGTTTTGCAAAGCCTCCAAAGGCTAGAATTTCACCAAGACACACACCCAATCTTGATAAAAATGAAAATATTGACTTCTTGTCCCACCGGGCATGCCAAAACTGTTATGTCGAAAAAGTAGCACCCTAGGATTTGCACATTACAAAACCCTACTTTTGACTAACATGGGATTGTCTCAAGGTGTGGGACCTTTGTGATTGAGACAAACCTCCAGAGAAGGTTGGTTCTTGACTTATTCCAATG
This sequence comes from Taxus wallichiana var. yunnanensis, assembly GCA_018340775.1. NCBI lineage: Eukaryota > Viridiplantae > Streptophyta > Pinopsida > Cupressales > Taxaceae > Taxus > Taxus wallichiana. The sequence continues at coordinate 816,665,651 of CM031240.1, read as the reverse complement.
TTGATCTACTCCTAAACTACCAATTCCAAGGGACCAGAGAGAGAGAAATACATAAATGTAAATCCTAAACTAAGGGAGGTGATAACACCAAAAAAAGACTAGAGAGATTCCTAGTGAGTGAAAGTGGAGGAAATGGGGAAGAAGAGGGTAGATAAAATTCCACAGTCCCAAAACACATTCAAACCTCCAATCTCATGGAGCACAACAAATTTAAGCCTTACAAAGGAACACAATATGCACAATATACCTACAAAATATAATAGAAGGAAATAAATGCAATATAAATCAAGCTAGGGAAAGAAGAGCCACAAAACACTAATTTTATTGCTTAAAATGATGCACAATCCATTACAATATAGGCACAAGGAAAGAATCCTTCACAAAATGCATAAATTTGAGGCTTGCAACTCACAAAAGTGTTGGAACAATTTTGGCAGAGTTCCTTTACAATTTCAAAATCCCTCCCCCTTTTCAAATGAGGGGAATTTACATATATATAGAGAAAAGGAGCTACCAACCAACATCCTTCATTAAATTCTTGTACATAGGTATGGGCAGCCATGTTATGAAGCGGTTAACCTACTTTATGCGGTGTCATGTTGAGCTACACGATCTAAACTCTGTTGTCACCAAACCACTAGTTGATGCATGACAAGAAGGGAAGAGTCATCGCTGATGAGGAAAATACTTGTCACACAAAAAGAAGAAATTTTGTTGCACGACAACGAGGGAGGTTTCTACATGATAGTGAAAGGAGGTTGATGCGCTGATGAGGTGATGCTAATGTTTGTCGACAAGAGAGGGATGACGATGGGGAAGGTAGAATGACGCGTGCATTAAGTAGGAGGTTAACGCGCGACGTGAAGCAAGCATTAGTGTGCATCAAGGAGAATGGCTGATGCATGACAAGAAGAGTGGCATTGACATGCATCAAGGAGAATGGTTGATGCAACAAGAAGAGGGACGTTGACATATGATAGGAGGAAGTGATTAACGCGTGTCAACAAGGTGTGGTTGATGCGCACAATAGGATGAAGAAGTTGACACGCGTCAACAAGGTGTGGTTGAGACATGATAGGAGGAAGTGGTTGATGCGTGACAATAAGATGATAATCCATACATTTTTCCAGTTTGACCATTAATGCAAATCCTACTCCAAACATTCACCATGGTGAGCAAGCTCACTGTGTGAGATACCTTGTAAACTACTCCCATTAACTATCAATATCCAAGACCTATAGGTTGATCCATTTTATAAGGGGGTGAAAAAATGGATAACAAGTTGTCTAAACAAGACTGAGAAGATGATCCTAACTCTCCTATCATAGTAACATTATTAGATTTTGAAAGCTTAGGTTTTTGTGTTTATGTAATTTGGTCGATTTCCTCATTCTTTACCAAGGAAACAATATTGGTCCCCGAGGAGGAGGAGTTAGAAGATGGGCGGTTGAGTAGTTATCTTCCTGAGTATAAAGTGAGGGTGATTGTTTTTGGCTACACATATTGTATTTATATGATTCAAGACCTAAAATGGGTCGGTCATGTCCATTGTATCTCGATATATTCGAGGGGTATAAAAATACCTACAAGATAATTACAGAGAGAGGAAGATGGATGAAGAAAATGGAAACGATCGAGAGACTATCTCTTCACGTTAGGTTCACCAATTCATATAAATTAAAATCGTTATGTGACCTTCAATCCACACTCAACTCCTTGAAATAGGTCATGTTGAGGCAACCGCATGGAATTATGAATGACCGAATGGTAGCGAATGTGGTAATGGGTGATAATGTGTGGATAGGTTAAGGAAAATCAACACCTCTAACTTGTAATGGTGGGATCTGCTCATCAAGCACAATGAAAGCCTCTCTAACGTAAGCGATCGGATGGAGAAATCGGAAAGAATGAAAACAAAGAGACTCCAATCAATATCAAGCTCTGGAGATATCTTGCTTATGGGTTGTGGAATGCATGGAAAACCAAAGGGTGCCTCGTAATGATTTCGAGACAAGGTCATGGAATAGATGAGAGAGATGTGGGTCTGTTAGCTCTATGGATGGTTGGTGGGTTTGGTCCAAAATGAGAGGGATCAATGAGCTTCTTTGTTTAGAATGTTTAATTGCCTAATGATATCCAGTGGTAATGGAGAGGTTTGAAAGACTAATGCTCTCAATCCAGTGTCTACGTCCAATTGGTTCTCGGTTCGTTTGGTTGAGGAACCGTTCGATCAAAAATGTAAACTCTTTTTGGTCGTGGTCCCTTTATGGTCATGTGGTATGATCTAAAATCTATGCCCAAGGGTGGTCGGGTAATCTACGCATGGGTGTGGTCCAATAGTCATAAGCTTGATTTGTTGCAATGTTCAATATGTTAAGTTATTTGATTTTCTCAATGTGTCGAAATGGTATACTAAAGATAAGGAGACGGAGTCCCGTATTTATGTTAGTTAACAACTCTTGTCCATTTGGTTATAGTACCAATGGATCACATCCAAAAAAATTCTCTTTCTACGGACCTTTGATGGCCATGTAGATGCTCAAAGTAATTTTTAGTTTGGTTGATTCGACCAATACTCAAACTCTTTATCATCTTCAATATTTAATTCATCTAGTTGTCTATTAATTCTTTGTATGTATCTAGTTGTTTTGAAAACATTGAACCTAAGTCCTTTGTTAGGAAATAAGCAATAAAATATACAAAATAATCCCTCACAGCGTAATCAAAACAATATAAACTAATATGCAGAAAATATTACAGATCTCAAATAAAAGTGCAGAATAAAAATAACACAACACAAAGAGACAATATTTAACGTGGTTCACCTAATTTGGGATACATCCACCAAGAATCACTTGCTCATATTTTATTACAATCCATCGCTCTCTCAATACAATACCTAGATCTGTTTGGAGCTATGCTCAACAAACTCTATAGAATTCACACCTGAATTCATACACATCTACAATGTTACATCAACCCTACCATATGCACAAAACCACATAAGTAGACAACTTCTTTAGTAGTTTTACAAAACCATGGGCCAAAACCATCCCATAAACCTATGGGTCAAAAATACCACCCATATGAGAAAAACACGTTTCTTGGTATATTGGGCACATTTTATGAGGCTATTTTTTTTTTTCTCGGGGCCGCGCCCTTGAGATCCCTACTTAGGTCCCAGCCCGGCCCCAAATCCCAGTGAGACAACTATGGAAAGTTTATATTACTCTTAGTGTACAATCTTCAAAATTTTCACACATGAAAATAGGCTCCATAACCTAACAATCTCCCACTTGGAGACTAGTTTTCCTTTGAGCAAGCTTCTTAACCCTTCACTAGTTTCTGTGAAGACCAACCAAAGCTAAACACAACTTCAGTTTTTCCCTTGTGACCACCTTGGTCATCATGTCTATAGGATTTTGACTAGTATGAATCTTCTCTAGCTTTAACTTCTCTTCCTCCAAATTTTTCCTGATGAAATGGTACCTAAGCTGTATATGTTTCATCCTAGAGTGGAAAGTAGGGCTCTTAGCTAGGTGTTAAGCACTCTAACTATCACTATGTAGCTTCCCTGCCTCCTCCTTATGTCCCAACTCCTCAAGAAATTGTTGTAGCCAAATCATCTCTTTACTTTCCTCTGTGAAAACAACATACTCAGCTTCTGTGATTGACAAAGCCATCAACTTCTATAGTTGTGAAATCCAACTCATTTTTGTCCCACCTACAATGTAAATATAACCTATCGTGTTCCTCTTGTTGTCTACATCTCCAGCCATATCTGAATCTACATAACCACACAAAGTGGTGTCTAATCCACTATAGCAAAAAATTGTCCCCATGGTCCCTCTCAAATACCAAAGGATCCACTTTACTGCCTGTCAGTGATCTCTACCTGGATCACTCATAAATCTACTCATCGCTCCCACTGCATGGGAAATATTAGGCCTAGTACACACCATGTCATACATAAATTTCCAACCGCTGATGAGTAAGGTACCTTGACATCTATTTTCTCTCCTACTCTGTCTTGAGACACTACTCCTTTGATAACTTGAAATGGTCTTCCAAAGGAGTTCCCAACCAGCTTTAACATCCTATATATTAAACTTCTCCAAGACCTTCTTAATGTACTCTTCCTGAGATAAAGTCATCTTTCATTCCTTCCTATCCCAAGATATCCTCATACCAAGGATTTGTTTGGCTGCCCCCAAATCCTTCATAGCAAAGGATTCACTTAGCTGCATCTTGAGTACTTTTATTTTTTTGCATTTTTTTACCTACAACCAACATGTCATCCACATACGTACACATGATAATATAACTACCATCTAATATTTTTTTTTATACATGCAATGGTTAGGATGTAATCTAATATAACCTTTCTCCATCATGAAGCTATTAAATTTATTATACCATTGACGTGGATCTTGTTTCAAGCCATACAAGCTCTTCTTCGCCACACCATCTCCTCTTTACCTTTGAACTCATAGCCCTCTGGTTGCTGCATATATAGATCCTCCTCCAAATCACCATGGAGAAATACAGTCTTTACATCTAGCTTCTCTAAGTGCAAGTCTTTTCTTCTACAACTATTCCAAGAATAGTTCTAATAGAATTCATTTTTACTACAGGAGAAAAAATATCATCAAAATATATACCTTTTTTCCGTGCAAACCCTCACCACTAAATTGGGCCTTATATCTTTTCTTGCCTCCTTCTTCCTCTTTGACTATGTACACCCACTTGTTCTGTAATGCTCTTTTACCTTCGTAGATTCACTAAATCCCATGTTTGGTTCTCCATGAGAGCCTCGATGCTCCTCATCCAGGATTACTCCCACTTCTTCATGGCATCTACCTACATTGTTTCATCAAATATCATTGGCTCTCCATTGTCAAGTGAGTAATAAATAATAAAGAGAAGGAAAAAAATGTTCCTCTTCTTACCCTATAATACCTCCTCAATATAGGAGTTTGGGGTTCCCGTTGAGGAGGCTCCTAAACTAATTCATGTGTCACTTTCCCATCCGGAAGATCCTCTACCAATGTATATTCTTTCTTGGATTCTTCCATGTTTTCCTACAATTTCGCTTATACATGAATTTCTCATTAAATATCACATCCCTAGATCGAATGATTTTCTTGTCCTTAATACTCCAACATGTATATCCAAAGTCATCACCACCATAACCAATGAAAGTACATTTTTTTATTTACCCTCCACTTGGTTCTATCATCTTTGTCTATATGGACAAACACCTCACATCTAAAGAATCTAAGAAATAAATAAACAACTTTCTTACCATACCAAGCATCCTCGAGTATGCCTCCATCCAAGGAACTTAAGGGTCCTCTATTTATCAAGTACATAGTTGTGCTCACCGATTCTTCCCAAAAAGAAAGAGGCATTCCTGCATGTAACCTCATGCTCCTAAAGCATGTTCCATTATTGTTCTGTTCATCCTTTCGACACCCCATTATGTTGTGGGGTTCCCGGAACTATCTTTTACCCGTGGATTCCATTCTTAGAACAATAATAATCAAATTCATTCTTTGTAATACTACCCTCCATTATCTTACTTGAGACATTTTATCTTAAGACCTATTTCATTCCCTACAAGGCTTTCCATTTAACAAAAGTGTCAAATACATCAGATTTGTTTCTAATATAGTAAACCCAAACTTTCCTTATTACATCATCAATAAAATTAACATAATAACTTGAACCCCAAGAGATAATACCCGAGTTAGCCCACATCGACACCAACTAGAATGCACCAACTCTAACTTACATCCTTCACCTTAGCCATGTATTCCCATTATGCATCTCAAACCCCAAACCTAACCCGAATGATCTACATGCCCTATAACTCATTTCCAAGCTATAGTGCCACAATGTTGTATCATCATCACAACAAACATTAGTGCTAAAAAATGCCCAAAATCCTTCCAACATAATCAACAAAATAATGCCTATGTGGGGTATAAAATTTCATTTTAAATTAGGCACATGAAAATAACTCTACAAGGCTCAATCTAAAACCTAAGATTCAAAATAATGCCTATGTGGGGTAGCAAAAATAAGCCCCCGAATCTAAAACCCAAGATTGTGTAAAGAAAGAATAAAAGCATCCTAACATACATTACCTATTGCAACATTTGTCTCCTTGTTTTCTTCATGTTGTTTCTTCTTGTCCCAAAGCTCCCAACAATCCTTCTTTGCATGCCCGTAATTTCCATAGTGCCATCATACTATCTTGCTTTTAGATTTTGACCTTGCTTGATTCTTCGATTTTCCACGGCTTCCCATATTCTTTTGTCTCCCTCTAGTTTCCACTCACAAAGCATTCCATGAATTAGAAGATTCTCCGGATATTTTTCTTCACATTTCCTCACTTAGAATCACCCCTACAACATCCTAAAACTTCAACTTTAAGTTAGTTGGAACCGAGTTACTTACCGCCATTACCAGGCTATTATAACTCTTAGGTAAAGAGCACAAAATTAATAAATCCCTAACTTCTTCATCAAATTATATTGTAATCAAAGCTAGCATATTTATACAATTGCCTTAAAATCATTTAAATTATCTCGCTACTAAACCATTCTCGACATATATTAATATCAAACAAATTTTTCATTAAAAATATCTTGTTAGAGGCAGAGGTTTTTCATACAACTTCCTAATGCATCCATCGCTTATTTTTAGTCTTTTCCTTTGAAACATTATATAATACCAAATATACAAGACACAACCATATTGTCCCAAGTGCCTTCCTATTCAACAAATCCCATTCCACATCTATCATGCTCGAGGGTTTTTTCACCTTCTCGGATAGTGTACTATAAAGATCCTTTTGATAAAGGTAATCTTCTATCTCGCATCTTCCAAAGACATAAATTCTACCCGTTGAATTCATCAACCCTTGATCTTCCATCATCTACCATAGCTCCCACTTGAGCTAAAACTTTCCTTCGTGATTCAACACTTTAACAAACCAAACCAAGCATTGATACCAATTGTTAGGAAATAAGCGATACAATATATAAAATAATCCCTCACGAGAATCGCAACAAAGAGAAACTAAATATGTAGAAAATATTACAGATCTCAAATAAAAGTGCAAAATAAAAATAACACAACACAAAGAGACAATATTTAACATGGTTCACCTAATTTGGGCTACGTCCACCAAGAATCACTTGCTCATATTTTATTACAAGCCACCACTCTCTCAATACAATACCCAGATCTATTTGGATCTATGCTCAACAAACTCTATAGAATTCACACCCAAATTCAAACACATTTGCAATGTTACATCAACCCTACCATATGCACAAAACCACATAAGTAGACAACTACTTTAGCATTTTTATAGAACTACAAAGATCAAAACTATGGGTAAAAATACCGCCCGTATGAAAAAGTGTTTTTCTCGGTATATCATGCATGTTTTTCAAGGCCAAAAGATTTTCTTGGGGAGCTGTGCCCCTGGAACCCCGCTCGGGCCTGCCCGACCTTGAACCCCGCGAGACAACATGTGGATAGTATATAGTACTCTTAGTGTATAGTCTTCAACATTTTCACACATATAAATAGGCTCCACAACCTAACAACCTTGATCTATGTCTGCAAGTGGAACTGCTAGGTTTGGTTGTGGTATTACCGTTCAAAACTAAAATCTCTGGGTTCTTTGAGAGCCATAATTGTCATATAAAATGTGAATGCATCTAATTAATTAATCAAACTACAAAGTAAATCAAATATAAACTATGCTTTTTATATTTTCAATATATGGATGAACAAAAAGTAATAAAACAACTAATCTACTAAAGCAAATATTAGTTATTGTTTTATGATATTTAAGAACAATTATTTTAATCTAGTAAAATTAATCTAAAACAAGAAACTTTTTGGATGTAGGTAATTTGCAAATGTCTAAATTTAAATCTAAAACAACTTATTGATTGGATCCTTCCTAATAAAACTCTCAATATCGCCTTAGAGGCAGAGAATAAATCACAACTTCAATGAAGCTATTTATTCCCTATAACTTCCCGACAATATTGAAGAGAAAATTCTATTGTGATATGATCTATGCAACTAATTGATAATTGAAATGGTGAAACAATTTATCAATTGTATTTGATATGAACTTTGAGATGATAAATTTGGAATTGACAATTTGAATGAATAGAGCAAAGAAACAACACCTCCAACTCGGATATACAAGAATAGTGGAAAATCTAGTTGTGTGAATATTGTCCCCGCTTATCCTTCGACATTTTTGTTTGCTTGAGTCTAGCAGATGTGAATGCAACAACAACAAAGAAATAAAGATGCAGGAGCAACACCAAATTGGATTGGTAGAATGGGAAGCAATGCAAGTGGAAGAATGCAAACACAATTGAACTAAGATTGGCTTTGACAATTTCCAGCAAGAAAGGTAGAACTTTGCAATAGCAAGAATACAAATTTTCTCCAAGTTTTTCTTGAGAACAAGCAATGGTTATATAACAAATTGGTTGGGTTGTGAACTCACACACAAGGCAGCCTTGGGGTGCCAAATCATTGGGTGAAGAGGTAGTTCAAACTAATTAAATCTATTTAAAAATAGAAGAGGGAGAGAAGACCATGCAATCAAGCCTAAATTTAGCTAATTTGGTTCACAAACGCACCTTGGAAGTGAAGTTAATTGAAATCACGTGTGTCTAATTTTCACATGAAGGTTTATGGAAAAATCATGCGTAAACTAGCACCTCTGTAGGGTGACAAACATGAAACCGCCACCCTCTCTAGAGTGGCGGTCACAAAACCACCGCCCTACTGGTGGTGGTTACAAACCGCACCCTAGGTAGGGTGACGCTTTGACACTTAAGGTAAAAACATGTATAAAAAAAGTGGGAAGCTAGCATAAAGCGTGTGGAGGCTAAGTAAGGATTTATAGGCTACAAATATATATTGTGAGTGGGTTTAGGAACTCGAAAATCTTCTCGAAAGGATATGAATCATCACTGGGACCTTTTTGTAACTATTTTTCCGACAATGTAGTACGTATAATTTTGGGTGCGTATAGTCTCCAACTTTGAATTCCCTTGCCTTAGCCTTTTTGTCGAAGATATTCTTCACTTTTAGTTGATGCTCTTTGATATAATCAACCACTTGGAGTCTATTCTCTTCTAGATTCTCAAGAAATAGGATCCTCTTGTCAATAGAATCCTTGTATTATTCATCTTGTATTCCCTGGAGCAATTTGAGAGTTGGCATTTCAACTGTAATGGGAATTTCTGCTTCAACTCCATATAGTAGCTGGAATGGTGACATACTTATTGCTTTCTTTGGAGTGATCATGTCCACCCATAATGCATCATACAACTTCTTATGCCAATTCCTCTGGTTTTCATCCACGAGATTATGGAAAATGGTCATGATGTTCTTGTTACTTGATTCGCCTAACTATTTCCCTATGGGTAGTAATATGATGAGTGGGATAGGGAAATTCCATAGCCATAGCAGAATTATGTCAACTCCCTTGAAGAAAAATAGGTAGCATTATCTGTTATGATCTTTTGTGGGACTCCAAAATGGATGATGATATTCTCTTTTATGAAGTTGCACACTATCTCAGTGTTATCCTACTTGACTGGGATGGCCTCCACAATATTTTGAAATAATAAATCGTTGTGAGGATGTAGGTGTGCCCCACTAGAGCAAGGATTTAGAGTGTTCATGAAGTCTAGTCCACACTACCGAAATGGTTCTTCAATGACAACTGGCCTGAGTGGTAGTACTTACAAGCTGTGGTCTCCCAATAAATGTTGACATGCTTCACACTTAGAAACCCATTCTTGAGTGTCTATGCAAAGAGGGTAGGCCAATAATATCTTCCTTGGAGAATCTTATGTGTAGTGACCATTGCTGAAAAATTCCCACCACATGCTTGGTTGTGATATGCTTTAAGTAACTTTTCTTGTTGTTCTTTGTCTACACACTTGAGAAAACATCCATCAAGACCTATTTTGTAGAGTGCATGGTTCCAAATCACAAAATTTGTTGCCTTCATCTTGAGTGTTCTCCTTTTCTTGTAGTCAAGATGAGGGGGGAATTATCCATAGGTTAGATAATAGGAGATGTGTGCATACCACTCATCACTAGTAGTAGTTACGAAGAGGACTTGTGGACTATCTTCAAAATAATTGGAGCAAGTGCAATTATCCTCACCATGTTGAGCCTTGAGAGCTTCATCTTTGGTGATCAATCTATACAGACCATTTCCCCATACTAAATTAGAGGGCTAGATCTCCAAGTCATACTCTTGAGTCTTTGCAACCCAATTTCCTCTTTTAGCTCCAAGATCTTGTTGTGTCAAGATGGACTTGATTGCATTGTCAGGGACCATCACTACTATATGAGAGTTGAGTATGTAAAACCTAAAATTTTTTACAGCCTTGACCACTACATAGGCATGTTTCTCCAATTGGCTATAGTTTAGTTCATGCTTCTTCAATGGGAAGCTCATGAAAGCAATAGGTGCTTCCACACCTTCATCATTCTTTTAACAAGAAAAGAACAGAGAGAGTATGTTCCAACGCATAACAATACATGATGAACTCTTTACTAAAATCTAGAGATATGAGAGTCAGAGATTTGGAAATGGATTTCTTGATTTCTTCAAAAGCTTCCTTTCCTCATCATTCCACTTGAATCTTTCTTGAGGTTTCATCATGGTGGTGATGTGCTTCATCAATTCTGTGAACTCGGAACAAAGTGATGAAGAAAGTTTACCTTTCAAAAGGAGTGAAATCCTTTCTTGCTTGTGGGAAAAGATAGTGCTTGAATGGATTTCACTCTTTTTGGATCAATGTGCACTCCATGCTTGTTCACAATGTGCCCCAAAATTACCTTTTGTAACTCCAAAGATGCACTTTTTGGGTTTAAGGATATGTCGTGCTTTCTACACCTCGTGAGTACCTGTTCCAAATGATGAATATGGTCTCCCCTCTTTTTGAGAAGACTGTGAGATCATCTAGGTATATGATGCAATGATTCAAATATTTGAATGCCAGATCCATCACCCTTTGAAATGTAGCCCCTGCATTGATTAGGCCAAAAACATTTTGTTGTATGCAAAATTTCCCAAGGTGTTGTGAAATTTGTCTTGGTGCGATCCTCCTCCATACCTTAATTTGATTGTACCCCGAGAATCCATCGAGAAAGAGAGCATTTTAGATCTAGTGACCACCTATAAAATGTGATCCATGATGGGGAGGGATAATTATATTTTAGTGAAGCTTGGTTCAGATTGCGAAATCCACACATATTCTTATTTTTCCATTCTTCTTCTACATTGGCACAATGTTCGCCACCCATGTGGAATGATGGATGGGAAAGATGATCCTTGCATTGAGAATTTTCATCACCTCCTCTTTGATGGTGTCTATTATCTTTGGGTTGTATGGCCTCTGATTTTTCTTGAATGGCTTAGCATCTAGATTCAAGGGAATTGAGTGGTGCATTTCCTTCGGTTGGAAGGATTTAAGCTCATCATAAGAATAGGCCAAAACATATGAATATTTCTTAAGAAATGACACGAACCTTCTCTTTTCTTTACATGAAAAAAACTTTCCAATGTTGACCATTCTTGGGTTCTCTAGGGTGCCGATGTTTTCTTTCTCAAAATCAGCTGGGCACCGAGAAGATTGCTTCACCTTCTCTTGAATGAATCTATCATGCTTATCAAAGAGGTCTTCTAGAGAGACTAGGCCTTTAGGATCTTGTTTCCTTTCAGTTTGATCACTCCTTTCATCAATTCCTTCAATTCCTTCTTTATCCTCTTTGACCTACCACCTCCCTGTGTGGATTCTCACCTCCTTCAAAGAAGAGATTATTGAAATTATCTCTTTGTTCTAGGAAATCTAGGAGTTGATTGTCATCATTGAAGACTTTTTAGTGGTTTACATTATCGAGCATGCTAGGTTTGAACACCATCTCCATAGTTACCTTATCCTTTCCAAATGATGAGTGTGGTATCACAAGGGAAGCTGACACTGCAAGGGAATCAACTCTTTCATTCTATTCTCGAGGAATGGATTCAATGGAGAATGCATCAAAATATTCAATGCAGTCCCACACTCTATTTCTGTAATGTCAGAGTCTTGGATTCTTTACTTGGTACTGCTTCTAGACTTTCCTTACTATTACCTCCACATCACCCTTGGAATTTCAGCTTCTTGATCCCCATATCTTTTTCTACACCCATGCCCAAGAGGAGAGCTTCATACTCCATTGTGTTATTTGTGTTATCAAATTGTATCTTGTAGGCAAATGGGTATAATTCATCGGAAGGAGAGCACAACACCACACCTGCTCCCAAACCCACACTAGAATGACTACCATTGAATTCCATTGTCCATATTTGATCTTCTTCCTCCTCCATAAGAAGTGGAAAATTCTCATCTTTCTCTGATGTGAGGAAGTAGTTTCCTAGCCCACTATCCTAAATAGGATGTTTCCCTTAGATCATCATATTTTTGTATTGTGTACTTCATCTTCCTTACTGGCAACAATTTCTTCATCTCACCTTTTATTGGAATGGTTGCAGATGACCAATCCATTTTGATTTCTCCACCCAAATATCTATAGAATATTTGAATCAAGTAGCATCCCAAAGGATGTTGGAATGTCTACCACCAGATGGTAAGAAGCACCTTCTTCTTCTGGAAAATCAACTAGTGCCACCTGTGCATCCTTGATTCTTCCCACCAATGGAACTTGTTTGGATTCCATTGAATAACAAGAGCCACTTTCTTGGGTCAAGGTGAGGCCTAGAGAATTTATAACTTTGACTGACATTACATTATTTGAGGCTCTAGAATCTATGATGCAATTATTGAGTTGGAAACCTTTAATGAGGAGTGACAAGTAAAAAGGTTCAACTTTGTTGGTTTTGGAGGCACTGAGGGCTAGCATGTTTTTGAAGGTGGTGTGGATGGTGTGGGAAGTAGGCCTTTAGAATTTGAGTTTGATTCTATAGAACTACCACCATGGACTACATCAATAAACCTATCAAATTGGGTAGGGTGCATTTGTAAATATTCTAGCTTTGTGATATGGACATTTGGTTTTACTTGTGTGTTCCACATAATCAAATGGGGTCATGGTGGGTGAGGTTGAGGTTCCGGGATGACAAAATATTTACATGGTGAAGGTTTTTCTACTTTGGGAGTTGGATTTTCTTTCACAGGTGTGGTAACTAGCTTGGAAGAAGATGGGATGACATGGGTTTTGGTGGTACTTTAGATGATTTTGTAGGAGTAGCATTTGAAGAAGAATTTTCTTTAGAAAATTTAGAACTAGGGAAGGACTAGAAGACTTACTTGGTGTGACAGTGGGATTCTTGCTAACTAGTGGGTCTAGTTTTTCTTTTTTTAATTCCATTGAAGGTGGTAGTGGTGATCCTCTACTGATAATTTTATTTTGTGGAACTTCTACAGGAGATATTCCTTATTTTCCTTCCTTCATTGTATCCTTTAGGATGAGGCTCCTTTCTTGGATTGTGCACAGTGAAAAAAACTACACATGAGAAGCTTGGGGCTTCTTCATCATTTTCATCTTTGTCTCCATCAACATACTCAATTAGGCCATTGTGTGTATCACCATCAACTTCCTCAACTTCAAGATAGTTATCATCATCACTACATATTTCCTTTTAGGTTCTTCTATCTCCACTTCTTCCTCTAGTTCATCAATGTCACAAGTGGCATTGACTGGTGGTGCTTTGAGAGCAAGCCGATGAGGAGGTGGGGTAATCCTTGGTCTATTCAAAGGATTTGGATTCCTTGGAGCATTCCACATTATGATTTGAGACATTTTTTCTTCATGGAAACCAAGTCATTGGCCATTTTCTAGAACATTGGGTCCATGGTAATTGAGCTCGAACTCTGACCTTTTTGTTTCCATTAGGACCTTTCACTTTTCTAAAAAAAGATCAAATCATCTTCAGTCTCGATCACAAAGTCCTGTGCTTCCTTCAAATCCTTGGGTTGGGCTCTTCTGAGGAAGAAACCAACTTCTGATGGTAAAGCATTGATGAAGAATATTTTCAAATTATTTTTAGGAGGCATGACATCTTCGGGATTCTTCTTATTATCCTATTATATTTTGGTGATGAAGTCTCTCATTGATTCAAAAGTTTCTTTCTTCATTTGTACAACTAGACCAAGAGATCTTGATAGTCTTCCATAGATTTGAACCTATGTTCAAATCCACTTCTTATATCTTCCCAGCAAGTGATAGACCTTAGGGGCAAACATGTAGAACCATTTGGTATATTTTTCTGAAGTGACTCCACAAAGAGTCAAACTAACACATCTTCATGTTCAATGCCCAACACACCACAAGTGGTGATGAATGTTGTTACATGCTCCTCTGGGAAGTTGAGAACCATCTCCTCTAATTTTGGGAATTTTTTTCTTGAGCCTTTTGGTAGCTCATGGAGTGGTTGAGGAAGAGAAAGTGGGCTAGTGTTTCCACCCCATGGTACATTTGGCATGTGTTCTTCACGATCATGATCTGCCATTCCATTCTTGATTCTAGCTTCCAACCTTTCTAAGGTTATGGCTTTCAACTACTACTCTTGCATCTATTTGGCTTGAGCTCTTTCAATCTCTTCAATTTGAGCTCTTATTTCTACTTCATCTCTTGCTTCTCTTTCTCTAGCTTCTTCTTTGGTCTCTACGTCAATGAAATATTCAAGATTCTTATTGATGTATGGAAAATCAACATCCAATGGATTAAACACTTGGACTCCCAATGGACTAGTTTTTGTGACAAAGGGAGACCTCTGATTTCTGAGAATCTCTTGTCTTTTTGAAGTTCTTCAAAGATGGGATCATTTTCCTCCTTGTCTTTTTGTTTTTGGTGTGTACCTTCTATCTACCATCTTGAAAATTTACTCTTCTTTGTGGTGCCTAAATCTATCTTTGCCTTTCTAATTCAGTAGTACGTTCTTCTTTGAGGTCAAGTACTCTCATGGAAATGAAGTATTGGTGACACTTTCCCTATTATGCTAAATAGCCTCTCACAAATCTAAAGCAATATCCTCTTGAATGTGGAAAAGTAACTCAGGTCTTTAAATAGGAGGATTTCCTAGAATAGCCATGGTTTGAAGACATAAGGCTCAGTGACTTTTCAAATTCCAATTTTTTTTTTTCATATTTTTCAATTTTTTTTTATTTTTCCAAGTCATTTTTTTGGTGTAGATGTTGCTAAATCTTCCCCACATGGTGGGTGCCAAAAATGTTGGCAAGATAAAATTTTGAGTGGAAAAATTTGTGGGTTTCTTGCCAACTCTTTGAATCAAGTCCCTCTACTTAAATGATGCAACTTCCATATTTGCATGCATGAGTAAAGTGAGTTTTATCCATGGTGGCCTTGCGGTCGAGGGATCTAATAGGGGCACTCCATTGACCCTGCGAAAAGCTAGCAATTGCTTGCTAGAGGAATTTTTCAAGAGAGTAGAAAGGGAGTGAGAATATGAAGTAGGGGAAACTAATGCTGCAAGTAGAAAATCATATCTTACATACACTAGTTAGAAAATCTTACACATGCATTTTTAAAGAAGAAAACAACATGATTTTGGGGCTACTGGCTAGAGGAAACCATATGTACAAAGACGTACACATTCATATGCCTT
Organism: Taxus wallichiana var. yunnanensis; assembly: GCA_018340775.1. Lineage (NCBI taxonomy): Eukaryota > Viridiplantae > Streptophyta > Pinopsida > Cupressales > Taxaceae > Taxus > Taxus wallichiana. The sequence goes on along the minus strand of CM031240.1, from coordinate 816,649,951 downwards.
GGAAAACAAATTTCTTCCTTTATTAGCTTGAAAAATCACAGTTGTACATAGTGAGGAATTGAGGAAATTAAAGAGGGGGAGATAGCAGAAAATGGCTTTTTTTTCACTCATAAGTAAGCAATAGCTCTCTCATGAATTTACAAGAATACAACCAGCTAGAAATAAAATTTCAGAAGTTCAAAGATTCAGAAGAAGCTCAAATGAGGAGCTCATTACAATTTATAGAAGAGGAGAAAACTCTTCATCTTCTCAATGACCTTTCATATGTCCTATTTTTGACTTTAGACTATTCATATTCCTATCAAATATTAAGTCCCTTTTATAAAAACAAGGCAACTTAATTTTTACATCATGTTTCTAAAGTCACTTTTAATTGACTTAAAGACATATTAAAAAGTACAAAACCCCAATGAAAATTAGAATGTTGAAGAGAGAGAAAGTTGGGGGAAGAAAAGAGAGAGAGAGAGAGAGAGAGAGAGGAATCATGTAGAAGAATGAGATGCTCCAGTGGACTTGATCTCACTTCCTGACTGGTCTCCATCTTCGCATTTGCTTTGAGAAGATCCATTTCTCTAAAATTCCTTGCTGAAACGAGCCACCACGGGTTCCACTCTATCAACATAGGGGGAATAAGCACACACATCTTAGAGTCTCTATCCACCCATCAAAACACATTGATATCTTTTCACTTTCCGAACCATGATGGATGATTTTTTGAGAGTGCAATGGCAATGGCGGTACAAAATCTTTGAGAGGAATTATAGGGTATCCTTATTGAAGGATAATGGATTTCCCACCTCTTTTTTAACATATTATTTGAATGGCCCAATCAACTCATCGATTGTTGTGTCTTCTCCCATTACAGGAACTCCAAGTTTCTAAATTTGGTGATTAATATTATCCTGCAACTTATATTTTTTCTCTTTTCATCCAACTTGGAAATGGCTTGGTTGATTGCTTCAAATCTGATTTCTAAGGCCCTTTCCCATACGCACGACAAGTCTTCAGAAGGGGTGCCAAAAACCTTCTTGCTAATCAACTCTCTGAGAGCAAGTGTTGCTCATTTCACTCACCAGTGGACACAGAGGACCCCAGTGATCCCTTTCTTTCTCCAAATCTTCTCTGAGTGCCTGTGTCCTATTTGTAGTTGCACACATGTAGGTGAAGAGTTTGACTGCCTCTTGAGCACCGAATTTCCTTTTTAGAAATTGTGTGATCCATTCATTATTATCTCATCCTTACACTATGAGCTCTTGTGCCTCTTGATAGATTCTAGGTTGAAGCTGTTTTAATGGGTGAAAATTCTTCAATAGGAATTATTGAGGCATTCTTGGATCCACTAGGTGTTATACATAGGATGAAAGAGTTTGCACCTGCTCTTTTAGCTCATCAATATTTTCTTATATTATTTTTCCTTGCCACCAAGTGAGTGGAAGACTACTGATACATATGCAAATCCCCTTCATGAGTAGCTGACCCTAGTTAGATTGTGCTCATTTCATAATCAACCGGTGTCATTTCATCCATTGGCTTGATCACCTTAGGTTGGGATACTCAATATATTGATTACCTATTTCTCCACTATAGAACCATGAGGCCGTGTGCATGAGCTTTATTTTTCTTCCCTTGGCCAATGAGGAAATTTCTGATAAATTAGGGACCGTGACTTGTTGAACAATGTGTGTATCAGGTGTTATTGTCTCTGCATCCATGGGAACATTTCATCAAACTCGGGCTCTACGAGGCATATCAACCATTCCTTGCTCGGGTGGAGGAGACATATCTTGGATGGAGAGGTAGTAGTATGGACAAGAGGTGAGGCCTCCTGTGGTGGTTCAAATACTGGGTCTTGAATTGTGTGCTCTTCTTCTACTTGTGTTTCTACCACTAGGTCTTCCTCTTGCATTTCTACAATTGGGTCTTCCTCTTGTATTTATGCATTTGGTCTTCCTCTGTCTTGGATCTCTTTGGTGAATTTTCATGAGAAGAAGTCTCGATTCTACTTTTCTTTTGAACTTTCTGATGTTTGAACTTGAAGTAATTTCCACCACTTTTGATGATGATTGTTGTGAAGCTTGTTTCTGACTCATGGGGACACCTCGTGATTGAATGATCATGGCTCTCTTCCTTTGGAACCAATCCTCATTCTTCTGACCACTTTCTTAGTTCATTCCTTGATGTCTCTTGACTCACAAGAACATGCCAATTGACTTGAGGCAATGGGGAAACCTTGATCATTGCATATTCAAGATCATACATTTCTGTTTCATCATCTTGTAAAATATCCTCATACCAAGAGAACTAGAATTTCCTCATCTCATCAACTGTCATCCTCATGTGATCCTTCTCCCATACTTGAATTCATCAACACAATTAGCCCAATAGTCTTCAATTTGTGGATCATGGTGTAAGTTTGGGATATGAAAAGATTCAGGATCATCTCAAATGTCAAAATTGGGTTTGAAAATGTAGGAATGCAGAGTCAAATGTGTGAAGGTAGCCTCCAGATGAGATGCATCATTTGTATTCTTACATGTGAACACCTCGAGAGATGGGAAATGAGATCAAATTATTTTTTCTACTTTTGAGTTTGTTGTTCACTATATGAACTACCTGCTAGAGCTCAAATAACACAATTTGGTCACTAAGGTACTTGGGAAACCTTAGGGGAGCTTGGTCAAATCTAAAACTCACAAGTAGGAGAAAGTTCGAGAATTGTATGAAATAGGAACCATATTTTTTATTAAGGATTCACTTGTGGTGACATCCTTCCTTCAAATCACCCTCCAAATTTTTGACCATGTACATTGTGAATGCATCATTCATGGGTGAAGTGTTTGTGAATTTCTTCCATTACCAAGCTCTAGGAAGTTTTCTCAAATGTAGGAACCTTGGCAGATAATGTTCTGGTGAGAGCCAGTCCTTGAATGACCTCAAGCTAGTGAGAAAATAGACCAAATAAGAAGTCATGTGGAAATTATTTGTCATGGGAACCTAGAGCAATTGCAGATGCAAGTTATCACTAATTATCTTCCCCTAATCAATTTGTTTCTTTCCTTCAATCACTATTAGGATGAAAAGGGCCATCCAATCTTAAAATCCCTCATACTTGCTTCTCCCATCACCCTGCTGAGGAGAGTGATTACATCCAAATAGCCTTCACAAAACTCACATCTCAAAAGTGTTTTTGGCATCCTTGAAGGCTTTCTTCCTATCTTCATCCATGACCCTAATGCAACTCCTTATAGGTATGCATCCATTTTTCCCACTCATGCACGACCTTCTCCTTTGTGATGACCACCATGTTAGGTGATGTTAGATTTGCAAGGTGAGTGAGATGGTTTTGGGGTTATGATGAATTTTCATTTTTGCACCATTTTTAGCTTGAATTTTCCATAATTCGGGCTCATAGTGATGTGAGTAGGCCAAGACCAACTCAATGCTTTGTACGGACACATGGGTGTCCCACAACTACAAACAACCCACTTGTGAATACTTGATCTTTCAATCTTCCCTCTTTCCTTTTCCATCATGTGAGATTTTAGATCATTGAAATCCATATAGGAAACATCATTGTCATCTATCTCGTACTCGAAGAGAAAGGTTGTGTGGTTTCATTCCTGAAAACTTGAACTTCATGATTACTCAACACTTACTAGTCTAGGAAGGGTGACTTACTATTTTTAGTAAGTGATAGAAAATGCTTCTCCGAGCTCCAATTGTAGATGATAACTTGAATTTTTGACTCTTACTATGTTTCCTTTATGAAATCCACCCTCTGGAATGACTTACTATTTTTAGTAAGTGCCTATGAGATAACTTACTATTTTTAGTAAGTGTGAAAATTCAACTCTTTTGAACCTTAACTAGATATGACAACTTGAATTCCTTCTTCTCATTGTGTTCCTCTTACCTTCGGATCATTTTTCTCTTTTTAATAGGTGCTCATGGGATCACTTACTATTTTTAGTAAGTGTCAATTTTGGATTGAGGTGACCATTCTCATGATTTTTGCCCACGATATGTCCTCTGTGTTCCACCTCCTTCGCAGCTTCTTCAAATGGTGGTTTACCCGAAAATAGTACTCCCCATGTAGAAGGCATACTATTTTTAGTAAGTATGCTTATAGTGATTAGATCATGAAGGAAAACAATTTTCCAATATGGGTTTTTACCCAATATCACCCCTATGAAATATTAGGCTTACCCAATCACGGATTTATGAGATTTTCAAACTTTAAATTTTTTACTTGGTGACAGATACGAGCATGAAAACCATTAATGGAGATTAAAAATTGTAGGTCTCCTTTTCCACCTCGGATCGTGATGAAAATTATATTTTCAATGTGGGTTTTTCCTTCTTATTTCACTAATGAAATTTCTTTGCAAACTAATTGTTAGTTGATCAAGAAATTAATCTTTTGTTTTTATTGTGTAGAAAAGGAGATTTCTTCACTACAAAAATACTTGTTGAGAATGGGAGATATTTTATTGATATTTTTAGGAATTTCAAAATTTTTGAAGACAACAAAAATCTTGTCTCGATCTGTGCCCTAGTTTGCAAATTCTATCGAATTCTTCGTTTGGGTGGTAATGAGGGTTTTCAAATGGAAATCTTCATTCTTCTCTTCCATTATTCATTTATTTGATCAAATTTTCCTTTGAGATATCTATATTCTTACCATGTGAATGAATTTTTGGAGCTGGATGAGTGTAACAATGGTGGAAAGAAGCTCTAGAAAATTTCAAAGATACCGACATGGTATGGAGGTGTGGGGGAAGAAGCAGACACAAAAATGGCTAAGTGTTGTGATTTCATCCAAAAATCATGAAGGCATGGGGCTGATTTAATTTTTGTGTCCCCTTAGCTAAAGGGATGAAAGGGACATCAATTTGCATATTTTCCGAGGTTGCCACACTTGGTGATCATCTGTGCATTGAGAGAGAGGGCTACAACTAGCTCCTGGGGGCTGAATTTTGCACTAAAAAAGGTACATTGATGACTTGGGGGGCATAAGGGGCTGGGAAAAGTTGTGTCCTATTTGTCCCCTTAGCTAAAGGGATAATAGAGAAATAAATTTTCACATTACGCCAAGTTGCAACATTTGGCGATCATCCGTGCATAGTGAGGATAAGCTCGACAAGCTCCTAAGTGGCTCGAACCGGTGATATGCATGGTCCTAAAGGTGATCGGAGGGATAAAAGGGATGGGTGCATTTTCATGTGCCTCATGTTCCTTTTTTAAAGGGATGAAAGGGACATCAAAATGCACCAGGTCACCCGGAACTAACACAACGCCACAAATTGGCATAGTCACCAAACCAGTGCCTACTTCAACTAAAGCCGATAGTTGTGTTGATCCAATCATTTCAAGAAGCATCCAAATCTTGCACAAAAAAATTAAAAGAAATAATACATTCAATAAAAAAATTGCATCAAGATGAAACACATCACCTTACCGAAGCACCAAGATACTTAACCGCATATTCAACTGAAGAACATGCTTCTCTGATAGAAACCCCATCTTCATTCTGTGCTACTATATTTAAATTCTCTAATGAATACCATGCATCTAACTACTCCTCTATCTCATTCTCATATCTATATATGCAATCCCAAACATGCATGTGTAACTAAAATAATTTAAGCACGACAATACCAAGATAAAACCATACCTCAATAACCAGGATCTGCAATCCGACCAATAGTCTTGTGCCTCTAAAAACTAGGGATACCTCAGCAACCAAGATACATCCCATGCATCTTCTTAATTCTTCAGATCTTTGATTTTATGTTTAATACTAGGATGCCCAGTAACCAACCATGACCACCCTATAACCGACCATGGTTACCCTGCGATGTCGGTTGCTAGTTAATCGATGTCGACCACCGTAATTTCTAGCACCTTACTCTTCCATATTCCACTTGAGAATGAATCTCTTCCTATGATCTTAAAAATAACCCCTTCTCTCATCCATGTCAGTAATAACCACTAACAAAACCATGAAGTGAACCCTTACTTTGAAAACTAAATCCATCACTCTATCAAACAATGTTCTCGATACCAATTGTTGGGAATTCGGATCTGCAGAATAATGTTATGATTTAATAACAAAAAAATCATGCACACAGGATCTAAAATTCCAAAAAATACAACAATGGAAGTATAAACTAGAATAATCTAAATCAAGACAAAGTACACACATATAACACAACATGTATCGTGGCTCACCCAATATGGGCTACATCCACTAAAGATAGAGATCTCATATATATAATATAAAAAGAGCAAAAATTAACTCTTTGTTACAATAGTACAATGCATCTCTTCAAGAGTATCTCATCTCCTCTAGATCTCTAAACGGATCTCCATGAATGCACGAAAAATGTGCCTCCAAACACCACCAGTAGATCTCACATAACCCAGAACTACTGCATCTCTGATCTACTACCAAGTTCTCTGTGGATCTGCAAACAAGACCTCTCACATGGGTCTACCATATGTGTAATTATAACTGTGCACTAAGAAGTAAGTCTATCTTTCCATCACCGTATAAACCTAGGCAAACATGAATAGAACCTCCTCTACAATATCTAGATCTACATGGATCAACAATATAATATGATCTCATGGATCTACAATACAAGATCTCACCAACATGTAGATCTACAAGAAGAATCTCTATGTGCTTTTCATAATATACAAGCTATTACAATGAGACAATAAATATACAAAGGAAATATAGTAAAAGGTGTTACCCTCTTCTCATCATTGAGATGTACCTATTATTTCCTTCTATCCAGCTCCTCTCCATGGAAGCTCTGTCTTCATGTAACATGTTCTTTCTTTCTCTTCTTCTTCATCCTCTCAATCTAGGAGAATCAAGGATCTAATTCAATCCTTCTCTTAATTCACTTTCTAACCCTAGATTTCATGCTTATATAGGCATATACAAACTTAGGGCACAATAGCCATGTAATTACATCCTTTAAATCAGCTTTAAAACAAAATATAGATTAAATTCCCATGATTTAAATATAAACTTTCACGCACAGGTAACCGGAAATGGTTACCTTGACCAACGATGGTTTCTGACCGAGAGATGGATACCTGACCGGCACCGATTCATGTAAAACCAAAAAGGTGTAAAAACAAAGCTATCTATGAAGCAATTCAACTCCACAACCTAACATTAGGGTTTTGTTTCATATAGAAAAATTATATACTATTATTCCATATTATTTTAGTTTCATTTATACAATGTTTTAATCCTCCTAATTAGATTAACTAGTGACAACACTTTCATAGTTTGGTTCCATTTTAGTTAAGAATTTTGGTGAACCTAACATCTTTCACACTTAGGATCCTTCTTCTTCTATCATGGGTTAAGTCTCTTTATCTGAATTACTTAAGTGGTATCCCACTTGTTAGACTGCTTTACAAAAATCCCTAGACGCCACATATTTTGATGACAATATGCCATCGCACGAACTATGTTTTGTACTTCATAGTTTCTTTATCGCTCCTAGTCTTGATGATCCCGTATCTAATCAACCATTGTTAGACTCAATTCACACTTTAGGAAATTTATTTCAAAATAAATTTCAAGCCTTGTGTACATTCTTTCAAGATACATTTTCAGCCACCGAATCCACCATCACATCCCTTAGATATGAAATTCAACAACTTAAGGATTCTTCTCAATTACATACACCCTATATACAATCTATGTAATCAACCATCACATCCCTTAGATATGAAATTCAACATCTTAAGGATGCTTCTCATGTTTTTTATCCTTCTCCATATTGATTACAATCTATCACCACTACATGTCATCTATCTCAACCTCAAGACATGTCATTTCCTTAGCTTATCATATTTTAGCATAATACGATGCCGCATGACATTATTAGTCAAATCCTTAGTCATAAATTAATAACCTTTGACCACCTAATCATAAGTTTTCTCCTAATCGGTTAGCAAAATATCACGGTCAACCATACTGCAATTATCATCACATCAATGGACATAATGAAAATGATTTCCATACTTTGCATCGAATAATCCAAAGTCTTAAACGTCAAGGTCTTATTTCATTTAATACAAAACATCCTATTACCTAGGTTACGTCCGCATGGGTTCCTAAGGCTATTCCTTCAGTTCATCACAATCCACCTAAGAAATCACCTATGGTATCACCAACTCAACAACCTACCACAATTAATCCACCACCTCCTCATACCCCTTCATCTACAAAAAGCATTACCAAAGAAAAAAAAATCATCACTTATTAAGGTTTTCTCTAGATCACATCCACTTAGTAAGACATTTGTTGTATTACCAAGCCAATCTCAGCCACTTACTCTTAAGACGATCTCACTTCTTCTCCATTAAAGATATCTACCACATCACCTCATCATACACATAAATCACCACTTAAAGTTAAGCTTGTAATTCCAAAATTCATCATAGATCTTACATATGTTGATAATTGGGACTCGAGATGACATTTACTATGATGATGAACCATGTGATAGTCACATTCCTCCCTCACATCTCATTAATTTTGTTAAGGAAATAAATCCATACATTGATCCACTTAGTTTCTTTTGATTTGGCCTTCATCATGTACATACCCAGGGGGCATAACAATCACACATCCCCCTCACCTTAGCATATATCCTCCATTGCATTTTCATATAGGCGTATTTATCACACGTCTTAGCATTGTCATTACCTAATGACACACTCTTGTGCTTCGGTTCACACTTGACTATTCAGGGATTACCATTACAATGAACCCCACACACTTCACTATAGGCACTACATATTCCATTCTTCATCCTACATTGCGTATATATAAACTATTCATCCTACACTTATTTCTACTATTACATTATACATAGCATACACTAGTCATCATTATCCACATGCTTAGTTTTACATTTCATCCTTACATTCTATATTTACGCTAGGTCACATTATATATGGGTCTAGATTTACATGTCATCACTACATATTCTATCTACACCTACCACCACATCTTACATCATTTACACACCCTAAATTTCCTACATTGCATAATCCCTATAACACATTTCATACATCCTATATATTCTACATGCTACACTAGATTCCATTACTCATGGATCTAGTTCTACTTATCATCATTTCATATTCCATTTTTATATATCATTGCATATCCTATATATATTACACGTCCTATATTGCCTTTACACCCTCATCACTTGGTCATTTACACTACGTTGTCTTCTACATGATACACTCACCACCCTATGACACACTTTAGTTCCTTGATCCATACTTGACTACTCAGGGTTTACCAATCAAATGGACCTTACACTCATCATGTGATATTCCCTCCTACAATATATTTATCACAAGACATTTCCAAGATATTAATGACATACACCTTAGGTTAAATTATCACCTATCTTATTATCTTGTAGTGGTATACACTTTAGGCTAAATCAGCACCCCCATTATCATCTTATAGTGGCATACACCTTAGGGTACATCACCACTCTCTTATTTTTAATCCCATAGTGAAATAAAATTTAGGCTAAATTATTACCCATCTTCATCATTTCACCTTGTAGTGATATACGCTTAGGGATAAATCAACACTCATCTATTCAACAAGTTATAGTATATGCTTAGGATGTATGGTCCACACACATCTTTCCATATGGCTCATTCCCATCCACTCATTCTTTAGTGATATATGCTTAGGGATAAATCATAACTCCTCCATTCAACAAGTCATGATATACGCCTAGGCTATAGGGTCACACACATCTTTCCACCTACCACATCACATCACCATTACATATACACACTCATCGCAACGTGCTAGATATAACACATGATAATTGACCATTTCTTGATGATGCACTCTCGTTTATGGTTCATTCTTGATCACTGCTAAGGGGACAAAAAAATGAACCTCTCCACATACACTTCCATTCACTTGGGGGCACGTTGCTCCTATAATTCCATCTTGAATTCCATTCCATTCACCCACAACATAACACATTATCTTGGGGAATTTACTTTTACTTACTAGTGTTTTACACATGTTAGACTACTTTATTATATGTCATTATCATACACACATGCACATTCATGCCTTTTGTTTAGTGTGATCACGTATATAAGACTCTTACACGTGGCATGGATACTTTCCTTCTACCCTTCCTATATTTTTGTTGTGGGCATCCACATTCATCTTATCCGGTGCTATTCTTTCATTTTGTACTTAACATATTATACTACTTGTTCATACACGTTTTGAAATATTGGTTATCGCTCTAACATGCTAACAAGTGTTCCATGTGCAACACTTGTTTTACATAATTACATGTTTCCATGAATACATGTTTGTTTTTTTTCATTATATGTGGGTTTTTCCCTTTTCTTGTGTGCACAATTGTCTATTTTTTGTGGCCATGGCAGCCTTAAGTGTCTTGCAACATCGTGAGTGATGTCCCATGTTTAAAACCCACTTTGTGCGGTCTACTTGTTTTCTTATGTGTTTACACTATTGTGTTTGGTCGTTTCTAGATTGTCTATGTATTTTACACCTATCTTCTTGCATGCATGTGTTTTTGGACTAACACTTGTTTTTCTATCCATCCCATTTTGTGTTTTCCTTGGTATCTACCAATCATTTTCCCTTCCCCCTATAGGAAGAGTTCTGCAAGTCGAGTATAGTTGGTCCTCTTTTGGGATCTCATTCTCCTTTTAGCGATGTCACATGTACCCCAAAAAGGAGGGCATCATTGAAGGTTTATACAAACATAGTGTATTTACACCGGTTTACACATAACGAGTGAGTTCAAACCAATCTACAAACTCCATACACAACGGCCTCTATAGGACATTTTATCCTTCGGTAATTCTACGAGAGAAATTACAAGCTTGGGGGTTACAAAGTGGGTGTAACTCTCTACACTACTCTATCTAGTGGTATCATATCACCTAAAAATAGGACAATACAAATATCTCTTGATGCATTTCAACAGGAAGTAGTTAAAGGTTGGAGGATATAGTGCATTTCCTCCTTATACTTCTTCAGCTAGGGTGGCATGAGATCACCCAAAAAACTCACGATAGTACAAGATATCCTTCTACACCCTTTTTCTCAACATGGATTAGGTGCACATGTTCCATTTATTCTTTATTCTAGTGTATTTTACATTTGTGTACTTTACACATTTCCATATACATGTGTATTTTACACAACATTTTTTACATACATACATATTTGACTACTTGATTGTTTTCTCCTTACATGTCCAACTTATATGAGAAACAAGAAGTAAAATTGGGGGCGACAACAAAAATAGTGAAAATGACAACGATAACACACCGCTACATAGTAACTTGTCTTTACTAACCATACAGGTACACTACACACAAAAGTAGCTACACACGCGTTCCACCCTAGGTTCACTCTTGTAATGCCCACATTTTTATAGCTCCAGTTATCTGTTGGTTCCTTTATTCCTAGACATGTTTTGATTGAGACTCTGATAGACTTTAGACATTTTACTATGATATTTTATCCTCATGGACATTATGGCATTTTGGGCGCATAGCGCCAATTGGACTAGATTCGTATACTGATATATTTCTTATGATGTTGATGACACTAACAGGGTTATATGATAGATTTATTGGTTAGATGTTAGTCTCTTGTGGTTGATTTGATTAATGATATAGTGTTCTAGATTTAATGATGGTAATTTTCATGCTAACCTAAGTGTATGTCGTTGCAATTTTATTTGGTGGTGATTCATGGAAACTATGTGAATAATTGTATGCATTGCACTATCAATTGTTTAATAATGTTAGGACATTATAAGTTAGATTGAATTTGTGATGTGTAGATGATGTTTATTATATTGGACAGATGCGGTTAATGTGTGCAATGAGTGTGCAGGTGACAGGTATAGGAGAGCATGGGTTTCAGGGTAGCTACGCAATTGTGCACAAGTGGCCCACGGGCTAAGTCCTAACCATGCTAAATGTTTGAGGCCTTAGATTAGATGTATTTAATTGGGCACCATGGGTGAACCCCTCAATTGTAATGTAATTATGTTTTGTAAAATTAATTATGTTTAGGGTGTGTTTTATTAAGTAAACTAGCTTAGGGGTTTAATGATCTTATCTTAAGTTAAGTGTTGGTAGAAGGGATTGGGGACCACATGTGAACCTTGGGTGGACCCCACACCCTCTACCCTTGTGCCCAAGCATGCCAAACCCGAAATTGGGTTATTTTGGGCATTTTTAGGGACCCCTTTTGAGTTTGGGAGTTCCCTTAGCATGAAAATGGGCCCTTGGACCCTACCTAATAGGTAGGGGGCCTATTTCCAAGGTTTGGAGGGAGTTTCCCTCCCATTTTTCCCTCTTTAGTCACCATCCATGTAAGATGGTTGGGTTGTGTGAAATTGTTAAAAGTTGCTCCACTTTGTTTTATTTTAGTTTTTAGTATTTTGGGTGATAAGGGATAAAAGGTGAGTTTACTCTTACTTATTTGGTTTTGGAATCTTTGACTCTTGAGAGGAGAGGGGTGATACTTGTCACTTTCCCATCGGTGAGGAAACTTTTGGGTTCCTCTTCTTATTCTTCCTCATGTGGAAGGAATGAGTCTTCTTAGTTCATTTTTTGGAGCACTTGGAGATTTTTGGGAGCTTGGAGGTGAACTTGGACAAAGAGGAAAAGCTTAGAGTCTTGGAAAGCATTATAGAGGTAGGATACTTAACCTTCTTCTTCTTAGTTGTGCTTATCTTGTTAGCTATGCTTAATCAATGGAATGGTGTGTGTGAAATGATGTGTTGTGAGTTGTATGGTTAATGTAGTTGTTTGTTTGTTCTTGTTGTTTTCTTTGTTTTCTCTCCACCATCATTTGGATTGATGGTTTTTGGAGAATGTAGGGGAAGAGAGGGATTTCCCTCTCAAACCTCATGGTTGTTGGTCAAGCCATGAAGGTCCCTTCTCATCCCCTCATATGGTTTGAGGTGGGAGAAAGGTCCATATGGCTTGAACCTTTCCCCATTCTTGGTGAGGAAACCCTTTTGGGTTTGAAAATCCTCCCAAGAAGGATTACTATGGCATAAAGGAGGAATAAGGAGGATGAATGATTAGGAGGTATAAGGAGTTTTGTAAACATGTTTTTTGGTGCTCCTATGGTTGGACACCTTTGATTTGGGCATCCTACTTCCTCTCTTCCCCCTTGTGAGGTTGACCTTGTTCTCCTCATGTTGTTGTTTTCATTGTATAGTAGGTCTAAGTGGTTAAATGGTTTTATGTTTTCTTGTTGTGTGTTAATCCCCATTATACTTGTGCACATTGTGGAAGCTAGTTCCTCTCTCCCATGGGCTTGGGGGAGGCTAGCATGACTTCCAACCATGGAAAGGCATGTGATGATGCCTATTGGTTGGGTGGTAAACAAGCCATGTTCTCTTGGAGTTGGATTCTTGTAGGAGTATTGGAGTTGGAGCTCAAGTTGGAGATAGTAGAGCCTCTTGCCATCTTGGTCTTTCTCATCTTTGGAGGACATTTCCTTCACTTGTAAATAAATGTGGCTTGTCAAGTCTATACACTCTTGTAAATAATCATTATTATACTTATTGTTCCTTGAAAACATTGGTCATTACTAAGAAAGTTTCTATTTTATTGTTGCAAGAATCTTGTAATATTATCATATTGAAATCATGAGTTTTCTTTTAGTTACATGTTATATTTTGAAAGTCTTGTTGTGTATAAATCTGCAAAGTATGATCATGCATGTTGCATCAAAACTGTAATTTTTAGTTGTGTCTACTTTACAAGAAAAATTTTATATATATATATATATATATCTATGAAATGGCTTATGTACATGTGTATCCTATGTATGTAGAACTAAAATTTTCAAGTTAAACATTCTTTTAAGTTTGCAAAATTTTATGGCATTACATTTTGGTATCTCTCGTTTTAGCCATGGTTCAAACACACTTGTTGTTGTTGATTCTCCTTTATAGAAATTTGCTCTTTGGGTAATTCTCTGTTTACGCAGAAGAGTTTAGTCATCTTATTGCCTTGTTTCAAAAATTTTGTTTTTTTAAGTCTTTTCTTGTTGTGATGTAGTTGATTCTCCCTTATAAAATATATATTAATTATTTAGCTATATTATATTTGCATTGTAGAAAAGTTAGTGTTACATGAAGAGTGGGATTGACATTGAATGAAAACCATTATCTTAGATGTCATATATCTGTTTTTTTTTGTTGAAAATTTTGTAGCACTATTTAAATAAAATAAGATTTGATGTTTCTTGTATGTGATACTAAATAGTTGTTTTTATTATATATATATATATATATATGTATGTATAAATATATATATATATATATATATATATATATATATATATATATATATATTACGTATATAAAATAAAATAAAATAATTTAAAAAAAAAAAAAAAAAAAAAAAATGGATTGTGCTTTTGGGGCCGAACCCCCGCAGCCCCAAACAACACCCCCAACACTATGTCCCTCCCGCCCCTAGACTCCCAAACCCCGCCCCGACTCCCCAAACCCCGGACTCAAACTTTGTTCCTCCCCCCACGCTAACCCCTGCTAACCCCCCTCGTCTCGCCCCGCCCATGCCAAACCCCGCGCCCAACGCCCAAACCCCGCGACCCCGCCCCCACGCTGCCTCCTCTTCGCGCGCCATGACCTCCCTCATTTGCCGCCGCCTCCAAATACCACACAAACCCCTCCAAAGAAAAACAAATATATATATATATATATATATATATATATATATATATATATATAAAATATAATAAAACAAAAAAATGGCCAAAGATATAGGCTTATAATATATATATATATATATATATATATATATATATATATCAAAACTTGGGTTTTCCTCAACAAGTTTCACAGAAGAACAGAAAATACATAGATTTTACAAAAAGAAAAAGAGACTCCATGAAGCTAAGATTCTATAGCTCCTCCACCTGCACAAGAGGAAACAAAGAAAACAAAGTAAGAGAAATAGTAAAGAAGAAGGAACAAAATGAAAACAAAAGGAAAATCAAATGAAAAGAAAAGAAAATAACATAAGGATGATTAGGTCAGAATTAGGGCAAATGTAGAAATCTAAGGCTCACATGGGTTTGATCCTAGGGTTCCTATTTAATCTTAACCCTCTTAAGTCATGGGGATTTTATATAAAAAAGAATAAATAAAGGGGGAGTGTGTGTGGATAAACTAAGTTAAAAGGGGGAAAACAAAATTAAATTTAAAGAGTGTGTAGAAAAATAAATAAATAAATAAATTTAAAAGGGAGGAAGACTATTCACTTGCTAGGGGTGTAGATATTTAAACATGGCCCTAGGAAGCTTAATAGGGTAAAATAATTAAATTATTATTAGGATAGTGTTTATTTGATTTCGGGTAATTTAATGATTAATGTAAATTAATTATTAACAGGAAGGGGCACTACATTAGTGTTACATAATAATAATAATAATAATAAAAAAAAATGCTTTCCGCAACTCTTAAAAGTTTATAAACCATTTTTTTAAAATATATATATATATATATATATATATATACATATATATATATATATATATATTTACCTTGGTTCAGATGGCACCCAAGAGGGGACGATCGGCTCGAGGTTCGGGACGTAGTGCACCTACACGGGAGCCACCGGCCCCCGATTTTGGGCCTTAGATATTGGAGACCTACAGCAGCTGATAGGTGTCGTACAGAGTGCCTTCCACCACCACAGGTGCCGAGAGAGGAGGACATTCAGTTGGGAGACGAGGAGTTGATTGGTGAGGATGCACATCCAGAGCCACCTGAGCATGACATTCCGAGACGAGAGAGGTCACGCAGCCCTTCCATCCTTGGCGAGAGGGTGGCCTTGTTTCGTCCGCGGCCCGATCACACAGCCTTCGAGGACCTTTTTGAGATATGCGACCCCTCTCACCTGTTAGACCACATCGCCAGGATTGAGACACAGGCAGTGTGATTCGAGACCTTCTTCACCTTCAGCCGCCTACGTTTACTGGTTCGACAGATGGCTTTGGGGCAGAGTCCTGGCTCCTTAGCTTGGATAGTTGCTTTGGTTTGCACTCTCATGAGAGCAATGTCAAAGCCAGGTTTTCCATACACCTCCTCCGAGATACAGCAGGCATTTGGTGGAGGAATGAGGAGTGGAAGCTCCATTTGACTCGGGATACTGGTGACACAGGGAGTTGTTTGAGGAGCGATTCAGGCCCGGTATATGTCAGAGCATTTTGTGCAGAAGAGGATCGATGAGTTTCACGACTTACGATAGGGTTCTAGCTCAGTGGCGTAGTATGCAAGCGGTTTCTGGATCTCTTCCACTATGTAGACTACTGCGCAAGACGAGAAGTTGCGTAAGTAAATAGGTTCATTCGGGGCACAATGCGAGATATAGCAGAGTCTGTTAGGATGTTATCTCCTCCCATGCTCGAGAAGGCCATTGAGAAGGCCTACTTGGCTGAGGAGAATAGGACCAAGGCTCAGGAGCACAAAGATAGAAACAAGAGCAAGTTCCAGGATAGGATTCAAGCATTCCAGAGTCAGAGAGCATAGGGAGCAGTACCACCCCCTAGAGGAGGATTCTGGTCTTCTCCAGCAGCATCGAGAGCTCCTCCACACCCATCACAACAGACACAACATCAGGGACACCAGCATCAGAGGGGTAGACAGACTCAAATTTTTCAGCGAGGTGGGTCTAGAGGTGGTTTTGGTGGGTCTAGAGATAGGAGGCCGGGTACTCATCACTCACAGCCAGCCCGCTCACAGCAGTCTGCTAGGGTTGGACCGGCAGTTTAGTTCGCGAGCACGGGGAGGGACCCCATCTCGAGGAGTACAGGAGGATGTTTTATTTGTGGGGCTCCAGACCATTATGTGCGTATGTGTCCACACAAGCCCACTACTACGGATATGCAGAGAGATCCTAGATCCGAGCAGACGGTGGGTGACGTGGGATGCGCCCATCGTGTGTATGCAGTGGTTGACAACCACCAGGCTGAGCATCAGGCCATAGTCATTGAGATGACAGGTACTATCAAGGGTATTTCTATCTCAGTACTTTTTGATTCAGGTGCTTCTGATTCTTTTATATCTCCTTCTATTGTAGACCAGTGTGGGCTAGTGGTGGCTAGGCAACCAGATAGTTGGCAGGTTGAGTTGGCCTCTGGGGCTAAACTCGTCATGGACTCGTATGTGGAGAGTTGTGTACTCGATTTGGGAGTCTTCTCCACTACACTTGACCTCCGAGTTATTCCTTTAGGATCCTATCAGGTAGTGTTGGGTATGGATTGGCTCGAGGCTCATCGAGCCAAGGTGGATTGTAGAGAGAAGGTCATTGAGTGTCAGGATGATTTGGGTAGTGCAGTTGTGATTTCAGGGATGCAGAGACCCATTTCCTTGCGTATGATCTCGGCTAAGCAACTCAAGCGGAGCATGCGTAAGGGTTGCCAGTTGTTTACTATCACTATCAGTGATCGTTTGGACAGTACTCCAGAGCATTCACCCCTTGATGATCACACAATTTTGAGGGAGTATGCAGATGTGTTTCGAGGAGAGCTTCTAGGTTTACCACCTAGTAGGGAGGTGGATTTCACCATTGACTTAGTGCCTAGATCTGCACCAGTTTCTAGGGCACCCTATCGGATGACGACTTCAGAGCTTCATGAGCTCAAGATTCAGTTAGAGGAGTTGTTAGAGAAGGGTCTCATTCACCCTAGTGTATCTCCTTGGGGAGCGCCAGTCATATTTGTGAAGAAGAAGGATGGTTCTCTCAGGCTTTGTGTAGATTTCAGACATACTCAACAAAGTCACAATAAAGAACCGTTATCCGCTCCCTAGGATTGATGACTTGTTTGATCAGATGCGGGGAGCTAGAGTGTTCTCCAAAATTGATCTCAAGTCAGGGTATCATCAGTTGCGCATTTCAGATGTAGACATTCATAAGACAATGTTTCACACACGTTACGGGCATTATGAGTTCACAGTGGTTCCATTTGGTTTGACCAATGCCCTAGCTTGTCTTCATGAGCCTCATGAATGGAGTATTCAGGACATTTCTGGATCACTTTGTTTTAGTGTTCCTTGATGACATATTGATTTATTCTCGTTCCGAGGAGGAACATGAGGAGCATTTGAGGTAGGTACTTCAGGTTTTGAGAGAGTAGAAGTTGTATGGGAACTTGGAAAAATGCAGCTTCTTTCAGATAGAGATTCAGTACTTGGGTCATATCATATCGGAAAGGTATCTCCGTAGATCCCTCTAAGATTTAGGCTATCTTGGATTGGCCAACACCCACATCAGTCACTGAGGTGAGGAGCTTCATGGGTTTAGCAGGGTATTACCGCAGGTTTGTGCAGGACTTTTCTAGGATTTCTCACCCTATTACTTCTCTTCAGAGGAAAGGGAAGAAGTTTGATTGGTCAGAAAAATGTGAGCAGGCCTTTCAGTTGCTTAAGGAAAGGCTAACCACGGTGCCCATCTTAGCGCCCAGGACCCAACAGAGGATTTTTTGTTTGCACTGATGCATCACTAGAGGGTTTGGGAGCAGTTCTTATGCAGGAGCATCGGGTTATTGCTTTTGAGTCTCGTAAGATCAAGGACCACGAGCTTAACTATCCTACTCACGACTTAGAGTTTGCAGGTTGTTCATGGACTTGTGTGTTGTCGACATTTCCTTTTGGGTAGACCTTTCATCTTGAGGACAAATCATTGTAGCTTACAACATATCTTCTCTCAGCCGAACCTCAATGCTCGTCAATGGCGTTGGATGGAGTTCCTATGTGAGTATGACATGGAGGTCCAGTATATCAAGGAAAGGAAAATGTTGTTGCAGATGCACTTAGTAGACGACGGCATGTGCTTGCTTCTTTGACACTGCAGTCAGATTTGAGAGGCAGGATACTTGAGCATCTTCCAGAGGATAGGTTTTATGAGGGTGCTAGGTAGATGTTGGATTCTCAGGGTTCTTTTGAGGGCAGATATTCAGGATGCATGCTAGAGTCAGATGGTTTGCTTCGGTTCCATAGGCACATTTACGTGCCTAAGGCAGGTGATCTGCGTAGTTTCATCCTTACTGAGGCTCATCGAGCCCCATACGCAGCACATCCAGGAGTGAAGAAGATGCATGCCGATTTGAGAGAGTTATATTATTGGTCGGGTCTTCATCGAGACATAGCAGATTTTGTAGCACGTTGTCTTGAGTGTCAGAGAGTCAAGGCAAAGCATTCTCATCCCGCAGGACTCTTATACCCTCATGATATTCCCAGTGGAAATGGGATGTGATCTCCATGGATTTCATAGTAGGACTTCCTATGTCCTCTTATCGTCATGATGCCATTATGGTCACGGTGGATAAGTTGACCAAGGTTGCACATTTCTCGCCAACCAAGGTTACCTATAATGCACAAGCCATCGCCAAAGTGTTTATGGAGGATATTGTCAGATTGCATGGGATCCCGAAGACGATCATTAATGACAGAGACACCATCTACACATCAATTTTCTGGACTTCTTTTAATGAGGCCTTGGGTACACAGATAAATTCCATTTGGCTTATCATCCAAAGACGGATGGGCGGACAAGAGGGTTAATCAAGTTCTTGAGGACATGTTGAGGATGTATGTGATGGATAAGTAGAAGAAGTGAGAGGACTATTTGTATTTAGTTGAGTTTTCCTACAATAACAGTTATCATAGCTCCATTGGCATGGCTCCCTATCAGGATTTGTATGGATGACCTTGCAGGACACCTTTGAGCTGGGATAGACTAGATGACAGGATTATTTTGGGGCTAGCTTACCTTCAGGATTTAGAGTAGCAGGTTGTTCTGATTCGACAACGTCTTGAGTAGGCTAGAGCATGCTAGAAGGCATATGCAGACACCAAGAGGATCGATCATCACTTCTCAGTGGGTGACAAAGTCTTCTTGAGAGTTCATCCTCATAAGAGTCCGATCCATTATGGAAAGGGTTCTAAGCTATCGCCTCGTTTTGTGGGGCCTTTTGATATTCTTGAGGTCATCGGTCCAGTTTGCTTATCGCCTAGCTTTGCCACCATGCCTTGCACGGGCCCATGACGTTTTTCATGTTTCTGTACTTACGTAGATATGTACCAGATGTTTCTCATGTTTTGGATTGGTCGGCATTACAGGTAGAGGACGGAGGGTAGTGGAGATTGGAGCCCGTACACATACTGGAGCACCGGAGGTTGGCCCTTCGGGGTCGAGATTTGGACCAGGTTAGAGTGCAGTGGGACCGATATGATGAGTCATCAGCTACCTGGGAGGATGCTACACCACTGAGGGCTAGATATCCCTATCTCTTCCAATGACTTCTAGGAGGAAGTCTAATTCTAGGAGAGGGGGATGTAGTGCCCACATTTTTATAGCTCCAGTTATCTGTTGGTTCCTTTATTCCTAGACATGTTTTGATTGAGACTCTGATAGACTTTAGAAATTTTACTATGATATTTTATCCTCATGGACATTATGGCATTTTGGGCGCGTAGCGCCAATTAGACTAGATTCGTATATTGATATACTTCTTATGATGTTGATGACACTAACAAGGTTATATGATAGATTTATTGGTTAGATGTTAGTCTCTTGTGGTTGATTTGATTAATGATATAGTGTTCTAGATTTAATGATGGTAATTTTCATGCTAACCTAAGTGTATGTCGTTGCAATTTTATTTGGTGGTGATTCATGGCAAACTATGTGAATAATTGTATGCATTGCACTATCAATTGTTTAATAATGTTAGGACATTATAAGTTAGATTGAATTTGTGATGTGTAGATGATGTTTATTATATTGGATAGATGCGGTTAATGTGTGTAATGAGTGTGCATGTGACAGGTATAGGAGAGCATGGGTTTCAGGGAAGCTACGCAATTGTGCACAAGTGGCCCACGGGCTGAGTCCTAACCATGCTAAATGTTTGAGGCCTTATATTAGATGTATTTAATTGGGCACCATGGGTGAACCCCTCAATTGTAATGTAATTATGTTTTGTAAAATTAATTAGGTTTAGGGTGTGTTTTATTAAGTAAACTAGCTTAGGGGTTTAATGATCTTATCTTAAGTTAAGTGTTGGTTTTGGGAAAGTGTGTGTGTGTGTTGGTAGAAGGGATTGGGGACCACATGTGAACCTTGGGTGGACCCCACACCCTCTACCCTTGTGCCCAAGCATGCCAAACCCGAAATTGGGTTATTTTGGGCATTTTTAGGGACCCCTTTTGAGTTTGGGGTTCCCTTAGCATGAAAATGGGCCCTTGGACCCTACCTAATAGGTAGGGGGGCCTATTTCCAAGGTTTGGAGGGAGTTTCCCTCCCATTTTGCCCTCTTTAGTCACCATCCATGTAAGATGGTTGGGTTGTGTGAAATTGTTAAAAGTTGCTCCACTTTGTTTTATTTTAGTTTTTGGTATTTTGGGTGATAAGGGATAAAAGGTGAGTTTACTCTTACTTATTTGGTTTTTGGAATCTTTGACTCTTGAGAGGAGAGGGGGTGACACTTGTCACTTTCCCATTGGTGAGGAAACTTTTGGGTTCCTCTTCTTATTCTTCCTCATGTGGAAGGAATGGGTCTTCTTGGTTCATTTTTTGGAGCACTTGGAGAATTTTGGGAGCTTGGAGGTGAGCTTGGACAAAGAGGAAAAGCTTAGAGTCTTGGAAAGCATTATAGAGGTAGGATACTTAACATTCTTCTTCTTAGTTGTGCTTATCTTATTAGCTATGCTTAATCAATGGAATGATGTGTGTGAAATGATGTGTTGTGAGTTGTATGGTGAATGTAGTTGTTTGTTTGTTCTTGTTGTTTTCTTTGTTTTCTCTCCACCATCATTTGGATTGATGGTTTTGGAGAATGTAGGGGAAGAGAGAGGGATTTCCCTCTCAAACCTCATGGTTGTTGGTCAAGCCATGAAGGTCCCTTCTCATCCCCTCATATGGTTTGAGGTGGGAGAAAGGTCCATATGGCTTGAACCTTTCCCCATTCTTGGTGAGGAAACCCTTTTGGGTTTGAAAATCCTCCCAAGAAGGATTACTATGGCATAAAGGAGGAATAAGGAGGGTGAATGATTAGGAGGTATAAGGAGTTGTGTAAACATGTTTTGTTGGTGCTCCTATGGTTGGACACCTTTGATTTGGGCATCCTACTTCCTCTCTTCCCCCTTGTGAGGTTGACCTTGTTATCCTCATGTTGTTGTTTTCATTGTATAGTAGGTCTAAGTGGTTAAATGGTTTTATGTTTTTTTTGCTTGTTGTGTGTTCATCCCCATTATACTTGTGCACATTGTGGAAGCTAGTTCCTCTCTCCCATGGGCTTGGGGGAGGCTAGCATGACTTCCAACCATGGAAATGCATGTGATGATGTCTATTGGTTGGGTGGTAAACAAGCCATGTTCTCTTGGAGTTGGATTCTTGTAGGAGTATTGGAGTTGGAGCTCAAGTTGGAGATAGTAGAGCCTCTTGCCATCTTGGTCTTTCTCATCTTTGGAGGACATTTCCTTCACTTGTAAATAAATGTGGCTTGTCAAGTCTATACACTCTTGTAAATAATCATTATTGTACTTATTGTTCCTTGAAAACATTGGTCATTACTAAGAAAGTTTCTATTTTATTGTTACAAGAATCTTGTAATATTATCATATTGAAATCATGAGTTTTCTTTTAGTTACATGTTATATTTTGAAAGTCTTGTTGTGTATAAATCTGCAAAGTATGATCATGCATGTTGCATCAAAACTGTAATTTTTAGTTGTGTCTACTTTACAAGAATATATATATATATATATATATATATATATATATATATCTATGAAATGGCTTATGTACATGTGTATCCTATGTATGTAGAACTAAAATTTTCAAGTTAAACATTCTTTTAAGTTTGTAGAATTTTATGACATTACAACTCTCATCACTTTTTATGCACATTTTTCATCTTTAAAATCCTATCTCCTCCACATTTTTTAATTTTTTTCATTCCACGCTTGAGTCCAATCCATCGACACATCTTATTATACACTATACATGGATATCATGTATGCATCTCTATCTACTATATGTTACTCGAGCTTTCCACTCACCAACATAAAGTGGGGGAAAATGTAGACACAAAATCATGCACTTTAGGCATTATTTAGCCTGGTCTTATACTACTATTTAGAAGGTTCTCAAGTGAATAAAGTACTAATTAATCCCACCTTTTGGCCATCTTTATTTTATATTTTATTTTTTCATTCCCACATATTTTCTTACACATATCCATCCATTTCACAACTTCCCCATCATTCTAGCCTGAAATCGGGTGCCTAGGCCTATCTTGGGGTGCCCCGAGGTGCCCCTGGTCCTATCTTGGGTGTCCCAATCTATGTTTCTATTTATCACTTTTTTAGAACCTTTATAGCCATTTTTCATCCTTATCCTTTTCCCGATTGGCCATGTCGGGGTTAGTTCCAAAAGTAAGCTTGAGAAACCTATAAATATAAAGTTATAAGACCATAATGAGGATCCTAACGTCACACACTACTATCAATCCATCTATAATTACATCCATTACATCACTTGGATCCATATAGTGTCATGCACCAAGGCTAGGAGATTTACATCAACACACATAGCATAGGGGAGGGATTCTATTCTATTCCATACACACATGCTACTACACTTTCTATAGTTAATATTGCTTGATACTTTAAAAAGTGTGGTGGTCACAAGAGCACCTAGGGAACAACATGCACACACTCACAAGAATTACATCCAGGTCCAAAATATAGTGCAACGCTCAGTGATAAGACCACTAGTTCAGCAGCTGAGGTTAGTAAGACCCATTCATTTTGCATCTTTATTTTTCTTAGGGTTTTATGATTCCTTTCATCTTGCAGTCATTATTTAACTCATCTATTGAGTCCAGTTGTGACATATAAGAAAAGTGTCGATCATCTTATGACCATACAAAATTCAGATTTTAAGCATTTACTGATTCCATGGCACCTAATATACGAGACTAGGGTGCCCCAATAATACCTTCCCAAATGCCTCACTTAGTTTATATCCTCCACATCCATCCTTTGTAAGTTTTCTAAGTTGTTGTATGTACTTACGTATTTTATTTTCATACTGTGACAATCTCTTTGAATCAAATAATCCATTTCCCTTCCTTCTCTTACATATTTAAGGTTTTGTTTCAGTTAGAATAATTATTTATTATTATTCCATATTATTTTAGTTTTATTTATACAACGTTTTAGTCCTCCTAATTAGATTAACTAGTGACTAAAATTTTATGGTTTAGTTCCATTTTAGTTAATCGAAGAGATGGATGGAAGAAGAGATGAAAAAGTTGAGAGAAAATATGGAGAAGTTAACAAAGCTAATGATGGAGCAACCAAAGTATGGACTTGAGTTTGTCATGAAGAAGAAATCCAAATGACCTATAATGTAGATTATGAGAGGAAATAAAAATATCAGTTGAAGAGGATGATCAAAGACTAAGAGGAAAATATGATAAAGGAAGAAAAGGAAGAGGATAAAATGAATAAAGAAGTAGATAAACACATAAAAAGAATCATATTTCATAGATCAAAGAAGACAAACAATCAAGGAATGAAGGTAAGGTGAGTAAATTTGATAGTTTCTTGGTTGACATTGATGTAATCCTTGAAATTGTTCAAGAAGACTCTATGTGTGCATTTAAGAATGATAAACATGGTGATGAGAAAGAATGTGATGAAGTTTTTGTGGATGATATTAATGATCGCTTAAAAGAATTATTAGATGAAATGGATGAAAAAGAGAAAAATACAGGTGTAGATGAGAATATAGTGGTTTCTTGGCCGCATGATGGTGCAAATAAGGGTAAAGAAGAGGATGGTATAGGTATAGGATATTTTAACATGATGAAGGAAATGGATAAGAAAATAGTCAAGGAAGTGTAGTTTTGATAAGGAAAATGATCACTACATGAAGATGGATCAGTATATGAACAAGGAACAACATAAATATTAAGAGAAATGCATATTTGTTGTTATAATGTTTGTGTATGTAGGTATGAAGATAGAGACATAAATATGATGAATATGAAGTTGAAGATCAAAGAAGAAATGAGCAAAGTGAAATCAAGTGGAAAGAAAAAAAGACAAAGTATGGGACCCAAGTGGACATGAAGCAAAGAAGGACAATAAGAATGAAGAAAGAAGGACAAAGTATGCAAAGAAGATGAATACATGGTTATGAAAGAAAATTACATGGACACTTTTATCCACCTTTGGAGTATGATGCAGGAGAATAATCAAAAATCCAAGTAGACATGAAGTAAAGAAGGACAATGAGAATGAAGAAAGAAGGAAAAAGTATGCAAAGAAGATGAAGACATGGTTATCCAAGAAGAAAATACATGGACACTTTTATCCACCTTGGGAGTATGATTTAGGAGCATCATCAAAAATCCATCCAAATGAAAATATAAATAGTTATGCGGTCAATGGGAGTATTCTAGAGTCGTGTGAGAGTTTGAAATTTTAAAAACATGAAGTTCCCTCCAAATTGTCATTTAAATTACAAAAGCATGTAATGGGCTTATATGGGGTTTTCAAGGGCGAGTAAGTATTCAGGTGTATGATAATGTGTCCTAGGGGTGATATGAGGTATAAAATGTTGATAAATAAAGTGTAATGTCAAATTTGGCAAGGTGTGAACATGAGAGTCGAAATGAGTCAAGTAGGGAAAGTTGGTTAGGGCTTAATGGTTAGAGTAAATGAGATAAAAATGAGGAA
Organism: Taxus wallichiana var. yunnanensis; assembly: GCA_018340775.1. NCBI lineage: Eukaryota > Viridiplantae > Streptophyta > Pinopsida > Cupressales > Taxaceae > Taxus > Taxus wallichiana. The sequence continues at coordinate 816,624,074 of CM031240.1, read as the reverse complement.
GAATTAGAATGAGATATTTATTTACCATCCCATGGAGTAAGGAGGAAGAAGAGAGAGGTGTTCCTCATTGTGGAGGATGAGAATGAATGAAGGGAGGGTTGATTTTCGTAAGAATATATAGTACATGAATATAGAGATGCTTTGGTTTTTGGTATGAATTCTTGTTTTGATCATGATTTCTTTGAGATTTATGGTTCAATTTTTTTTTTAATACTTTGATGATATATGGATAAGTTCCACGAATAATTTACAAGATTTTTATGGAAGAAGTGATCAAGATTGAATTAATTTTTTTGTTTTATTAGTTTTTTCTAGTTACTCAGCAAGTTATAATCTATCTCGTGAGTACCATAATTTTTCTTTTCAACTCTAAATGACTAGAAATTTAGGATTTAGGTGGAAAAGGTAATTATCCAGATGGTTTTGAATCACTTTGCTTGATTATCAATATTTTTCAAGTTATAACACACTTTCCTATTTGGACTAAGGTTGCACATTAATATATTTGATAAAATGTTTGTCTATTGAAGTGAATGTATCTATCCGTTTTAAGAATTTAGTCTATGAAATTTGGAAGGTATGATGTTGGGATGATTTTTCAAGTGGGTTTTGAAGTGTTTGTCGATTTGAAGTCCATATAAGGGGATATTTATGATATAAAATTTCTGAGTTTGGTAAGAACCCTTGGTGTGAAAGAATTCATAATTGTAAGTTTAAGCCATTCTAGTGTTGTGTATATAATCCTCGGTTGCAAAGAGAAGGTGATGTTGTTATATGAAACTCATTTACTAGCTGAATGTATGCATTTTAATATTCTCTTTGCATTATGGTGATGCACATGTTAATGACGATGTTTCTTGCATTAAGATTGTTGAATGTGAATCTATATCCCATATCTCTTCTACTTCTGAAATTGTTTCCAATGATTTCCATGTTGAAACCAATGCTACTCTTAGTGCATATCCTATTATTCATGATGATCATACACCAATTTACTCCTCACATACTACACCTCTAGAGCCTCCACATACATCCACTTATTCCACATCTCATCCCCATCCTCAAGTCCACATGATCACTCATAATGGCAAGACCCAACCCCTCAATGTGCCTCTCACTACGCAAACAATTCCTCCGCAATAAATCCTTTATTTCATGCATGTTGTTAGTGATTTGAAAAGAAAATTCCATACCCTTACCTTAGAGAGAAAATCCTATTATGCTTCTATTGACAATAATACCATTTTCAGAAATATCATCCCTAAGAAAATTCACAATTCTATTTTTGTAAGGTTTTCACCATGCCTAATTTCTCACATTTCAATGGCACGGAAATCCTTACTTACATCTTGAAGATTTTTGATTAGCCATGACTTCATATTATAATGATAGGTTATTACTAAAATATTTCCGTCATAGTCTCATAGATATTTCTCTTCAATGATATACTCATTTACCTAGTGGATCTATTAACATTTATTATGATATGGAGGATTCATTCCTTAGACATTTCATTTCTAAAAAGGGCCTAAAGTTCATATGAACACTTAGCTTCTTTGCATCAAGGAAAGACAACCAATTCTAGATTATATTTTACACTTTAATTCTTGCATGCATCATTTACTCATTTAGCCTATTGATCTAGAAATGACATATATCTTTTGTTGTGGCTTAATTTATCCTTTAAAAGAAATGTTGTTATATAATACATGTGATTTGTTTGTTACTCTTTGTTATAAAGTTATTGACTTGTAAAAAACTTATTTGTGGATCATGTTATGGTACCATTTTTTACCTCTTTTGATCCTCCCTCACCTACTAAGTCATCTCCTCTCCCAACTATTGTACCCCCTTCACACTCACCATCTCCTCCTCCACATAAGCATCCCTCCCCTCCATGAGTGCATTTAACTACACCTAGATCTTCCTCACCTCCCACTCATGGACCATTATACTTCTCACATTATTCTAGACCACATGATATCATACGTAATTTACTTATTGAGAGGATAATATGTTTACCTTCCAACCAGCCTCATCCCCCTCAAAAGTTTCATTGCTATTATGACCATCCCTTTTGTAATTTCCACCACATTAATAGAAACTGTGAAAATGATTGTTATTCCATTCATGATAGAATCCAATCATTACAAGATAGGAGTTTCATTTCCTTCCACACCCACTCTCGTGATCACACTCTCTCTCTCTCACGTTCCAAGTAGGCAAGCCTTGGAAACTCATAGATTATCTCATTCACCACCTCCTATGGTCATTATTTTTCCACCTCCTAAGGTCATAATTCATCCACCTCAACTAATTTTCTCACCTCCTGCCACATCCTCTCAATATATCCATGTTGTTATTACACCACAATGGATTCCTAAGCATCCCACTTCCATATTTCCCACCACCACACCTCCTACATCAGTTTACATGGTTTCCTTCGATATCCATTTTGGTACCTACATAGACTATCCTACTATTCCACATGTTCTTAATGTGCATCACCAACCTATTGAACTATAGTAGATGATCCCCATATCATCACCTAATGACACACTCATGTTCTCCGAGTTCATACATGATTATTGAGGGCATTATTACTTAAATGAAACTTACTCTCATGCTATGGGGCCATCGTCATTTCCCCCTCCATCCACATCACATACAATTATCTATGTCATTACACATCTCATTATCATAGAATTATCATTGCAACATTTTTTATTATCCTACATTCCTATACAATTATCTCATCGGATAACCATTTTTATCTATTTCCTATTTGTTGCTACATTTTATTACATACACACACACATACATACATATGTGTGTATATATATATATATATATGTATGTGTACTATTCATTGTTATCCAAATGAAATTCCTATTCAACCAAACAATTAAGGATATAAAGTTATTTATGTATCATCACAAATTTAAACAAAATACATTATCTATCAAATCAACAATATCAAAAATGTATACAAAAAAACATAATAATAGACACCAACACCGGATAAGCCATGAATATGATTATATATATATATATATATATATATATATATATATATATATAATCCGAGAATCAAGGTTATAAATTAAAATCACTAAGGGAAGCCCCATGCCTTAATACATCATATATAATACACCATATGTCCTCCTCACTCTCTCTTTATAATTGCGGAAGCTCTAGAACCCAAAGCATCGTTGTTAACCCTACGCCATCTATCTCAAGATCCGTGTCTCTCCATATGGCTCCGCAATATGGAATTCTCTTCCACTTTCTCTGCAAATTATCCTGGAGATCCACATATTGTCTAAACACATTATAGGATAGGCCACCCACTCCCACAACATGTCTCACCCACTCTGCCTCTACACGAGCCTCATCATGCTCACTCATAAAAATAGTACATGTGGCTGCTGCTATCTCCATAGGTGTAAAAATGGGCATGCTTGGCTGTAATCACATCCACATACTCTAACATACCTCCACCCATGAGCATGTTTGGGGGAACGTTTGATTCTATGTGCGTATGGAGGTATCCATGATCAATGTCTAGTAAGCATCACCTATAACCAAATGAAAAAAGCCTCATATTAACAACTACACATCATCGTATTCATCAACTAAATTAACAAATAAACTAATAACAATGTATGATACTTATGTTATGCTCTTGTCACTATTGTATTATCTACCTCGGGAGCGGGTACTTGACCCCCGATTCCTCCACTGATAGCTCACCTATGGTATCTACAACCACTAGAAACAAAAAAATCATCATTAGGTCACCCACAATTGATCGTATGCCATGGTATACCCCCGCATCATCCACCCGTATTGGCCCTATGGTCGGATATACCTCATCTGGACTTGAAGGCACTAGTTTTCCTCATGTGGGGCCTAGCCTACACCTTGTAAGCCTTGCTTCCCTAGTAGAAGGAAACCATATGTATGGCTCTAGTGACATGTCTTGGGCCATACTTAACTTCGTGGATACCCTCTCACCCTAGAATATATTTACGAATCTTTGAAATCGATCCTCCAAAAATATTGTGCACCGAATGCACTACAAATCAATGTCATCCTCTACCCATCCTTTGTAACCTCTCTGACAAAGCCTCCAGATAATCATCCGAGGGCCCATATGATCCACCATCAACACCGTATGTGGTCGTGTTAATCCCCCTCTACATGTCCCCACCCACCTTGATGTAAATATCTCTCGGCCGAACCCGGTTGTCTCATGGCCCACTAAGTGGCCTCACTATAGCTATATGCTCGTAAGCCCATATATGTAATAGAGTGGTCGGTCTCATCCCATCACCATGGTCCTCCTATGTGAGTATGTACAAATTCTGTATAAATGGGCCAACACACATCATTCCCATGCATATCTCATGCCATGCCCCTTTATACTCTAACAAATCTCATGCATCCTATACGTAATGCCAAACCCACCACCCTCTATGACCATTGATGAAGCTAGTACAAGCTGTAATAAATTTCTGCAATCATGGAACCCCAGACCTCACAATCGCATCCAAACTAATATACATCTTAGCATACAATCAAGACCCTATAAAATATCACCGTCGCCCTCATTTGGCTATAATAATCTACTACTACCATAACTTGTACCCTCTTTTCAAAAAAACAGGTAACCTTAATATCCTATACACATCATACATCATCACCCTCATCTCTCCTATCAACAACCAACATGTGAAATTATCTACACACCACCTCTCACATAATGTTGTCAACGATGGCATATTATGGGGTGCCTCCCCCAATTTAGTGATGTGCCATAAGTGACATGGTCCGATACATCCCACTCATTATCAATCTATCTCAATCCAAGCAATGTGCACAAATGACATTCTACACAAAATAAAAAGGAAACAAAACACAATATTATCACACATACAAACTTCAAAATCAATCATAACAACATCAAAATAAACTAAATTAACCAAATAATATAAAACATTAACCCACAGTACACTAGCACCCAAGAGTTGGATAGTAGCATACCATAAGTCGTAGTGCTAGGATCTGTTGCTAGTGTCTTGATAAAGAAAAACACACTTTCAGCTTCCATCTCGACTCAAAAACACTAAATTTTACAAAATCTCATATTTGTTAAAAATGAAAAAATAGACATATTTGACAAATCTTTCCAGTTTGATCATACATACTAGGTCCCCGATTGTCTATATAGCCACAAATTCCATCACCCTATAAAATTTTATCAAAATGACCTCCCTTACACATGGCATCCTCACAAATCATAGCTAAAATCACACACACTCGGTTAAAATGAAATTATTGTTATCTAACTCTCCTAGTTATTTGGATAACTTACATACATATTTTGTCTCTAAGAACTTTTTTTGGAGGTTGTGCGCACTCTAGTTATCTACTTGACACATCTCTTTGGCTACAGCTCCTCACGCTCCTTGCACGCTTTTCCCCTACACTTCCCCCTTCCATTTTCCTCTTGCTCTTTTTCTATTGTAGACACCCATAATTGCACACTGAGTAATTTAAATACTTAAATTGCACTAATTATCTCCCTTCTAGAAAATTGACGACATATCATCAATAAGCGCTCATATTCCCTCTTATTGTCATTAATTAATTACAATACGCTAATTAATTAAGTCACCTATCCAACTAACAACCTAATTAACGACCTTTCTTTAATTAATCACCCTTCTATTTGGACTAATTAATTATTATTAATTAATTAGATTTCCCTTCCATTTAGCCAATAAATCAATATTTAATTTATTTAAGCCCCTTCTAATAGCTTAAATCGTACTAATATTCCTCTAATTATCTTCTATAAGCTTACATCTAACTATTAGTTAATCAACTTTGATTAATTAAAGCACCCCCAACTCTATGACTTTCTAAATATAAATTAAACCCTTCTAAAGTAAGGTTACCTTTTATAAAGCAACCTTATCCATTCCTAATCATGTTTTACCTTTATCCCACATGCAAAGGGATGAAGTATTTCCTTTATCCATTAGGCTATATAAGGAGCCCTCCTTCTACCTTTATACCTACACCTACACTTCTTGAGAAGACAAATGCAAAGCATATAGAAAAATAGACTAAGAGCTTGCCATTTGTTTTCTTGAGAGTTCATCATCTTGAAGAGTTAAGCCTTTTTCCTAAGTGCTTAGGTCATATGGGAGGTGTCAAAAGAGTCTTGTTTCCCAACTTTGACAAGCCCTCATTCCTAAGTTCTTGGACTACCAAAGACAACCATTTCTTTATTGCCATGGAGCCTACATAGGGTCCATCCATTTATTTGTTGTTAGAGAATAGAGGATCTAGATACTTAACATTGTTAGTTTCAAAGTTTTGTATATGATGAATGTTAGTATCTAACCTTATTTAATTCTTATCTTGATGGTGTTTAGTATTTTTTTAATTTTTACTAATTAAGGATATTAGGTGTTAGTCTTTAATTACATTAGCATTAGTTTAAAAACAAATCATACACACATTTGGCACACTCGATGGGACTTAAATGAGGGTCTCGTTTCCATTCTCATATCTCTCGGCTCTCCGGTGCCATTCATGCTCTTAATCACCTCAAAGTGTATCAGAGCGAGTCTCCTTAATCTACAACAAGAGAATAATACCTCGTCAATTTGAGGATGGTGATTTAGTCATGAAGAAGAATCAGTTCAACACAAGAGTAGAACGAGAAAAGAAAGGAAAGTTCGAACCACATTGGTTATGATCCTATGTTATAGTGGCCAAGTATGGCATAGGGGCATACAAACTTGCTCACCCCAATGGTGATGAGCTCTATGAGCCCATGAACACCATGCATCTTAAGTGGTTCTATGCTTAAACATGACACAAAATAAAAAAGCAAGAACATCAAAAACATGGTAAAGCTGATCAAAAATACAAAAAAAAAAGAGAAAAGAAAAAGAGAAAATAGGTCATCCACAAGTGAAAACCATGCAATTGTGGCACCTTGGATAGGTCCTTAGGTGAAAACTAGTTTCTGGCACCTTGGGAGGATTCTTTGTTAACAAGCATCTTGCATCTAGAGGGTACTTTCACTTGGCCTTGCCCTAGTTCTGCCTTCAGGATTCCCTGTGAGCCCAATCCTGTCGAGCCTTGATCCATCTTTGTCTTCTTTTATCTCGTCTCGAGGGGCATGGTATTTCACTATTCCCCACCTTATGCTGGGGGAAATTCAATGACTTCACCTTCTTGTCCATAAGCACATGGCCTTTTCCCTTGTATATTCCCCATCTAATGCTGGGGGCATCCACACTTTCTTGGTTACTTGTGCATAACCTTGGAAAACCATTCGAAAACAACACAAAAACAATATAAAATTGTTTCAAAACATTAAAACAATAGAAAATTGTTTCAAAAACACTAAACAATAGAAAATTGTTTCAAAAATAAAAAACAATAGAAAATTGTTGCATAAAAACAAATCTTACAAAAACATTTACTTACATTTACTTGCATTGTCTTGTTTCTTTCTTTGCTTGTTGCTTGTATAGTTGTTTCATATTTGTGATTTTGTGTTGTTTGTTGCTTGGGCATACTTTGTTAGAATTCATCTTTTCTTGCTTAGATTAGATTTATTCTTGCTTGTGCATATTGAGGTATGTTTTTGCATGCTAGTGAATCATGGTGCGTTATTATGTTAATTCATTGTGTTCTTTGTTAGCATTTGATTGTGTTTATTACATGTGCATTTTTTTGCTATCACAACATCACATTACCATCATATCATCACATCTAACATCATTTATACATCATATATCAAGAAAAATCTCAGTATACATTATACATGAATGCTAAGCTAATCATCACATATCGTATCATCAAATGGGGGAAAGAGGGATCACAAATATCAAAATATATCCCCCACACCCTTATCATCATATCATCCCATCCACTAAGTATGGCACATCACATAAAACAAAACACATTTGATATATTCTACAAGATCACATCATCTAGAAATCAAAACACATGTGATACATCAACAAGATCATGATACATATACATGTCAAATCAAATCATCTAACATCATAAGCACATCTATCTATCCATGAGAAATAATAAACAAATGTCCATCTCATATACACATATGTCATGTCAAAAATGTCTAAATCATACATGTGTGGTATATCTATATCAAAAAGGGATATACATCATGGCAGTACATCAAATATGCCTTCATCCGATTCGTACAAAGGTGATACAACTATAACATCATAAAATCCTTCATCAAAGGCATGTATCAAAACTTCTCTATATCAAAAATGCCTTCATCTAAGGCGTACAAAGGTGATACATCTATAACAGAATAAAATCCTTCATCGAGGCATGTGTAAAAATTTACAGTACAAATACAAAATGAATATACATCAAACACAATTTGCTCATAGCCTTCATCAAGAGGCATATGTGGATATACAAAATATCAGGGCTGACTCGAGCCCTCTGAAGGAGTATCTAGTCTATCCCGTGGAGGTGGCATAACATGAGCATCACTAGCTCTCCCTAGATGTGGCCACTCCACTAAGGCCTAAGGCCTCTCGAGATCCGATGCCTCACTCGACATTGCCGACTATAAGAAGGTGCTCGTTGCTCAAGAGGCACTACCTCAAAATATAAGGACCTATAATAGGAGGCCTTTCCCTCTGTTGTGGCTAGATCTCTATGAGTCCAGCAATCGTTGTTGTACCCTCCATGCATCGGTAGGATGCTATCTCTATTGAAGCTCAAGCCATCTCGACTAGCCCACTACATGCTCTACCCTGAGCCTATCTTGCTCTAATATCACAAAGCTATAGTTGGGCACTGTGTCTCCGCTGGTACAAACCTATCACCTGGGCCATATGGGAGGCCATCCGTCATTAAATTTTCTAGAAGTGCACAACATTATCACCTCTGGGCTAGCCTAGGCCGGAGCCCGATCTCACTCGATAATAAAGTCACAATCAGGTCTGAGCCTGATCTCGCTTGGCTATCATTATCACACACTAGCCTCGAGCCTCATCTCTCTCTGCCCTAGCCTAATCTCTCTCAACTAGGGCCTGCTGTAATCGATGTTGTAAGGTGGTTATCGGTGCCACTAAGGCTGGTCCCTATGGTGATTTGGATGAATGGCCCTGCTCTAGGACCCTAGCTCTCAGAATCTGTGTTGGCACCTATCTTAGACCTTGTGGCCTCGGTCCCCACTGCCATGGGGCACCCCCGATCATCATGAGGTAATCCATCAAATGGATCCTCTGGATCGTGACCCTCTGCTCTCTCTCTCCACTCGGAACCATGCCAAATCTCTATAGGGTCGAGCACCTACTACCTGCAGGACCTCCTCTAGATAGTAAGATGCCGAGGTAACACAGTGGCATACCAAGTCCCATAATCTACTATCGTACCTATCCCCGACCTGTCATGTTGGGTCCCATGCACACGTGGGACCACCTCCGTGAAAAACTCACCCCCGCTCGGGCCACCGGTATGCGAGGCCCCATAGTATGCCTCTTTGAATCTCTACGGCATACTATATATCAGGCTGTGGAACCCCTTGCACTATGCCAAGCTGTCGCTGGCACCTATCAACTCTATACAACTCTATGATGTAACTACGACTCCCAAATATAAAGTGCTCTAATGAGCACACACTGAGCTCTATGGCATCCTTTGGCCACTAGATGTCTCTATAAGGTCTCCATAAAATTTCTATCTCCAGAAGCTCATCGAACTCTTATCCGTATCTAAATAGGCTGCCTAGGTGGCCTCATACATCACCACCTATTGATACCAATGCCATGTAAGATGGCTCCTCTGGGTCTCGAACATGTAAAGTGCCCACAGGGCATTTGATCACAATATGGTCCCATGACCAAATCAGAATAAATGAGGCTGAACCCATGGTCTTCTAACAAAGTGGTAGGTGATCAAATGTAAATCCCAATATAAGTGCACCAAAGATGCACCGCCCAAAAATATCACTCACCATTGAAAATGCAAAGGTGTACTAAAGGTTGGTGAGAAGCTAGAAAACATATTTCACGTCATTAATGTGTGACCCAATTTCTTTAACCACCTATATTTTTTCCAATCTACCTTCCTTCCTTCTCCAAGATGCAAAAATACTTCAAGAACTACATTTGACAGATTTGTAGGTGGATTTGCACGCATTGAATGCTTCTTACGGTTGGTGGTTGTATTTCAAATTCAGGTTTTCCCTCCTTTTTCTCTTCTTCTCCTCCCATCGATTCATCTATAAATGTAAGAGTTGGGCTCATTGTTAAGGTTGGAAATTTTGGACCCTTTGTATTTTGCTAAGGACTTCATATTTTTGTATTCGATTCATACATCTCTAGATATGGCTCATGCATGTGGATATCGTCCTCTCGTGCTATCAGTAACAAATTATGCATCCTCGGAAGTAATAGAAGCATCGTTTTGTGTCTATTCCCTACCTTAGCATGTTTATATTTATAGGTGCTTGTGCCAAGGAGGAAATGAGAAGATGACTAGCCACAAGGTTGTGTGGATTCAAGTATGAAGCCAACAAGAATGTGCAAAAAAAACTCTAAAACCGGACATGTGCAAGGAAAAATCATCAAATCCCATACATTTCTCAAGATTAAAGAGTGTACAAATAAGAGTGAGGTGTGTAACTCCCCCAAAAATTTAGCCGTCAAGAGGTGGGAGTTACATTCCCAGAATAGCTTGGTAAAATGTAACTCCTATGACGCTCTATGATGCGCGTAAGACCATAATGACACCCTAGGACACCTAAGCATGATGAATCACCTATGTGGAGGAAATCCAAGTACATAAAATAAATACATGGAAAATAACCTACACCAACACCCCTCCTAAAGCATAGCTTAGGTGGGCACATAGATGAAAACAAGGAGAAGTGGGTCCCAACAACAAGCCTGATGAGGTACCCATGTACAACAAAGAGATCCTCAAGAATCGAAGGAAAACCCGGTGGGAAAAACATCCACCACAAGATAAAAACACACACTCTAATATAAGAAAGATGCCAAAGATGGGTCCTGGAAATAGATGATCCTAGAAAGGTACCCATGTTAGGTTGTGGAGCCTATTTTCATGTGTGAAAGTGTTGAAGACTATACACTAAGAGTACTATACAGATTTTCATGTATCCTCGCAAAAATGCACCCGACATATCGGGAAACGTGCTTTTCTCATATGGGCGATTTTTTGACCCATAGGTTTATGGGATGGGTTTTGCCCATGGTTTTGATACCCACGGTTTTGTAAAACTACTTAAGCAGTTGTCTATTTATATGGTCTTATGCATATGATAGATGTACAAGCAAATGTATTGCGATGTGTTTTGAATTCGGTGTGAATTCTCAGAGAGTTTGTTGAGCATAGCTCTAAATGGATATGGGTATTGTATTGAGAGAGCGGTGGCTTGTAATAAAATCTGAGCAAGTGATTCTTGGTGGACGTAGCCCAAATTGGGTGAACCACGTTAAATACTATCTCTTTGTGTTGTGTTATTTTATTCTGTAATTTTATTTGAGATCTATAATAATTTATGCATATTAGTTTCTATTATTGCGATTCTATGAGGGATTATTCCGCATATTTTATCCCTTATTTCCTAACAATTGGTATCAGAGCCTGGTTTGGTTTGCTGAAGTGTTGAATCACAAGGAAAGTTTTTAGCTTGAGTGGGAGCTATGGCAGATGAAGGAAGATCTAGGGTTGATAAATTCAACGGCAGAATTTCCAGTCTTTGGAAGATGCAGATGGAAGATTACCTTTATCAGAAGGATCTTTATACTCCATTGTCTGAGAAGGTGAACAAACCCTCGAGTATGACAGATGCGGAATGGGATTTGTTGGATCGGAAGGCACTTGGAATGATCCGGATGAGTCTTGCATCTTTGGTATTATTTAATGTTTCAAAGGAAAAGACTACAAAAGATCTAATGGATGCATTAGGGAAGTTGTATGAAAAACCCTCTGACCTCTAATAAGATATTTTTAATGAAAAAGTTGTTTAATATGAAGATGTCTGAGAATAGTTCAGTAGCAGATCATTTAAATGATTTTAATATGGTAGTGAATATGCTAGCTTTGATTACAATAGAATTTGATGAAGAAGTTAGGGCTTTATTAATTATGTGCTCTTTACCTGAGAGTTGGAATAGCCTGGTAATGGCGGTAAGTAACTCGGTTCCAACTAACTTGAAGTTGAAGTTTGAGGATGTTGTAGGGGTGATTCTAAGCGAGGAAATGTGAAGAAAAAGCTCTGGGGAATCTTCTACTTCAGGGAATGCTTTGATAATGGAAACTAGAGGGAGATAGAAGAATAGAGGAAACCGTGGAAAATCAAAAGATCAAGCAAGGTCAAAATCCAAGAACAAGATTGTATCTTTGGAATTGTGGAAAGCCTGGGCATGTAAAGAAGGACTGTTGGGAGCTTTGGGATAAGAAGAAACAACAGGAAGAAAATAAGGAGGCAAATGTGGCAACGGGTAATGTATGTTAGGATGCTTTGATTCTTTCTTTGCACAATATTACTGAATCTTGGGTTTTAGATTCAGGGGCTTCTTTCCATGCTTCTCCACATAGGCATTATTTTGTTGATTATGTTCAGGAGATTTTGGGCATGTTTTTCTTGGTGATGATGAGCCTTGCAAACATAGTTGGAAAAGGTTACTGTTCGGTTAAGATGCAAAATGGGAATACTTGGCTATTGAAGGATGTCGACATGTGCCTACATTAAGATGAAATTTGATATCGGTAGGGCAGTTGGGAAGTGATGGTTGTACTGTGATATTTATAACGAGACTCTTGGAAGGTTACCAAGGGTGCTCTTGTGGTGGCAAGAGGTAAGAAGGTTGGAACCTTGTATTTAACAACTATAGTACTAATGATTGTAATCTTGTGGCTTTAGATGTAGATACAACATTATGGCACTATAGGCTCGATCATATGAGCCATAAGGGCATGAACATCATAAAGAAGAATTTTCCTGGATATACAGAAACAGTTTGGATTTCTGTGAGAACTGCATATATGGGAAACAGAAGTGAGTAAGGTTTCTCAAGGTTGGACCTACAAAGAAAGAGAGTAAGTTAGAGCTGGTGCATTCGATGTGTGGGGCCGGCTCATGTATCATCTCTTGGGGTTCAAGTTATTATGTTACTTTTATTGATGATGCAACAAGGAAAGTTTGGGTTTATTGTATTAGAAAAAATCTGATGTATTTGAAACTTTTGCTAAATGGAAAGCCTTGGTAGAGAATGAAACAGTCTTAAGCTAAAATGTCTCAGGTCAGATAATGGAGGGGAGTATTGCAGCAATGAATTTGATGATTACTGTTATAAGAATGGAATCTGCAGGCAAAATACGGTTCTAGGAACTCCACAGCAGAATGGGGTATCAGAAAGGATGAACAAAACAATAATGGAACATGCTAGGAGCATGAGGTTACATGCAGGACTGCCTCTTTCTTTTTGGGCAGAAGCAGTGAGCACAGACTGTGTACTTGATAAATAGAGGACCCTCAAGTGCCTTGGATGGAGGCATACCTGAGGAGGCTTGGTATGGTAAGAAAGTTGATTATTCATTTCTTAGAGTCTTTGGATGTGAGGTGTTTGTTCACATAGACAAGGATGATAGGACTAAGCTAGAGGCTAAATTTGAAAAATGTATTTTCATTGGTTATGGTGGTGATGACTTTGGATATAAATGTTGGAGTATTAAGGACAAGAAAATCATTCGATCTAGGGATGTGGTCTTTAATGAGAAAGTCATGTATAAGCAGCAATTGCAGGAAAATAGGGAAGAATCCAAGAAAGAATATGCAGCGGTAGAGGATCTTCCTGGATGGGAAAGTGACACATGAATCAGTTCAGGAACCCCCTCAATAGGAACCCCAAACTCCTATATTGAGGAGGTCTTCTAGGGTAAGAAGAGAACATGAACGTTTTCTCCTTCTCTTTATTATTTATTACTCACTGATAGTGGAGAGCCAGAGAGCTTTGATGAAGCAATGTAGGTAGATGCCAGTAAGAAGTGGGAGCAAGCCATGGATGAGGAGCATAAGTCTCTCATGGAGAACCAGACTTGGGATTTGGTGAAGCTACCAAAGGCAAAAGAGCATTGTAGAACAAGTGGGTGTACAGAGTTAAAGATGAAGAAGGAGGAAATAAAAGATATAATGCCCGGTTGGTGGTCAAGGGGTTTACACAAAAACAAGGTATAGACTTTGATGAGATTTTTTCTCCTGTAGTAAAAATGACTTCTATCAGAACTGTTCTTGGAATAGTAGCAGCAGAAGACTTGCACTTAGAACAATTAGATGTAAAGACTACATTTCTCCATGGTGATTTGGAGGAGGAGCTATATATGCAGCAACCAGAAGGATATGAAGTCAAAGGTAAAGAGGAGATGGTGTGCAAACTGAAGAAGAGCTTGTATGGCCTGAAACAAGCTCCACATCAATGGTATAAGAAGTTTGATAGCTTCATGATGGAGCAAGGTTATATTAGATGTCATTCTGACCATTGTGTGTATACAAAGAAATTTGAGGATGGAAGTTATATTATCTGTGTTTGTATGTTGATGACATGTTGGTTGCAGGTAAAAACATGCAGGAAATAAAAGTACTCAAGAAACAACTAAGTGAATCCTTTGATATGAAGGATTTGGGGCAGCCAGACAAATCCTTGGTATGAGGATAACTCGGGATAGGAAGGAATGGAAGTTGACTTTATCTCAGGAAGAGTACATTAAGAAGGTATTAGATAGGTTTAACATGCAGGATGCTAAACCGGTTGGGACTCCTTTGGCAGGCCATTTCAAGTTATCAAAGGAGCAGTGTCCCATGACAGAGCAGGAAAGAAACCAGATGTCCAAGGTACCTTACTCATCAGTAGTTGGCAGTTTGATGTATGCTATGGTGTGCACTAGGCTTGATATTGCCCATGCAGTGGGAGCTGTGAGTAGATTTATGAGTGATCCAGGTAAAGAGCATTGGCAAGCAGTAAAGTGGATCCTTCGGTATTTGAGAGGGACCATGGGGACAGTTTTGTGCTATAATGGATCAGACACCACTTTACGTGGTTATGTAGATTCAGACATGGCTGGAGATGTAGACAGCAGGAGGAGCATGACAGGTTATATTTACACTAGTAGGTGGGACAGCAGTGAGCTGGATTTCACGACTACAGAAGCTGGTGGCTTTGTCAACCACGAGGCTGAGTATGTTGCTGCCACAGAGGCAAGCAAAGAGATGATTTGGTTACAAAAATTGCTTGAGGAGTTGGAGCATAAGCAGGAGGAATGTAAGCTGCATAGTGATAGTTAGAGTGCTATACACCTAGCTAAGAACTCTGCTTTCCACTCTAGGACGAAGCATATATAGTTAAGGTACCATTTCATTAGGACAGCTTTGGAGGAAGAGAAGTTGAAGTTGGAGAAGATTCATACCAGTCAGAATCTTGCAGACATGATGACCAAGGTGGTCACAAGGGAAAAACTAAAGTTGTGTTCAGCTTTGGTTGGTCTTCACAGAAACTAGTGAAGGGTTGAGAAGCTTGCTCAGAGGAAAACTAGTCTCCAAGTGGGAGATTGTTAGGTTGTGGAGCCTGTTTTCATGTGTGAAAGTGTTGAAGACTGTACACTAAGAGTACTATACACTTTTCATGTATCCTCGGGTTCGAGGTCAGGTTTTGTGGGGTCCAGGCCTCAAATTTTTTTTTTTTTTAGGCGTAAAATTTTTGGCCTCGAAAAATGCACCTAACATATCGGGAAACATGCTTTTCTCATATGGGTGAGTTTTTTTACCCATAGGTTTATGGGACGAGTTTTGCCCATGGTTTTGATACCCACGGTTTTGTAAAACTGCTTAAGCAGTTGTCTATTTATATGGTCTTATGCATATGATAGATGTACAAGCAAATGTATTACAGATGTGTTTTGAATTCGGCTGTGAATTCTATAGAGTTTGTTGAGCATAGCTCCAAACGGATCTGGGTATTGTATTGAGAGAGCGGTGGCTTGTAATAAAATCTGAGCAAGTGATTCTTGGTGGATGTAGCCCAAATTGGGTGAACCACATTAAATACTATCTCTTTGTGTTGTGTTATTTTATTCTGTAATTTTATTTGAGATCTGTAATAATTTCTGCATATTAGTTTCTACTGTTGCGATTTTGTGAGGGATTATTCCACATATTTTATCCCTTATTTCCTAACAACCCATGTACAAAAGGGAAATCTCTCAAAAAGATGAAGAGAGAAGAAGAGGGAGACAAGAGGGATGCAAAATATGCCATGAACGATTATGGACTCTTCAACTCTAGGAGGTCTCCCAGAAGAGTGTTGATGATGTAGTCCTCTCCTCCGGACTCAAGAAAATCCACCCACACCAAAATGTAATCCTACCCTTGGGAAGGATAGAAATAACATGCTAGAATTCTCCCACTCTGCAAAGGAAACTAAAGGCGTAACAACATGAACAACTTTGAGTCCGGTCCACGGAAGTGTTACATAGGTCTAACAAGTGAGTGCTTGTGAAGAACCGTAGGTAATGCCACATGCATAAAACTGTCAGAGTGTGAAGAATGAACACCCAAAAAAAGGATGTCCAAGTGATGTGAAGGAAACATAATAACCCCCACAATAGAAAAGGGATCCACAAGCAAGAATGGATCGACAAGAACTCCAAAAAGGTGGAAGTGATAAAAGTCCCAAAAGGGCACTCCCAACATTGGAGATGATGAAATCCTCTGAGGCACTTGTAGATGGATGAGAAACTTGTAGTGCATCACAAGTAGGCTCTAATATCTAAATAAATATAAGGAAATATCAAAAATAAGACCAAGGTCGAGAACATCCTCATCCCAATGAGGGGTTTGAAAAGAGAAGAGTGATGTGAAACATGTATAAGTCATCCAATGAAGGTAGAGGAGTGGAAGGGGCCTCACACACTAGAAGTGGAAAGGAGGCATGTTTGATGACTGTATAAGACTGAATAGGAGACTTCTCGATATCTGATGAGATGGGAGGGGTGACAACACTCTCTGGAATAGTGAGAGGAGGAGAGAAGTCCTTTATAGTACTCTCAACATCGAATCAGTGCCTACAATCATTTTTGTTACTAGAATTAGAATCAAGTGATTCTTATTGTCAGTGGAACTTCCATCACATGAAGAATAAGAGGAGACAACTAGATCAATAGTAGAAACAACAAAGAGAGTATGTGAATGGTCTCCATATAGTGATTGAAATATGCTCTAGATGCGGGGGCGAGGATCTATGTCTGCCACGTGAAAATGGAGAGATCTGGAGACATGCATCATCAAGTGACCAAAAATATGGTTACAAGTTTCAAGGAAGTCCTCAAGATGACAATGATCCTACTTAGGTGTAGGAACTGGGCCAAGAAGGAAGTGTGAAAGACCCTCGTAGGTGAAGTAGCATTCTATAGAAGCACACCATGTTGAATAGTTCTCTCACCCAAGAAGAACTAGTGGAGGTTGTAAGGTGATCCTACGATGCTCAAGTCTAGAAAGAGCATCCTCCATGATGCGGAAGAAAAAGTGCAAGGTGCAAGAATGCAAGACGTTAGACTTGGTTGATAATGTGTCTGCATGTGGTATAAAACCTAAGAGTACTAGTGACCCCCCTAGAATGTGACACTTTAAAAGGTAGTGTGTTTATAAAATTGACAATGTCATCATGTAGTGTGTAAAAAATCATACAACTTTGACTAAAGAAGCACTCAAAACCGAGTAGCGATTCAAAAGTGACAAAGAAGAAAATGATTCATGAAATTGATGGAAAATGTCATTAGGCTTTGGAAAGATAAAAAAGAACCCACCGTAAATGGGTACAAAGGGTGTCGTGTGGGTACTAGTTGGAAATGACATCAAATTTCGAGATAGGGTTTTTTTACTTGTGAGGGGGCATTAGCCTCTGCAAATTCCTTAACTCGCCCTCCATCTTTGACACTCGAAGGAAGGACATTTATTACAAGTAAAATGTATCTAAAATTATTACAATGCCAAGATAAGAATGTTTTTTCCTTAAAACATTAAAAATAGATTGTTTTAACCACCAAAAAAGTTCTAAAAGGGATGAGAGGTGTCAAACCATGTAGATGCACCGAGTTTTTTATGTTGTTGACCAAGCTAAATGATGGTTGAACGAGTTGGGGTGGCGAAGGGACTCACCGAGCTCATGGAGAGTTGTGATGAGAAGCATTGAACATTCTCGAGTTCAATGCAAGTGGTCCACGTGTGTTAGGGGTTAATGCCACATGTCGGGAGGATAGGGATCGAGAAAGGTGTTGAAGTCACTAGGAAACTATCGAAAAAAACTATCGAGACTAAGCAAGGACCACTTGTCATCCATGAGATAGGAGACCAAGCTATGCATGTGGAGTAATGGCTAGAAGATTTTCCAAGCTTGTAATAGTGAAATGGTCGAGTAGAGGTGCCACGTGAAGATTCACACTAACATGATCTTGGGAAAATCAATCCGAGCTAGGCCAAGCCTACCACGAGTGCACAGTTCAAGACACATCGAGTGAACTCTCCACGTAGTAGGGACAAGAAAACTCAACTTTTAATGCGAAATAAACTAGTGCCACAAGCTTGAATTGATGATGAAAGAGGATGCACAATGGTAGAGTCGAGTCCAACTAATGCTAATGAATATGAGCCAATGCAAAATGTTTCCTCACAAAATCATAAGCAATGAAAAAAAAACAATATACGATCTGGTTCAACCATGCATGATCTGTAGAAGAGAAAACTGATTTAGAAAGTAGTGCAGAGGTCCGGTAGTCCAAGTACAAGGGGCCACGTATGTAAAGATAGATGCTTTTCTTATCAAGCTAGAACAAAAAGTGCCTCGAGTGGATAAATGCAGACATGATAACTCAACACTAGCCAAAGCAAAGCACCAACAACAGAGGGCCACAAGCCCGTTTGTAAGGATCAAGGCCAAAAATGAGTTGAGAATGCACGAGTCATGAAACCAATGAAGCCAAAGGTAAATCCAAGCATGCAACAAGAAATAAAACCAAGGCATGAGTCGGTAGAACATCGATGCGGGATGACCTATCAAGACACCGCAATGTGTGCAAAATGTTCTAAGAGGTAGACTCGAGTTGGATAAAACCCAATCCTATATACGTGTGAAACTAGCACCGAGAGTGCTAAAAAATTATAGAGATTTGAGGCGAGAGGTATCAATACCCAATGCATACAAAATAAATGCACGAGTAAACCAAAAATGAGCCTTCGAATCCAAAAATGTGCTTGAGTAGTGAGTTCACCAATCGAGCCAAAAATCAACCACAAAGGATCGCGAGGAAACATGTTTTCATAGGTAACCCTATTGACAAACCTAAAAGTAAACCATGAAAATGAGCTAGTGTTTTTGATCCTCATGCTCTAATACCATATAGGAGCATGTGCCAAGGAGTAAATGAGAAGATGACTGGCCATAAGGTTGTACAGATTCAAGTATGAAGCCAACAAGAATGTGTAAACAAAATACTCCAAAACTAGACATGTGCAAGGCAAAAGCCTCAAATCCCATACATTTCTCAAGATCAAAGAGTGTACAAATAGGAGTGGGGTGTGTAAATCCCCCACAAATGTGGTCATCAAGAGGTGGGATTTACATTCCAAAAATAATAGGTCAAATATAACTCCTATGACACTCTATGACATGTGTAAAACCATAATGACACCCTAGGACACCTAAGCATGGTGAATCATCTATGTGAAGGAAATCCAAGTACATAAAATAAGTACATGGAAAATAACCTACACCAACAATATTCTTCTTTCTTGCATTCCTTTTTCTTTATGTGGGTGTTTTGTCATCTTACGTCCCTTGCAGGTTTATTTTCCGTTGTGTTTCATGGAACTAATTGTTTAAATGAGTGCTTGTATGTGTTATGTATGCCTAGCCTCCTTGACACTTTTCCTTTCATTTTCTCTCGAATGGATAGTGTTCATCCCTCTTTTTTTGATCTATCACCTTTAAGTTTATTTTTTCCATTCTTTTATCCTTATATCCCTAGTCCCATAGCATTTCAGCTTAGTATTTCCTTTCTAGCATTAGGAATAAAAATACTAGTAGAAATAGATAGAGGAACCATCCTTCTCCGGAGATCTGTCTCAAGTGTGAAAGGTCCCACAACTTGGAGATGGTTCCATTGTTGTCTTAAGTAACTCAGTTCTTAGGATCTGAGACGTGAGTACATTTTTAAATGACCAAAAATTACTATTCACATTTTTTCATATTAAATGTATATAATATTTCAATTTTTTACTACACTATAGTCGCTACATTCTATCATTCTTGTAACAAATATAAGCACATTGTTTGGCTCATATCTTGAGTTTCGTTACTCCATTTTTCTCCCTGTTTGTAGCATCTAGATCATGGTCTCACCTAGTACCATACTATATAATTTTAAAAAGTCTATCTTCAATACCAATAAATGAAATATTTAATATCTACACATACTTTATCAACACAACTACATCTTATATATTATCTCTCATTTACTACTAAAATCCTTCACAACCTTGATTTCAGCTAAATATTTGTTTCTCCACCCTCACCCTTTTGTTGAAAGGGGGCATATAATTAGGATTATCTTATAATCCCTCTCAGGATAGAACACAAGCAATCAACACTCCTAATATGTTACCATCACATTTTCTCTAATCTCATTCAAATACCCTTACATTTATTTTATACAACAGCTTAATACTTTTATTTCAAATCCATTCCCCCAAATGGCCTAATCTAGGGCAAAAAAATATCTATGTGAATTATCTTCCAAATACATTCTATACAATCAAATCATATCATTCAAACAAATCAATCAATACAATAAACCTAGTTACTATAATTTCTAGATGACTTAACTTGAGAGCCACATTACGTCACCTTTGTTTCCGTGATGACTTAACTTGGGATCCATATAATACTATTAAAATCAAAACACCTTCTATTGTAGGAGTAGGGAAATGAAATTTCATTTCCTTTCCTTTGCTAATCCTATATTGGTTCTTCAATCGTGAAAAATGAATTTCAATAGGAGAAAAATAGTAAAACATTTGTCCTTATCCATCTGAAAAGTTGGAACTTTTGGGGAAGTGTTAATGGAAGAAGGAAAAATAGACCTCTCTCCCTAGCACTCTTCCTTTGATGGAAGGTCTCCAAAATCCTTCAATTATCAAAAAATCAGGTTGGGAATTGATCATTCCCTACCTCTTCTATCATCTTTGGAAAAAAACATGAAATATCCAATATCATCACGACTATTTATCCATGTCTTTCCTTACGAAGGTTTGTTAACTCTTCCCACGCCACATGGGTCAAAAATCTTATCCATGGTTCACCATGTTACAAGTTTCCATGTTCTACACTTACTCTTTAATATGGATTCTCTAGACCCTATACAAGTATGTTTCTTACTTCCTTTACACTACTTGAATTTCCTTCAAATAACATAAAGGGGGGGAAAATGTAGACACAAAACTATGCACATATCATCACTTTACTATGCAACGTTATGTTGTTATATGTACATGAATCTTAAGTAATAAAAGTACACATTGGTGACACTTTCCCTTGTCCCTATATATTATTTGATTGATTTCTATTGTGAATCTCTTCTACATCTCTCAATTTTGTATGCACTTTTGGTTAGGTCACATGGATCCCTATTTTTCTGTCTTGTCACATCTGTCATTTTTGGTCGCAGGACACTAGCACCCACTCTGGACACCAGTTCCCAAGCATTCATGTCCCTTTTGGGTGCTCCTGTCCTCCTTGTTCTCCTTGTAGATTTTTGATATTTTTGGTCATCCTTGTTTTTGTTCTTATCATTATCCCACATTCTTATTTAGCATTTAGTGTCACTAGTGTCAAATTCAAGCAAGGGGTTCATATATATACAAAAACCAATAACTATTATTCCAGCTCAAAAATCAAAAGGGACTATCACATCTACATATTACTACTACTACTTAAAGGGATTACATACACTACATAGGAAGGGAAGTGTTTAATTCCATACCACACATCTGCATTCTTAAATCAAAGCTATAGCTCACTATCTTGACATCATTAGTGTGAGGTAAAACCTAGGCTAAGAAAACCATTTCATTGATAGTACAAATAACTACATAGATTCTAAGATGTAGTGCAATGCTCGAAGAATAATTTTACTCATCGGGTGATTGTTTGGGTTAGTCGACTTTACACGTTGCATATTTTAGTCATATCTAATGTCTTTGTGAGATTATGTAGATAGATAAGGTTTTTTATAGGTTACAAAGTGCGATAGAAACCATAACAAAAAAACCAGAGAGATAAAGAATGAATATAAGTTCAAATACCTTCTGACCTAGAAAAGACCATATCTAGAGCAATCACATAGGTACAAGTTCCCAGAATAGTCACCAGTGCCTAGGACACTTTTGCCTTTTCACAGGAACTCTTATCTAGTATAGTATTGAGTTCCTAATCCCTAAATGATCCATTTCGACATTATTTCTAGTCATATCCAACACTCAGATAGTCACCCTAACTTCCAGAGTAGCTGAGATCATAGAAGTCTCCATCTCTTCTGTATTTATCTAGGGTTAATCAATTTTATAAGACTTGTAAATTGAATATTATTGTATGTAATCATTTGAATATCATTTGTTATAATATTTTATCTAAAATAATATTTAATTCAAATTCTATTAAATCAACATCTAATGGAGCCTATAGTTTGAAGTTTTTATCGAAAATTTGAGGTTTTATGTCGTCTATTTTTCTCTCTAGTTGAAATAATCTTTGGAGAAGAGTTGAAACATGTTTTGACATTTTTGTATTAAGGGTATTGTTTCTTTGTTTTTGGTTCATCCTTGTGTATGGATTTGTAGTGATAAAACTATGTCGAGGCCATGATATTTCATTTATCCTAAAGATCACATATGTTAGAAATTTGAATTGTTGACCAACTAATGAAAAACACCACTCAAAATTTGGTAAATACTCCTTTGATTGGTTAACAATTTAATTTACTAAACATATTTAATTGAGAGCCCATTGTTATAGATGTAGTTTATATTAATACATACCACCTTCTCTTTCATGTGAAACAACTTATTAGCAACAAATAATATCCTACTAACAATTTTCCCATCATCACAAATACGTTTATTTCTCACACAACCCTCATTTTATCACTTAGTATGATTTTGAAACATCATAGAATAAGAACTTTTCATTATTTAAGATTTTGAAAGGAAAATTTAATACCATGACTATCATTATCTAATTATACTCACTTTGGTTATCATACGTGTTCACATTTTTAGAATTTCATCATCATTGATTTGATGTGGGCATGAATTTTGGGAAATAAGGAATAAAATATGTGAAAAATCCCACTCATAATTGCAATAGTAGAAACTACTATAAATAAATATATTATAGATCTAAAATAAAAGTACAAAAAATAAAAGAACACAAATAGAGAAAATATTTAATGTGGCTCACCCTATTTTGGGCTATGTCCATTAAGAATCACTTGCTCATATTTTATTACAAGCCACCTCTCTCTCAATACAATACCTAAATCTATTTGGAGTTGTGCTTAACTAACTCTCATGAATTCACACTTGAACTCACACACACCTTCAATGATATGTCTCACCTATCAAAAGTACATCAATAGGAAACTTCTTAAGTAGTTTTACAATACCATGGGTACCAAAACCATGGGCCAAAACTGACCCATAAACCTATGGGTCAAAAACCCTATATGAGAAGAGCACATTTCTCGAGATATCGAGCACTTTTTTGAGAAAATTTGTTTTTACTCTAGGCCGAGACAATTATGGAGAGTCTGAAATTATTTTAGTGCACATTCTTCAACACTTCTACACATGAAAACATGCTCCACAACAAAATATGAATGTCATAAAATTTGGTGTGGAAAACAATGACTTAAAAAAATTCTTATAATACATTGCTAAGTGGAAATATATTATTTTTATCTTAGAAATGTACTAAGAAATTGAGTATTTCATATTTTTGACTCGTAACCAATTCTCATAGACTGGTGGGCTCCATGCTCTCCCAAACCATAAAATGTGATGAATAATTTCAACACAATTTAATTTTCTCAAGAGGGTTGGTATAGACTAGTAAATGTTTTGGGGCTTTAGAGGTAAAAGGAAGGTGTGGAACGTTATATATCATTTGAAATCTCAAAGAAGAAATAAGTTGATTTGATTTTATCATAGCCATTGATTTTGGCTCATGGTTCTGCATTTCCTATAGTGAGTTATATAAAAATGGAAAGGGGATTCTCAAGGAACAATATATGAAGGGTATTTCTATTTTGCAAACTAGGAAATTGGACTTGAATTACAAAAACATTGATGTTCTGATTGTGAACTTGGGTTTTTAAATTTTTTCATGATCCCATTCAACTTTTTGGATGTATGTGTAAATTGTTTGTATTATTCATCATAATAAGATTGCTAAAAAAATTAGTTCATTCTTGTAGGTGAAAGGGAAACATAGATACATGAATTAGAATAATATGCATTTGTGTATGGAACATGTCAAATTTATATAATCATCCCTTCAATTAGCATGAGGTCATATCCTTACACCATGTATACATGGATTTTTTCACAATTTTTAAGATGGTATTTAGTTTAATTTTTTTAGTGAATTGGCTCACTATCTTTCCTATGTTACATGTATATGAAACCTCCCAATTGTTTGTAGTAATTTTGATCTTATTATCAATTTAATAGAGTGTGGATGCAAGTAACCTTGTTTCTTTCATTTATGTTTCTTGTTTTATAACATAGTTTTGTTTTCTTCAATTTTTTTCTAGTTGAAAATGTTTACCCATTCGCTTTGCATTCCTATCAATGTTTACATTGCAACTTTTGGTGTAATTTATTGTATTTTTATTCTAATGTAAAACTTTGAATTTTTTAATAAATATGGAAATAATATCATATGATTTGTTAAAGTCTTTAAATTATTACATCCAATGGATGTTATACACACACAAACATATATATGTATACATACACACATACATACATACATACATACACACATATGTATGTATGTATTTATGTACACACACACACACATTTGTGTGTGTGTTTCGTGTCTTGGTGTAACATTATTTCCCCCGAATTCACTATAAACTTGGATTGAAAACTAGTAAGTTTATAGAAGTGGGTAAAATAGATAACTATTCACAAAATTTGTAACAAATTGAAAAGGGTAAGAAAGCATTTATCCTTTATAAGTAAAAGCATAATTTTTTTAAGGATGTGGAGAGAGAGGGTCATGGGACATAACATAGAAACATATGTATGTAAGTTTCCAAGTTGATAAAGAGGCACATGGTATGCATTCAAAGATGGTTTTACCTTTCTACTTGAATTAACAAAGTGAAATAATAAAAATAAAACTAACCTAGGAAGATGTGGGGTTTAACACACCCATAGATGATAGATGTTAATGCTTGACATTGATAGAAGTTATGATTCATCCAAAAGTGTATACAAGCTCCTGTCCTACAAGAAAATCTACGTTTAAAGACACTAAACAAGATGGATTAGAAAAATAGATAGGTGAGCTGCTCGGAAAAGGCCAATTCTCAGGAATCTAAAGGGATTCCTCGAAGGATGTCACTTGCCTTGTAAATAATCAAGTGAATTGCAATTGATAAATGATAAATGGATACAAGATAGATAAATGTAAGGATACAAGATAAGGATAAATAGAATTCAAGATGAAAAGGTAGGTCTTGTACAACTTCAAATTGGCCCAGAAAGTGTGGATGCAATGTGTACGCACTCAAGTAATCATAGAAAAATTCATCAAATTATTGATGGATGTCCTAGAAGAATTCAAATATGTCTTCAAGTTCTTCTATAGGAGCGTTATTGATGGTACAAATTGTTAGATCATGGAGAAGATCATATTGTTCCCAAAAGAAAGGGTGTCGAACTATCAGAAGGTTGTAAATGTTGGTAATTTCATGTGATTGGCCACCAATTTCCATCTAACAATGATCCATACTTAAAAAAATGTTAGAAGAAAAATGTTTGATAAAATAAATGAGATATACTTGATAAAAGTTGAAAAAGGATAAATTGACAAGAATTGTTGGTGATTCAGGTGATTTTTGATAGTTCATAAAATTGACTATTTGAAGTTTTTGATTATTATTTCATTGATTTGAAATATAGATTTGACTGATAAAGGATAAAAATTTGAAAAATCAACTTGAATTGAAATGAAGCTAAAATATGCCTCAAACCTTGCTTGAGGATGCTCTTGTGATGATTGACATGGTCTACAAGTTGAATGGTGAAAAGATGATCCACAGAAGCTTTGAAATGAGTTGAAAAAACTTAAAGTTGGTTCACAATAATTATTGATAATAACTTAGATGTCTTAGAGCTAGTGATGGCATACAAGATGTTGGAGAATAATACTGAAAGTGAGAGCTTGAGATTCAAAATTGAGGATCCTGGAAAGAGGTGAGAAACTTGTATTTATAATCATTGGTGATTACACGAATTTTCGATGATCTAGGTTTTTTGGATTTTGAGTAGAAAAGTGGTTAAAACCATTTGCAAAATGAAGTTTTTTAGTTTTGGTTTCGAGTGAACAAATTTTTAAGTTTTTAGGGATGAGGTGTGATGGTTGAAAGGGTTGTGGAATGATTAAACATTATTTGTATTTATTTAATTTTGATTCTTAGGTGGTTTTAAATGGTTGAATGAGATTTAACAATTGTAGAAAGGATATTTACGTGTGGTAAATATAATAAATGAGTTATGACTTATGAAAAAGTGATTTGTGAGTGTAAATGATAAATTGGATTAGTAAGTGATGAAGAGGATGAAGGTTGAAAATATTTGGTGTCTACATTTTCCCTTTTTTGTCTAGTATTTTGATGTTAACAAAGTGTAAGGAAAAAACAATGACGAGTTTGATTTTCTATGGCGATCCATCCTCAAACTGGGTGATGCAGCGTAGTGTGAGGAACACTATTTTGAAACTTTGATTAGACAAATGTGACATGCATTTCGTTAAAAAAAATTCCCAGTCCCAAAGGGGTATCAAAAAAGGTATGCTACCATGGGACCAAGTGAAAGGGGAACCAAGGGTTTAATGCCTATATACATATGATCCTCGAAGGTAGGCTATAATGATGGGGAATTCAAGTGATGGGATACCAAAGGACTTGTGTTCCATAGATGTATGACATATCTTGAGATTATTTTGATGTTTAATAATTCGAGGATTGGGAGCATGTGGAGGCAATGGGTTTTAGAGGGATGAGACATTACAAGAGGGTGCATAGGTGTCGAGGTTTGATGTTAGCATTGATGGAGAGGTGGAATCCTTCCACCTGCACTTTTTGGTTACCCATGGGGAGATCACTATTACATTGAAGGATGTACACCGAGATCTTTGAGACTATTGGTTTGAGGAGAGGGTATATACACTATTGAGGAGTCTAAGAGACTAGATGTTATGAGGAGATTATATGGGGATGAGGAAGATGATGTGAAGTATATTTCATGAGGGTTTTCATATCAGGCTTTATATTGTTGTTAAGAGATGGATGTACATGGTTGACTATGATGGATATATCATGTTTTTCCCTACCTGATTTCGGATGATGATTGGGATTGTAGCTGAGATGATGGAGAATCAGATAGTATGTGAGTGGGTACCCACTTTACTTGCTCATACATATTGAGAGTTATGGAACTAGAGGGATCACAAGATGTACATAGTTGATATTGGTTTCTTGTTATAGTGTTGGGTGTATGAGCATATATCCATTTCTTGGCCACATGGATTTCTATAGGGGATAGGTGATGTGTATACAAGATTTAAGAGATGGATATAAGATATGGTTAGGTCAAATAAGGAGAGGGTGACAAGATATGTTGAGTGGATTACATATTGGAGATATCATATGGAGACCACATTTAGATTTTCATGATTAAATTGGATGTGAGCATGAGATTGTTGGTACACAACAAGACACATGGTTTTAGGAAAGGATGGGGGGTGAGTATGAGATGGTTCAATTCATCCATGTTAGCCGATAGTTTGGGATAGTAGAAAATGTTCCCGAGGAGCTAGTATAGTATAGATGAGAGGAGGGAGATACGAGAGACTCCTAAGGTAGTTTTGGTAGACCTTTTATCTTTGTTGAAGAGTGTGAAGTAATGGGACCTAATGATGATAGAGATATAGTGCCGATAGATGATGTAGGGGTTACACTCAAGTATTAGCCTTTGTGGACTTGATCTTGTAGAAATTTTGAGAGGAATCGTGTAGTATAATGAGTGAGAAGAGTGCATGCTTGAGTTAAGGGAGTACATGAGATAATCTAGATCGGTGATGATGAGGGTGAGGAGGAGGAGGATGTAGATGGGGATTTGGTAGTTATAGTAGTAGAGTTATTAGTTGAGAATGCCTCGGTGGAGATAGAGAGATGATCTAATGGGAGTGAAAGATGCATTGATTGTGGAGTGGGATAGTGTAGTGATTGAGTGAGATGAACTTAGGATTCATTGACTTAGGCTATTACAATGAGTCCAATATTGTTAGAAATGGGATGCTTTGAAGAAGGCCCTAGGTATCATGGGGTCTTTTATATTGGGTGTAGAGTTGATGGCTCGTGCGGATAATGTAGCTCGAGAGGAGAGACTCCTAGTGTGAGTACTTGTAGTGTGGGTCTCCCACCTAGGAGATTGGATGGAGGAATCGGTGGTGATAGGGGGATGGGTGGTGCAAGGATTGTTATAGGGTTAGAGATTTTATAGAGGAAATCCATTTTATCGTATAGAGATGATATTTTTTTGATGTATGCGGCTCTTTAAAGCTTTTGATAGTTATGATTTTAAAGATGTATATGTGATTTTGTATGATTTTGATTATGATGTATTTAGGACTTTTGATTAAATATATGATGATGATACGTTGTGGTATACTTTAATTTTCATATGCCGATGATGTGTTTCGATATATATGTTTTTAATGTGATGTAAAAAAGTGTTATTGATATGATAACAGAAAATGTGAAAAAGATTGTTGATTATATTAATGAAATATGTGAAATAATGCCTTTGATGATTATGTAGTGTGAATAAAATTGTTATCGTTATAGTAATTTCTTCAAAATGTAGTGTAATAAAATGGGAGTAAAAGTGAAATTATTTCTTTGATATGGGTTTGATACATACGTGATGGGTATAGAAATGTGAAAGCGCTTGCACTTCTAATCTTAATAATGAAAGTTAAATGGGATTGTCAATAGGTAGTTATAGAAGATCTTAGTAAAGGAGATGGAATGATAAGATGTACCTTCCTAAGATAGGAAAGGGGGTTTGTGTATGTGTAGATCAATGTGGGAAGAGGGTTCTTCTTCCAATGGGTTCTCAGAACATGCCCCATCTTCACATTTTTACTTTAATGCAAATTTATTGATTTGGTAAGTTTTCTATAGTGGGAAAGCTAATCGATGTAGGAAGCTTTCATAGGATTCTTTTTACTTGAATTTTGTAATGTTGATCAATCTGTGAAGAATTTTTACATGAGTAACCATACTTTGAGGGTATGGTCTACATTTTTTACTTTTGAATTTTACAAGATAGTCGTCCTTCGAGGGATCGGTCTATGATTTTAATGGGTAGCTTTCCTTGAAGGATCATCTACTTTATTTTTATAACTTGATATATTTTAAATACCTATCCTTCCAGGGATTACTCTGTTATTTTTCTTTATTTTTGATAAGATAATTCATAAATACTTTTGAATTTTATTTTGAGTTGAGGAAAGACCCTAATGGATTGTTTCAAGAAGGGGAAAAGGAGTATATACAACCTACACATATGTTCCCCTTGTCATGTTTTCAGTCGGTATAAGGTAGGAGGATGTAATTATTATGTGGTTCCTACTAAGGAGGAACTTTTCCATAGTGAAAGATGAAATAAACAAAGACGTGGTGTTGATATTTAAGTTGTATTAAGGATAATGACAAAAACAATCAAATGCTTTCAAATCATTACTGTGATAAAATGAATGGTTGATGAAGAGAAAAGATTTTAGATATAATGTTATCCAAAATTCACCCTCAAGGTAATTTTGATAACATGCATCAAATTCTTTAGTCCCAGGCAAATAGATTGAGTCAGGGCAAAAATTCATGTTTCTAGGGTCCCCTCATATTTTTCTAACTCCCCTGTCCAAGTAGAAGAGAGCAAGTTCTGAGAAAATGTGAAAATTTTTGCAAAAACAAGCTCGGGCCAGGAAAAATCACGAAAAATGGCTAAGTCCTAGTCCTCGCAGCATTTGGGACAGTTGGGACAAAAGGGCGTGAACCGGCCGAAAGGCCGCCAGACGGTCCGAAAGCAAATGGGACATCCGGGCCAAAAGGACGCGCGGGACGCGGAAATCCGAACTGGCCGAAAAAAGAGAGAAAAAATTGGCTAACTGCTGAGAGGGTCGCCTTTGGGACAAGCGGGACAAAAAGACGCGAACCGGCTGAACCGGGCGAAATGAGTCAAGGCAGCCCAAAACAATGCGGAACACGTGGGCCAAAAATCTGCGCGAACCGCCGAATGAGAACTTTTGTCCTGAATAAGAGCAGTTGGGACAAAGAGCACTGAACCGACGAATCAAGGCGAATTTGTCCCAGACGGTCCGAAACCAAATGGGACATATGGGCTGCGAGTACGTGAACTGGCCGGTTCGGCTGAAATGGGAAATTTCAGCACCGAAACCAAATGGGACAAAGGGACGCGTGGACGGCCAAGGCTGAAATGGCGAAGGCGGGGAAGAAAAGTCAACGTTTGGTCCTAAACTTCAAACGCCATAACTTTTGACTCGAGCTCGATTTTCATAAAATTTTAATTTTAATGAGGGTAGATATATTTAAATAAAAGAAACATATTCGGCTCCAATCAGTCAATGCTCATTCCCGTCAAATGACAGAAAACGCCTGCAAGACCCAAAATAGCTGCCCACACTCAGAAGGCCATAACTTTTGCATTTCTCAACGAAATCACACAAAATTGGTACCGTTGGAATCGTGGTTCTGAGCCCGATGCACATAAATCAAGAAATTCCAGATTTGATCAGAAATTGATTGAGTTTTTAAGAAAATGTGGCCGGGTTCAGAACAGTGTTCTATTTGGTAGCTGGGAGTGCAATTAAGAGGCATGGTCATCATTCTTTCTCTGCATTGTGGTGACTTCAACTTCAGATTTCAAAGGTCTTGGGATAGGATTCCAGTGGCAGTCAGGCCAACAGCAGAAGGTGCTTTTCTATACTATCTTAAAGCTTTGAATTCTGATATTTCTATGTTAATTCAATCTATGGGAGGCACAACCTTACCTGCTTCTTATAGCATTGCCATTAGGGCTGAAAACTGTCTTATTCAAGCTGGTAAGCTAGCTCCCAGGCCCCCAATGCCATTATACCCAAGTTTGGAGAGCCCAAGTACTAGTCAAGCACCTGTCTTAGCTCCTATTCCCACTCCTAGAAATCAAAGTTCAAATGAAGCTTCCACTTCATCTCCAAATGCCCCAAATGAGCTTCAAGAAGTTATGAAACAATTGCAAAATTTAGGTAATGAGCTGGTCACACTCAAGAGACAGCAAGCTCAAAGTTTTAGACCTTCCTATCAGCCTCAAGCTCAACCAAATAGGCAACCATATCAACCTCAAAGACCACCCAATCCAGCTGCAAATCAGAATCAAGCAAGGCCTCCTGCCAACAGACCATTTCAGCCCTACAACCCCAATGTTGCATATGCATCCGTGAGCTTTGGTGCCACCCAAAATAACATGGCCCAAGAGTATGATTGGTGTTTCCCGTAGTCACCACATAACCAATCAATGTGTTGTAACAATGCATTAAATCAGGCTCTAATGGTGCAAACCATTGGTGGGTCGCAAGAGTCCAGCCACGAAGGAGATCAGCAGCAGGAAGCACCTCAGCAAGGAACATCTCCAAACGAAACTACTCTTGTCAATTGGCAGGCTGAAGATTTCTGTGGTATGAATCAAATACCCTCTCAAAGTGTTGCAGCCAACACAAGGTCAAAGAGGAGAAATTTGGGTGAAGGACAACCATTAGATCCGAGTAATCCACAACCTTCTACCACTCCACAAGCCGCTGGCAGACAAACTGTAGCTCCAAACATACAAGGAGCACCTAAAACGGCCCCTAGGCCAACTCAAATGCCAGTTGTTGCTGCCCATACACAAGGAATGAATGTACAGGCCAAGGTACAACAAAGAGATGCTTCATCCCCATTCAACATCATTGATCAGATGAAGAAGACAAATGTCAACATATCAATGTGGCAATCACTATCCATCCCAGGCCAAAGAGATTTGCTACAAGCTGCCATGAAGGACTGGTCAACTTCAAATCACCATGTCCAGATGCAAGAGGAGGTACTCACAAATGCTGCCCAGCCTGAAGGAAATCATGGAGGACAGCAAGGTAAAATGTTGAAGCCCCCTCCATTTTATGTTTCATTGATCATAGGAGATAAGCTGGTGCATAATTGCATGATTGACTCTGGGGCAAGTAGTTCAGTAATGCCAAAACAAATAGCTGATCAGCTAGGACTCCAATATGAAGTCGTCTCCAAGGGTGTAGTGCAATTAGACGGGACAGCAGTGACAACGGTTGGAGTAATCAAAGGTTTGAGCCTCACACTGCACGCATGTCCCAATGTAGTAGTGTTGCAAGATGTGTCAGCATTACCCATGTTATCCAATCACACTGGATTCTATCACGAGTTCCATGACGGGGAAGCGAGAGGCCACTTTGCTCCACGAGTATGACTCTCAAAATCATGAAAGCCAAGTTACTATTGGCCTACTTGTGTTCAATTCATACTTTTATTATTACGATTCTAAGGAATTATTCCGCATTAGATTCTATTAATTCCTAACATTATCTAATAACATTATCTAATAACTTGACTTGGAGATAGTACCCATGTTATCCAATCACACTTTGATGCTTAGAGTGGTCAAACTAGAAATCGATCAACATCCGAAGTGTGATTCGGTGATAACAATAACTATTTTCATGATGATTGACCATTTAACAAAGAGAAATGTTTCAAGTGCAAGGCATTCAAAGGTTACTTTTCAGTTCACTATTAAGGAGACTAGGCGATACATTCCCGAGCCATACTTATGAGTGATGATGTATGGAACGATCCAATTAGGGGAAAACTTTCCAAATTTAATCTATTTTAATGTATAGACATTTTGATTTTCTTTGAGAACAAGATCACCAATTTTAAAGTCACGTTCTTTGACATATTTATTGTAGGACCATTTGATGAGTTCTTGATGGAATTGATGATATTTAATAAGCTGTGAGGAATTTTTATCTGTTATGTTTGTGGAGCCTGTTTTCATGTTAGAGTTTAGTACACCTTCCATGTGTTACACTCAGATATTTTTATGGCGGTCCTGCTCACCGGTGAGCGGGTCAAGGGGGTCGGGGGTGAAGCCCCTGAAGCAAATTTTCATGGGTGGTTTATTAACCCATGGGTAATGGGTAACCGTTATGGGCTGTTTTTGGGCCCATGGCTTTTCGGTTTCCATTGTTTTGTAAAACCGCCTCTTCAGCTACCTATTGATGTACTTATAAATAGATGGACATACAATAGGATATATATCAATGTGTTTTGTGAAGGTGAATAGTGTGTGCAAATTCAAGTGTGAATTCGGAGAGTTTGTTGAGCAAAACTCCAAAAAAATCTAATTACCGTAATTATGAAGATTGTTGGCTTGTAATAAAATTTGAGCAAGTGTTCTTGGTGGATGTAGCCCACATTGGGTGAACCACATTAAATATTTTTTTCGTGTTGTGTATATTTCATTTCTATAATTCTATTCATACTTCTTATTATTGCGATTCTAAGGAATTATTCCGCATTAGATTCTATTAATTCCTAACATTATCTAATAACTTGACTTGGTCTAAATGATCTTGTCAATATTCTTCATCGAGAATAAAGTCTTTAATTGATACACGAGTGAAGGAATTTAGACTTTGAGTAGTAGGACATCCTCGAGCCGTAGATGATTGAAAAGGCATAACATCCATATGAGTACGGATGTTAGTTTGATAATTCAAAGAGAAAACGAGACTTAGAGATGAAAATTCCTACCTACATCATCAACTGTATTCATGAGGATTTGAACAAGTGTTTTGTTAGAGGCATCAGCCTATCCATTTTCTTAAGGATAGTATGGTGATGAAAATCTAAGTTTAATGTTGAATGTGTCACAAAATTTCTGAAGTTCTTTATTTTTGAAGGATTTTCCATTGTTCGTGACAATTTTATGTGGAACACCGAAATGTCATATGATGTATTGATATATGAAGTTGACGATGGGCCCTGATTTAGTTGAGGTTAAAGGAATAGCTTCAACCCATTTAGTGAAATATTTAGTAGCGGTGATAATAGAATGATGTTGTTGAGATTATTTAGGATGGATAGTACCGATGAGATCTAACCTCCATTGAGAGAAGGGCCATAAATCCTGAGTGGGTTGTAAAACTTGACTAGGGACATGGATGAGATCTAAATGTAGTTGGCATTTGATGCATTTCTTAATGTATGCACAACATTCTTAGTTGGTAGTAGGAAAATAATACCTAGCTACAAGTAACATTTAGCAATGACATTTCCACTAAAATGACCTCCACAAATACCATCATGGACTTTTTAATTACTTTGATTGATTCATGAGATTTAAGGCATCTTAACAAAAGACCTAAAGCCACATTTATAGAGGATACCGCCTATGATGAAAAAGTGGGTGACATGTTGAACAAATGATCATTTAGCATTTCATGATAAGTTAGAGGGGATTTTAGATTTAGAAAGGTAGTCATAGATTTGAGAATACCATAGATCGGTTAGGTGATTGTCAACAATATCGATAGAAGAAATCTCATTCGATGTGTGGATAACCTAATATATGAATGAATATAGACACCTTAGTGTTGTCTTTTGATTCTTCAGTTTCTAGGGAATGAGAGATCCCAAAGAGGCCATAGTATCTACAAATTTGTTAGAGGATCATGAGATGGTTTGAATAGTGTAATTATCAAAGGCACCGAGGAGAAAATCAATGTTGGATTTATATTTTTGTAAGATTTCATTTTTACATTGATATTCTCATTTTACTTGATTGATGATGAGTTGTGAGTCTCTGTAGATTTCTAATTTTTGAACACCTAATAGGATAGTGGTGGTAAGGCCCATGATTAAATCTTCATATTCTTCCATGTTATTAGTGCATTTAATGTTCAATTTAAATGATAGTGGAATAATTATCCCCAGGGTGGTATAAGAACAACACCATCCCCTTCCCCTTGTGAGAATTTAGATCCATCAAAGAAAAGGGTCATTTTGATAGGGATGAATTCATGTTTTTCGAGAGTGTTGATAGATTCGTTTGGAAATAATTTGTGAGGAAGATGATTATCAAGAAGGGGGCATCAGGTGTAGTTGGTCTATAATAGTCGACCCTTGATAGATTTTGTGATATGAACCCAAGGTCAAATTCAGTCATAAGCATAAGCCATCAAGTTATATGGTCACTGTGATATGGTTTAGAATGCATGGTTTTAAGTGGATTGAATCTAGTAATGACATAGGTCTTGTGATTAAGAAGTCAGTGACATAATTTAGAAGTGGCAAAGTATAAAGCGCAACACCATTTTTTTATTTGGTGTAATGAGTTTCATAATCACGAAGTGTGAAACTAATATAGTATATGGCTTGCTCACAACCTTGGTCATCGTGGTGGGAAAACATAGCTCCTAAGGCGTGTTTTGAAGAAGATATATACAAATATAATGGCTCCCCATCATGGGGAGGTGTAAGTATGGGTGGTGATAGAAGATAATGTTTAAGTTCATTGAAGGATTTCTGACAATCAAAATCCCAATTAAAATCTACATCTTTGTAGAGAAGATGATGAAATGGTTGAAAATGATCGAAAAGTTGTGATATAAAATGTCGAATGGATTGTAATTTACCTTAGAGGCTACATAGTTGTTTAAGATTAGATGGAGGAGGCATTTTAATAATTTCTTTAACTTTGGCTAGGTCTACTTCAATACCTCGGATAGATATGATGAATCCTAAAAATTTTCCAGTGAGAATGCCAAAGACACACTTTACAAGATTAAGACGAAGGAAATATTGAATAAGATGAGTAAATATGGATTCAAGGATGAAAAGATGGTCTTTGCGTCATTTATATTTTCCTAAAATATCATCAACGTAGTCTTTAATAATTTATGGATAAGATTGCGAGAAGATATAAGTCATAGCGCGTTGATAAGTAGCTCCTGCATTTTGAAGACCGAATGACATGACATGGTAGTAGAAGGTTCCCCAAGGGGTGATGAAGGATGTTTTATGTTGATCATCGATAGTGATGAGGATTTTATTATAACCAGAAAAATCCATCCATGAGGGAGAGAATTTCATGGCTAATGGTTAGGTCAATGGAATGATCAACGTCTGGGAGAGGGAAATCATCTTTAGGGAAATAAAGATTGAGATCTTGGAAGTCAACACATATGCATAACTTGCACGAGGCTTTGGTTATAGGAACGATGTTATAAAACCATTGTGGATAGTCAATGGGCATAATGAAATTAGTGGAGAGTAGATGTTATAATTCTTCTTTAACAATGAGAACTATGTGAGGATGTATTCTACAAAGCTTTTATTTAATTAGTTTAGCATCAAGATAAGTGAAAATATTATGTATGAAATATTTGGATTGATACAAGTCATATCACTATATGAATAGGAAAATTCTTTACTATAATTAGATAAAAAGATGGTAAAATCTCCTAACTCTTGCTGATCTAAGGATTGACCAAATCGACTATACGAGGTTCTGAGCTGATCCTAAATTAATTTCGATGGTAGATTAATTAAGAATGGTTGATGTGTCCGTGAAAAGGATTTATAAAGAAGATGGTCATTTGATCCCATGTGGGAAAGAATGTTTTGATCATCATGAAAGTGAAGGAAATTGATGGTGGGTCAATCCTCTTCAATCGTTACGGCCAAACAAGAGGAAGTTTCTTGGTGGTATGGTTGGATTGATAAGTCAAGGCTTGAAGGAAATAATATTAGCTAAAAAATAAAATTCATAGGGAATGGATATGGTGTCATTTGTATCTATGGAATCATTGGATTTTGTGGGTGATGATAGTTCTAATTCGAGTGATATGTAAGAATGTGGTGTGTGAAGATGCTTCTACGGAGGGTTATTTACATCCTAACCAAAAATTTCATAAGATTTGAGGTAATGTATGATGATCAAATCATGTGGTCCTTGTTCATAACGTCTAAATCTAAACCCTTTCCAAGTGCGATGATGAAGTTATGTGTGAGCGAAAGTTAGGTTATATACGCATTTAAAGTTTGATTTAAAATTCATGGCATGGTGTTGATGATTATGTTATGAAAACGAATGATCATGTCCCCCATAAATGAGATTGGTTTTGAGGTAAGCAAAGATCATAAGATATGACATCCCGATGTCGGAGTTCATACATAGGTTTCTTATTAGGTCTTCCATATGTTTTAGGTTTATAGAATGAATTTAACATAAGAAGGAAGTACTCCCCTAGTGAAAAATTCTCTATAACACCCTCGAGGGAGGAATCATTGGGTAGTTTAGATGACGAGATAGATGTGATAGTAGATATTTCATTGGATGTATTAATTTTTTATTTCGGCACAAGGAAATCATTCGTTCGGAATGTCATAAGAAATTTGATGAAAGGATTAGGACCTGTGGGGACCATATATACCTTTCCCTCATATTCATATTTAAGACATTGATGTAATGTTGAGGGAGCATAATGCAAGTATGAATCCAGGGACATCCTAATAGCATATTATATTATAAATCCTCCTATATGATGTATAAGTGTTTTGGAAGGGTCTTAAGGCAAAATTTTAGAGGTAGGATAATGGTGCATAACATGGCTATGATTATATCATTGAAGTATCAAAGAAAAATGGGTGTTTGGTCTATAATGGTATTCAATAATCTAAGTTTATTGAAGGCGAGGTATGATATAATATTGATAATTATGCCCCCATCAATCATAACCCTTTTAACAAGGACTTCATTGATTTGGTAGGTGATGAAGAGGGGTAAGTCATGATATAGAGGGAAAAGTGATGGTATTTCTGAAGGTTCAAAGGAGATGGTAGCGAGTTTTTGAGAGAACCTACAAAATTTGTGAAGGACAACTGATCCTATACAAGTACGGTAATGGATTAAAGGGCTTTGATCATGGCTTGTTTGTGGGATGGTGAAGTTTGGATAAACTTGTAAAGTGACATTTTAACTTGAGCTTGGTGTACCTATTTGATAACGACCTTTTGTATTACAGTGGATGATGGAGGTGTAACAAGAATATAGACTTTAGTCTTAGATTGTGGGGTTTATTGGAGGTTTCAAGGGTAACGAAGATGTGAACCTTATTTATATATTTATATGGTGACAATGAGATTTTGGGTAGTAGTGGGATAACGAAAAGTTTTTAGGTTTGTTTTGATTTGGGTTGGATTTTGATTACGGGTTTGAGTAGTGATGTGGAGGACATCAAATTTTAAAGGAAGGAGTTTATTTAAGGATTCTTCAAGAGTGATGGGTGTAGATGTCGTTAATGAGAGGATACCTTTAATTTTGAGTTTCTTAACAATTACATGGAAGGCCTTATAATTTTTTATAGATTTTCTATGTGTCTATGATAGTCACAAGAGATATTGAAGTCATACCAAGAGGGCTTCCACCCTCGAGGATCGGATGGTTTAGGAGATGGTAATGTTATGAGTGATTGTTGAAGAAGGTCATCTAGGATAGTTTCATAACATCCTTTAGGAGAAAAGTGGATGGTAGAGGTGTTTCTTTTGATTTGATATTTGGGTGAGGCTTGGATTTAGAAGTGGTATGCTTAGTTGTGCGTCGAGGAAGATTTTTAGATGGTGTGATGGATAAAGGAATGGGACCTAATATAGAAGTTTGATGGGTTGGTTTTGAGGTTGACATGACAGTGAGTTCCTTAGAATGGGTTGGGATGAAGGTTTGAGGGCCATATAAATGACATTGATCTATGAAGGAATAATAGGGAATTTTAAAGACTTGGAAAATGGATTATTTTTTAGGTCCCTTCATAATTTTCTTAGATGAGTTGGGTGTGGATGATGAGGTGGTGGATGTAGAGGCATATTCTTTAATGATAGGCTAGGGGTATTTCTAATTATTGATCAGGTGTGGGTTTAGAAGTTTTTTGAGGAGGTGTGGATGTAGATTCAAAATATGAGGATGTAAGTTTAGTAGAATTTTTAGTGGATGTAGACTCAATGGTTTTGGGTTGAAGTTCGATATTAGGTAATATTTGACTGATGGTGTTTATGGTATGGTGAGCTTGTAAATTATTGGTCTGGGTTTGACTATTTGAGGGGGAATGATTTGGAAAGGGCTGCTTGAATACATCAAGGTTTTGATTCTGAGGTGCATTCGGATTGTCTAAATGTAGTTCAACTTTATCAATCAAATATTAAAGGAATTTACAGAATTAGCGACACCTTTTGATGTCATTTCCATTAACCCTATGGTATTTACAATATTCATTATCCCTATACCAAGAGGGCTTAGATACAGATGTGTTTTTGGTGAATGGGTGGAAGAGAGATCATATTGATAGTGAGGAGTTTGTCAAAGACCTCACTATAGGTCTCTCTAATGTGTGTATAACTGTGTTGTGGATGGGAACACTTAATAGTGGGTTTTTATTTAGAAGTGGATTTCACTACTATGACATTGGCTGATGATTTGGATTTATCAGGATGGGAGGATGGTTTGGATGGAAAGTCAGATTTTGGATTCTTAGGTTGTAGTTTAACTCTACCTTCTTTGAGGGCTCATAATTCTAATTTATGGGCCATAGTGAAAGCTTCATCAAACATCTGGAATGACTGGATTTGAAGGGTGGATGAGATGTGTTTAGCGCATGAACAATAGAATAATTCAATTAATTTGGTTTATGGTAATATAAAGGATAATTGATTGATTATACCCCTCCAGTGGGAAATAAAGTCGACTATAGATTCATCTTTAAATTGTTTAACAATGTAGAGATCATTGATGGTGATTTTATGGGTGATGTTTATAGAGAAAATTTCTAGGAAGAGTTGTGTGAGTTGTGTGAATGAGAAAAGGGAGTACTGAGGGATGTTATTGTACTATTCTAGAGCAGGACTGAAAAGGGACATAGGGAAACCCCAACATTAGATCTTAGTCATGGGCTATTAGATAAAAAGCTTGCCAGAAAACATGAATGTGCTACTAGGGATCTTCTTTACTATAAAACTTGATAAAATTTACCAGTTCTAGTGAGGTGGATAAGCTTTGTAAGGTAATGAAGGGTGGATGATATCATTACGGATATGTTCATAAGAGAGCACATTCTTAGGACCTAACGAAGTGACTTCAAGGTTGGATAACTGTTCATGAGAACTTAAAGGGGTTTTGGTTGTAATGGTTTTTTTGAGGATGAGGCATGTTGATTGAATGAAAATTGGCTAGGATGTGGATATAATTGATCACTGAATGAATATTCTATTGATAGGGACATTTTGTTAGTAAGGTATGTTTTTCTCATAAGGAATATTAATGGGGATATTGTAAGAGAATTGAGACGCTAAATTTTGTGATGGTTGTAGATATTGATAGGGTATGGGGATAGATGTGTTAATAAGGGATTACAATAGTTGTGTGATGTGTTGGAAAGAAATGGATGTATAGATAAGGGGTTGTGAATAAGGAGGTGGTTGTTGAAAGTGTACAAAGGAAGAAAATGAGGATGGTGTTTGTTGTGGGATATTTTGAATAGGAATAGATTGAGGTATAAAACTAATTTTTGTGAGGGTTGAGATACATATTGTGAGATAAGAAGGGTAGAAAATGATAATGAAATGAGGTGGGTGTTAGCAATAATGCTAGTGTTAATTAGAGGGTGGATGTTTGGAATAGACATAGTGATCTTCAAAACAGGGTTAGTGTTTTTTTCAAATGGTAGTGGATGAGATATAGTGATAGAAATGGCAGCAAAACTTACAAGAGGTGTCTGAACGACCAAGGATGCTTTGAAGGGATAGATGAAGAAGCATTTGGATTGTTTTTAAGGGGTGTGGAACCAATGGGAAGATCAGTGTGGATGTTGGTTGTTAGGTGGACATTTCTTTGAGAGGAGATCATATCGAGATCAAAAATGGGAATATAATATATGACTTAGATGTTTTAGGTTGATTGTGGGATGGATATGGATGTAGTTTTGAATGACAGGGTTCTTGAGTAGGATCAATAAGATGAGAAAAACCAAGGGAGGGATCAAGAAAATATAGAGGTGGCTCGAGTATTGATGTTTGAAGTTGGACACCCCTAAGCGTGAGGTAGGAATTAAGGGACATGGGGTTTGAATCTAAAATATCTGAAAAATGGGATCCCAAACTTCAAAGAAGTGAGGATTAGGAGGATTAGGGATTTTAGATGATGTAGATTGAGAGCTAGGAGAATGCACTTTGGATTCTAAATATTATATATGAGATAGGTGAGATATTTGACAATGGAGAAGGCGTGCAAAATCTAAGAGGTGTTTTTGGATGCTTTCATTATAACACTCATTATTTTCTTCCCAAATTTGTTGATTTTCGATTGAGGTGTGGATATTTCTTGATTTGGATTTATGATTGATTGAGATTGTGGATTTTGATGAGGTAAAGGTGTAGACATGTTTTCTAATGTTTGAATATAGGATTGTTTTCTTGTAAGTACCATAATGAAAAACACACAATCACTTAGGAAATGAAAAAAACAAGATGGGTTGTTTACAAACAAAAAACAAAGCAAGCAGAATGAATTTTTAGATTATCTTGATTAAATTAAAAGGATGAAATGTGTATAATGGGTGATGGGGTCCTAGGAAATGGCTATGGCTAGTTTCAACATTGTTTAGGGCTGGTGTCCTCAATATACCTGAAGGTACATGAGTCTAAAATCTTTGTTGGTGTCAGTACAAGGCCTACCCCCTTACTTCACGGTCTCGCAGTGATAAGGAAGTTTGGTTCTTAGCCAATATACTAACAACCAGTTGTTTATACTCAGTGAAAACACCGATTTGGTTTCCCTATTGGGTGATGAAATCCCAATAGTTATCACCTGGGTAGGAGTG
This sequence comes from Taxus wallichiana var. yunnanensis, assembly GCA_018340775.1. Taxonomy (NCBI): domain Eukaryota; kingdom Viridiplantae; phylum Streptophyta; class Pinopsida; order Cupressales; family Taxaceae; genus Taxus; species Taxus wallichiana. The sequence continues at coordinate 816,581,631 of CM031240.1, read as the reverse complement.
TTTAATGCAAGTTTGATATTTGATGTGATTTGGTTGTGTGTGGGGAAGAATCAAGTGAATGAAATCAATTAACCTTCCTAATTAAAGCTATATGATCAAGCAATATGCAATGTTTGTTTTAATCCCAAAAGAATAATTGAATTTGATGAGAACAGACAAGAACTATGTAGTAAGGAAAGCAAAAAGAATGGAAAAGGACTCACTTCGACAACACTTCCTTTTTTTAATTTTTGATTTTTTGTATTTTTAAGCAATATAACAATCCAGTAAGTAAAAAGCCTCTAGAAATAACAAACCTGTAAAACCAAGCTAACATAAAATGGAAAACACTAGGAAAACGAGGGTTAAAAGGATGAATTTAGATTAATCAAAACAACTTAGAGAAATCATTGACAATTGAATAAATCATTGATGGTTCACACGATTCTTGTGAATTGACCAAATCGCTAGTGATTACAGAGTAGAAAACCTAAAAAAGGAATGAAAAATTGATTTAAATGAAATGAAAATACAAATAAATAAGGGACTAGGTCCCATCGGGTATGCTAGAATGTTTAGAGATGTTTGTACCTTCCTACTTGAATTAACAAAGTGAAATAATAATTAAAAAAAAAACCGACCTTAGAAGACGCAGGTTTAATGATACCCATAGATGATAGATGTTGATGCTTGACATTGATTGAAGTTGCACTTCATCGATAAGTGTATACAAGCTCCTTTCCTACAAGAAAATTTACGTTTAAAGACACTAAACAAGATGGATTAGACAAATAGATAAGCGATCTTCTCGGCAAAGGTCAATTCGGGGGAACCCAAAGGGATTCCTTGAAGTATGTTAGTTCTCCTTATTAAAAATCAAGTGAATTACAATTGATAAATGATAAATGAATACAAGATATATAAATGTGAGGATATAAGATAAGGATGACTAGAATTCAAGATGAAAAGGCATGTCTTGTGTAACTTCAAATGCGACCGGAAAGTGTTCATGCAATGTGTACACGCTTGAAGTAATCATACCAAAAGTCATCAAATTCTTGGTAGATGACCCAAAGGAATTAAAAGATGCATTCAAGTTCTTCTAAAGGAGCATTGTTGATGGAGCAAAGTTTTAGATCATGGAGAATATTATATTGTTCGGAAAGAAAGGGTGTCGAACTATCGAAAGACTATAAATGCTTTGGTAATTTTTGTGATTGACCACCAATTGCCATATAACAGATTGATTCATGCTTAAAATCATGTTATAAGCAATAAGTTTGATAAAATAGATGAGAGATACTTGATAAAAGCTTATAAAAGTTGACATAAGGATAAAATTGATAGGGATCACTAGCGATTGGGCAAATCACTAGTGATTTAGGTGATTTTGATAGTTGATAAAATTGACTATTTAAAGTTTTTGATTGATATTTTAGACTGATTTGAAAGCTAGATATGACTAATAAAGGACATAGGAAAATTGAAAAAGTACCTTGAATCAAAATGAAGTTAAAAGATGCCTCAAACCTTGCTTGAGGATGATCTTTTGATGATTGACACAATATACAAGTTGAATGGTGAAAATTTGATCCATAGAAGCTCTGAAATGAGTTGAAAAAGCTTTATGATGATTCAAAATAATGATTGATGATAACTTATATGTATTAAAGCTAGTGGTGGCATATAGTATGCTGGGAATCATTCTGAAAGTGAGAGCTTGAAATTTGAAATTGAGGATCCTGGAAAGAGGCTGAGAAACTTGTATTTATAATTGTTCACGATTACTTGAATTGTGGGTGATCCGGTTTTTCGTATTTTGGCTTTAAAAGTGGTCTAAAACACTTCCAAAATGAATTTGTTTAGTTTTAGTTTTGGGTGAATAGTTTATTAGGTTGTTAGGGATGAGGTGTGATGGTTAAGGGGGTTGTGGAATGATTAAATATGATTAGTCTTTATTTTATTTTTTTAGGTGGTTTTAAATGGTTGAATGGGATTTAACAGCTGTAGAAAGGATATTTACATGTGGTAAATATAATAAAGGAGTTATGACTTAGGATAAGGTGATTTATGAGTGTAAATGATAAATTGGATTAATAAGTGATGAAGAGGATGAAGGGTGAAAATTTTGTGTCTATAGTATGATTTGGGACACTTAATAAGAATTATTTTCAAGGATAAGATTGTGTAAAAAAATTATAATATTTGAACATACGACATAATCCCATGTTATTATATTATCACTTCATAATATTAGCTGATGATATGTGGCACAATTTCATGTGCTTGGGTTATGGGCTATAAGTTACAAAAACATGGACATGCATCACATGATTTACTATTTGGAAAAAATAAGCTTGAGTTATTGAGATGGTTTTTAAGAAAAAATGACCTAGAATGTTTCCACTTGTCACCATTTCAAGAACTTGGGTTGTGGTAAAAAAATGAATAGAATAGTGATACATGGTAGGGTTTGAATGAAATTTACTATCAAGAAGATTAGAGACTACTATAATGTGGTATCCATGCATGAGAACCGAGATTACACCATGTGGCATGATCCTGAGACTTATATTGTCTTGGCTTTGTAGTTTATGAGATGTGAGAGATCCAAGTGATGACAAGTGGACCAATAAGCATGAGTTGTGTATTTTATCTTTAAAAGCATGAAATATATATAAATGTTTATGTTTAGAGGTTGACATGTGAGCCCATTAAAAAATTTCCACACGTTCTTAATTTTATAAAAACGGAGCACATAGTTCCTAAAACATGTGATAGTGTATCAATAAGTCAATTACACTTTTATTTCATGAGATAATAAATAATAAAGTACATAATTTGAGAAAATAATTCTTTGATATTATTTTGTATGTGTTTAAAGTCATGAATTATAGTGTTAAACATAATTAACAGTAAAATATAATCAATTAAATTTGCAATTGTATTAATGCACATATGATTACGATTACAGAGACAAGTTACAATCATCTAATACATATCTTTTTATTTTGTTTCTGTCATCTCTATATCTCTCTTGTGTGTATATAGTCAAGAAACTTGGGTTATGGATTCTTATATGTGGAAGAGAAATATCACATAAATAACACCTTTCCTGGTCATGAAGCATATGAGGTTGTACTTTATCGGTGATTCAAACACACGAGATTCCAATCTCTAAAATCCCACCACCTATAGTCACCTTTTTCCATGCGATATGTTTGTAACTTTATTACAAGACATTTCTCAAAAGCATGATGATCCTTTTCAAAAATGATTACCCATTTTTATAGGTTTTTCCCTAGTATTTGAAAACCAAAACATCCATCAACAAGGACAACAATGCTACCAAGTACTACTGCAGCTAAAAAGGGGTTCCATGTGGATATATTTCGTGCTCTTCGGGTAAATATCTTGAGGCACATGTGAAGTATTTAAAATTAACTGGAGTCTATAATATCTTTGGGTCTAGTAGTGGATGTGTTAGCAGATTAAAGGGTCAGTGAAGAGTGAGTAAGATAGGTGGCAGAGTAGGAAGGAGACAAATGGTGGAAGTTCAAAGTCTAAGGAGCACCACCTGGTGCTATTTCAGTGTAGATCAATGAGATGGCCCTAAGTGAACTCCAAGTAATGGAATAATCTAGGGAGAATGAAATTTTAGGTCCGAAGGGATGTGCAAGGAAATGAGTAGGTAAACACATGGAGGAAAGAAGGGAAACAAGTGAGGGGGGAAATAGAGAGATAGGTAGACACACAATAAATTATTACATTTTTTTGGGTTGAGTATTAGTAATGGTTGGGTCAATAGATGAAAGGTTAAATTTTGTATTACACGTAACATTATGATTGGCTTAAAGTTTTGCAATGGTCATAAAGATCTAGCAAAACTCTGACACAACAAAGCTACATGGAGCATTTTTATTGGCTTGAACTTCACACTATAGAGCTTCACAATATTATATATTGCTTTGGTGTCGAGAGGACTTAGAAACATGGGATTAATCGTATTTAAGGGGAAAATTTTGAGTCCATAGCATAAAAATGGACAATACGACCGTGAAAGATAGAAAATAGATACAAGCAACCTATAAATTCCATTGAATTATAAATTATATGTTCTAATACTATTAGATTGTTAAAATTAATGGCGTTCTATAATCTTGAGCCCTATGAAGGAAATTCAAATCAGTTTTCCCTATCTTTTTGTCTACCCAGCTAATAGGCATTTATTTAAATTTTGGCAATTGGAAATTTTTTTATTTTTTTGCACTTGCCAAAGCCACAAGCCACATGGAAAGTTTCGGTGCTTTATTTTGTTTATTTTTAGGTAGACGTAAAGGTCATGTAATTAACCACATTTGTTAAAGTCTCGTGGGTTACGTGAATAGAGGTCACCACATAAATGTCATCAATTAAATGAAATATGACAACATTCGACCTTCTTCATAGTGGTGGGATCAACACACCTCAATCCTCTAGAATTAGTTGGAATGCATAATGTTTTGGGTTCGGCTCCTCAATCAAGGAAATTCTACGGGTGATGATCCATGGTGTAGGGCATGACAAGTGGCAACATTATTACACTCATTTAGGAGATGGAATCGCGGATGTGAGAGCCCCGAATGAGCCACAATTTATATTTCATCGGGCCCAGTTTAAGTCTATAAAATTAGTGGTCATATCTTGACCCGATCAAGGAAGAGACACATAGCTAAATATTTATGGAGCCAACGGTTTAAGTTAATCACAACTCGGAGTTACGATGTGAAGCCACAATGAATCATATAATAATAGGAAGCGAGATGTATTGACATTTGTGACATATGTGGAGCTATCTCATTGGTCTTAGCTTCGCATTGAAGAATAGAGGATCTATAAATCCTAACACTTGTAACCGCTTAAAACAAAAACATGGAAGCATTTTCATCTAACTTTTGGTAATGGATTTGGGTAAATTTCAAGATGTGAAGAGCAAGAGCTAATATATGTTTAAGGAAGTAAACAACTTTATTGTTATATAAGTTTTCGCTAAATATTTTTTTTATCATAGAGTTATATTATATTTAAAAGTGTATTAAAAGTAATAGTCAATTAATTTTTAAATTTTCATTGTTGTCATTTTTTCAAAATGTCCATTATTATTCTTGTTCAGTGAAAATTAGGATTTCTTGTATCATCAAAAGTATCATTATTTTTTTAAAAAATTAATAGTAATTGGACGCATTTTTTTGTGGTAGTTGATGTCTTGTCAATTATCCTCATTTCACGTTGTGGGGTGGGGGTAATGTTGTAAAATTATCCTTAAAGTGTACAAACTCCAAAAAAATGGGATACCTTGAAAAATGATTATCAAGGAAGTGATAAGATGAAGATAGATTTTGAGACTCTTCTCATGAAAGAATCATAATCGTAAATGATTTTTTCGGAAGAAAAATGACCATAGTCAATTAGATGAGGACCAATGGAGATGTTCTTAAAGACCATAGGATCATAGAGAATGTGTTAATGATCCTTTCATCTATATTAGATCCAGTAGTGGTTGCATAGAGGAGTCTAAGTATTTGAGGAAAATGGAGTATACTACCAAATCAAAAGAAAAACTGAATTTGTAGAAATATTCCTATCATAGAATGCTCTTCAGGGTATGAATGGATATTTTGAAAAAGAAGAGAAAGTTTTGTGATTTCAAGGAAAAGGATACATAATCAAACAACTAATCATATAATTTAATCCTAATAGGTCATGCACTGTTGCGAGGTTAATCTCACTATGTCAATGCCCTTATGAGGACAAGTCGTGTAAAAACATTAGAGATACCAACAAACTTTCCAATATAGGGCTATGATAACACGAGAATGAATGAGTTGTTTCATGTAAGCTAGGAAAAATACAATGATAATCAAGAAACTAAAGCAAATAGATAAATACCTTCTCCTTCATGATTTTGTAGGAAACCTCAGAATGGGCAAGGAAACATGGATGAGCCCTGGTTTCGTGAAATGCGGTGCTTTCCTCAAAGCTGGAGCAAGGCCTTCTGCTGACAAGATCTACTTACTTTGCACCAATGGACAAAGGGATTATGGATTTGGGATGCTTTAAGATGAGGCTATTTGGGCATTAGGACAAGGTGGGAAGGATGCTCTTTGCTCAAAGGATGCAAGAGTTCAGACATGACATTCAAGATTATTCTCTGTATCCTAGAGGGGAGGGAAAAGCTATATTTATAGCCTTGGGAAGTGATTAAATTAGAGTAATTTAAGTAATCATGGTTTGAAAATATGGGAAAGATTAGGTGAGTGGGGACCACGAAGAATGGGTGAAGATTTGAATTAGATTTTTAATTCACGAGTGGAGGATTTTAGGTGAGTGGGGACCATGAAGAGTGGGTGAGGATTTGATTTTGAATTTTTAATTCAATAATAGAAAAACATGGAGAATAACGACATGTGGTAAGTATTAGGTTATTTTTAGATTTGAAAGGGATAATTAATCAAATTATATTTGATTAATTCGAAGTGCATTTTGTGGTAAATTAGGTAGGGAATCAATTAATTTAAGATAGATGTGAAATTAAGGTGTCTACATTTTCTCCTCTTTGGAAGGGTACTATGAAATTATTTTCCTTTCAAACAAAGTAGAAGAGATGGAGTGAATATGCCTTAGGTGGCATGATTGAAGATTTTGAAGAGATTCTTATTAAAGGAGGTGTTGCCTTGATAAGAAGTTGTCGGAGGAAGAAAAGAGAAATATTTATCTAAGAAGTAGAACAAACTTTTCTTGTGAGAATGGGGGAAGAATTCAATCTACTTTTCCTAAGAAAAAAGTAGAGCGAATGTTTTTGGAAAGAATAGAAGGTGGTGAGTGACATATTTTATGGTATCCTCCAAGACAAAAATGTCATGAGAAGATGTGATTATGGATAGATGTGATGATTTCCCCTCGAGAGGAATGACGAGAATGGAATATATGACAGAGCTCTTGAAAAGAGGAGAGATTAATTCTATGGAGAGGAGGATGATAATGGGGTTTAAGATAATGGAATGACCACACAATGAAAATGGAGAAAGGATTCAATCAGCCTTGAATGCTAGGTGTGAGGGTGTGTGGAATGATGCAATGGGAAAGATAAAAGGGAATGGACATGATTGGTGGTTGATTATGAGAAGAGAAAGAAAGGTGAAGGGTTATGGAGATAGAGGAGGGAAAAAAAAGGAATGAAAGAGGTAGAAGAGAATAAGAGATAGGGATGATAGGGGAAGAAGGGAATGATAAAGGAAAACATGAAGAAGACATGAAAATGACATAGCAGAGGGTGAAATTATGAAATAGATAGATGTGCCATATGAAGGAAGCAACAAATATAATAAAGAGGGATGGAGGAAAGTGAAAGAAATGATAGAGCTGAGAAAAGAAAGAAATGGGGAAAGATAAATAAGAAGGAGAAGATGAGGTGGAAGTAGGGGTAAAATCGACAAAAAATTTGAAATAAAATGAAAGAAGATGTAGAAAGGAAAAAAAGAAACTATGAGGGGCTAGGAAAGTGTGAAAAAGATTAGAGAAAATAAGAGAAATAGATACAAAATAAAGGAAAAGGAAGGGGTGGTATAGAAAAGGAGGGGTGGTCAGAAGACATGTGAAAATTATGGGGGAGGAAAGGAGGATAGAGCGGATACATGGAGAAGATTGAAGGAACCGAGTATTTGTGAGGAAGACCAAGGTAAAGAATATGGAACAGACCGCACGGAGATGCATGTGGAGGTGGGATGATAAAAATATGGGACAACGCTAAAGAGATAGGTTATGGATGGGGAAGTAAGGAGAAAACATAAGGTAAAAAGGGGAAGAAGATGATACGAGAGGACGTGAAATAAGATGAGGGGTGGGAGAGAGAAGAGGATAATAGAGAAAATGATGTAGAAGGTAATAAGTGTAGAGTGAGCAGATGAGGAATGTAAAGAGAAGAAAGAGGAGAGGAATGACCACAGATTGGAAAAGATGCGAGATACATGAAATGTGGATACTAGGATTATGAGACAATAGATAAAGGATGTATGATGAAAATAATGAAGATATTGAAGAGGGAAGGGAAGATGGAGAGGTGGGGAAGAAGTAAAAATAAAGGGTGGGAGTGGGGAAAAGAATGGGAGAGAAAAGAGAATGGGGGATAGAAGAGGAAATTTCGGTGGGGGACGTTAGGGAAAGTTGACTAACAATGAGTGGTGGGGAAGGATGAGAGAACAAATGAAGAAAGTGAGAAAGGTAACAAGGAATGGAAAGGGTAATGCCAACGAAGGGACATTAGGAAAGCCCTCTAATAATGAGTGGTGAGCCTAGAGGAAGGAATGAATGAAGGGAAAATGGAGAAGTTCCAAGGAGTGAACGAGGTCATGCAAAATGAGGATTGATGTTTTTAGGGAAATTTCACTAAAAATTATTAGTGCATGAATAGAAGATGATGATGAAAGAATGTTAGAGGAATGTTAACAACAATTGTGAGTAAGTGTGGGGGGTAGATATGTGGGAGAATTCAAGAATATGAAGGGAAAATAGTAAAGAAAATCGAGGGATGAGTTGTGACTAGGTGAAAGTGAGGAGAGAATGCGAAGAATGAGGATGAACAAGGGAGAATAAAGAAACAAGACATGAAAATAATGGGAATAAACAATATGAAGGATGGTGGATCAAGAAGGAAAAAATAGGAGAAATGAATATGGTTATAGGTGGAAGATAGTAAACATATGTTGTGAGATGAGAGGTGGAGAAAGGATAATGGTAGGAGGAAAATGTGGTTGGTAGGAGAGACCAGGTGGAAGAAGAGATCAACAAAGTAAACAAAGAATGAGGTGAGGGAGAAGTTCAGAATGACGAGTTTAGCATAGGGGACCCTTCCATAAGACTATCATGTGATGGAAGGGGTTAAGTAATATTACCAAGTGAGGGATGATGGAGATGAAAAGTGGGAAAGCGTGAAGTGGTATTTGCGAGAATGGAAGAGGAGGTGAGAGGATATGATAATGGGGAATTCTGAAAAAGAGTGAAAGGTGAAGATTTGTAGTGATGGGGAAAGGAAGGAAGACAGATCATCCTTAAGAGGGACTCTTAAGTGAGATCGCCATGCCACATGAGTGGTTAAGTAAGATTTCCAAAAGAGGATGGTGATAGTGATGATAAGAAGATGTGGTGATGGGAAATGAAGAGAAAATATGGATGGTGAGAATGTAGAGTGATGGATGAGTGCAAGATGACATGTCATCCTTAAGAGAGAATCTTAAGTAAGATCGTCATGCCGTCGAAATGGTTAAGTAAGATCTCCAAACCGATGGGGATGATATTCGGGGAGAAAGAAAAAAATTGTATTGGATATAAGGGTGGAATGGTTAGTTGAAGAAGATGATCATGACGAGAGGTAGGAGAAATAAGATGGGGGAAATATGATGGGAGGGGGAAGGCCATAGGGCAGATCAACCTTAAGAGGGAATCTTAAGTAAGATTTCCATGTGGTAGGGATGGTTAAGTAGGATCACCAAGCTGAAGAAGAAGAAGAATGATGATAGAGTTGGTGGGAATAGGGTATGAAAAAATGGACTAAAGGGGAACCCTTAAGTGAATTTTCCATACTATGAGAGCATGTAAGTAGGATGACCAGGTAGAAGATGGATTCGGGGAAGGATGAGAAAAGAGTGAGTGATGTATGCCAGAGTGGAAGAGGATGTGAGATGAGGTGATAACAAGGAAGAAAGGAAACAAAGGAATGTAACATGAATGGATGGAGGAATATATGTGGTGGAGGGCGAGAGAGTGTGAGGGGTATCCTTAATTAGGATGCCCATGTGATGAGAGTAATGATGCGAGAATGAGAAGAAGAATAATAGTGGAATGGAAAGATGTGTGTGGTGGTGATTGTTGTTTGATGAGAGGGGAGATTGTGGAGAAGCTTCTACAATAGGAATATCTTAGGGAGAGGTATACCTCCACCGAGGATTCCATATAGAAGTTGTTATTAAGTAATATTGTCAAGTAGGAAGTAGAAGAGTGAAAGGAAAGAATACAAATGGGTGAGAGGGAACATGAATGGTAAGAAGGGTAATACGGGGGTAAGTAGTGGAGAAGTAGAAATGAGAAGCAAGGGTGAATGGATTAAATACATGGTGATCATGGTGGGGGGAGGAGTTGTCGATAGTGAATGCTACTTGAGGAAGATCTTCAAGTAGGATTTACAAACTGCAATGGTGATCAAATAGGATTCCCAAACTAAGGAATGTATTAGTACACATGAATGGATGGGGTGAAAAGTAAGATTTTGATCATGCGGGAGATACTCACCGACAAAAAACATCTTAATTTTAATATTTCACATAATAGGATGCATCGTGATATAAAAGATCAGGATGACTAGAATTTAATATGTGTGATAACATAGACAGTGCCCATAAAAAGGTTTGATGCCCCAATATGATATGCAAGTGGAAGAGAGCATAGACAGAGGCCATCAAGAAAGTATGATGCCCCAATACGATATGTAATCACATAACATAAGTATATTAGAAAGAACTCCAAGATATATAAAATCAAGATGCCCCCTATAATATATCAAAATACAAGAAAGAAATTAATAACTTGTAACTAATAATGCAACACAAGAACCATTAAAATTTTCTCTGATGTGTTCCACAAAGAGGATTGATAGGATGTGCCCCCAAGAAGGGCAAGGACATAAAAAAGGATTGGGTCACTATCATCAAACAAGGAAACAATGAGAGTCGGATTTTCCCCGAGTAAGGATTCACTCGAGGAGTGGTTTGAATTTGATAGTCATAAGGTGCTTGGATCATTTGTTGGGGATAATAGTTCAAAGTATGAATGTGTTGATTATTTTAGAGTCTTTGCGATTTTGTGGAGTTTACGATTTGTTTAGAATTATTATTTTTTTGTGATTTTTATGTTTTTGAGATTTTGAAATGTTGTTTATATTTGTGAGATTTTCTAATGTTTTTAGCGATTTTGAGATTTTCTAATGTTTTTGGATTTTGAAGGATTTTTATGTTTTTGGATTTTGGGGATTTTTTATGTTTTTGGATTTTCTAGTGTTTTTGGATTTTGAATTTTTATACTGTTTTTTTGGATTTTTGGAGATTTTCTAATTTTTTTGGATTTTTAGAGGTTTGCTAATGTTTTTGGATTTTTGAAGATTTTCTAATGTTTTTGGATTTTTACACTGTTGTTGGAAATTTATGGACCAGAATGCAAACTTATTTTGAGAGGTGATAAACCAATATATTGTCCTTATGTATTGTGTTCCTCATGTTAACTCATGCTATGAATAACATAAAAATTCTCATTCCATTGGTAGGATATGTTGGTGATGATATGATGAAAAGAAGTCTAGCTCCATTCTTAACTCCACACAACTAGTAAGATGCGATGGCTCATCACCAAGAATCAAGAAGGACACATGATGTAGATAATGAATATATAGACAAATGCTAACAACAATCCCTTTGGGAAATTGTGACTCAATTATTCTTAAGGTTACTGAACTATTTTTAAAATGACTTTCGCTTTATGGGTCACATGCTAGACTTAGACAATTGCGTGGCCTTGATTGGTAAGATATGAGGTGAAGGGATAGTTCTATCTTCACTTAAGCATCTAAATTACTTCTTTGGGGATTTTATAATTGTAAGCACTTTCAGATTGATAAGATGTTGTATTTATTGTAATGACTCTATGTTCCTTGCCCCATGCTACTAGTAAGAAGCAAGGGCTCATCACCAAAGACAAAACACAGGCGAGTAAATTTTATTGGATGTTTTTTATTTATTTTTTATTTTTATTTTTTTACTTTTGTGAATGACCATCTACTGTTTTCCCCATGCCATCTATAGGAGGCAAGGTTTTATCACCGAAGACAAGACGTAGATGAGTAAGGGCACCTTCCTCCATTCCCGAGTCTCACACTACCAATAAGAAGTGTGGGCTCAAAACCAAATAATATGAAGGATGAAATATGTGATGATGAATTATTCATAATTTATTAAATAGATGGAATTTTACAACAATCCTTTGTATTTGGGAAGGAATGTTTTCCCCCAATCTCAACCTTACACAACTAGTAGGACACAAGGGTTAAACATCGAAGACTGAGATGCGATAAAATGAACCGGGTACGGAAATTTTGAGCTTTGTTATAAAAGAGAGAATGTCTTTAAAGGGAATCTATTACCATCGGTAATGATTCTAGGTATGACCATAGGTGAAAGTGACTGAAAATGGGAGATATTATAAGAAGTATGATGAACACAAACTTAATAGGATCTATATTAACACATGTCTCATGATGATAAATATGAAGATGTGATTTTGATAATGAAAATATCTCTACGATGGAAATGGATAATTTCAAATTATTCAGAGATAAGTTAGACAGAAGGAACAATGTACATGTCGTTGTTTCCCGAAATAGTGAACGCCTCAAGGATAAAATTTCTTTAAATGAACTGCATTCATTGGTTCATCAAGTTCTTGACCATCTTCAGTGGCCAACTTATAGGCTCCAGAGCCAAATTTGGTTGTAATTACATAGGGTCCTAACCAATTAGGCTCAAATTTTCCTTGTTTTTCTAGCTCTTTAGTGGTATTCTTTTGATTTTCTTTTAAAATGAGGTCGCCAATTTCAAATTCTTTGGGTCTTACCTTTTTATGATAACTACGTTATAGTTAGTTTTGATAGACTTGAAGATGATTGAGGGCATTAAGTCATTTTTCATCGAGAAGCTCAAGCTCTTGAAGCCATGACTATCAGTATTCATCCTCATTAATTACATCTTTAAGGGAGATTCTCAAGGATGAGAGTTCTATCTCAATAGGTAAAATGGCTTCACAACCATAAATGAGGGAAAACATGGTGGCTCTAGTAGGTGTGTGGTAAGATGTACAAGTAAGCCCAAAGAGTGAGGTGAATTTGAGTATGCCAATTACGTCTATGGGTGTTGATAATTTTTCCATGATGGATTTTAAAGTCTTGTTAGTTGCTTCTACTGACCATTGCCTTGAGGGTAGTATGGAGTGGACCTCTCAAGTTTGATGTATAAACATTTGGCGAGGTCTTTAACATCCTGGTTTTAAATGATTTTCCATTATCTACAACAAGAGTGGATGGAATACCAAATTGATAGATGAGATTATTAAAAATGAATTTTGATATTTGGATACCGATAACATAAGTAAGGGTATAGATTCCATTCATTTAGTGAAGTAATCAGTAGCGGTAATGATGAACTTATGTCCATCGGATGATGTTGGTATGATTTTACCAATGAGGTCAAGTCCCCATTGAGAGAAGGGCCATGGTGTGGTTATCAATTGCAATGTTTAGGAAGGTGCGTGGATAAGATTTCCATACTTTTGACATGTTTGACATTCTTTGAAAAAATGGCATGCGTCACTTTCTATGGTAGGCCAATAACATCCCACTCCCATGATTTTCTTGGCTAAGGCTAGACCTTTTGTGTGTGCTCCATAAATACCAAAATGGAATTTCGAGGCTTCTTCCTAATTAAGACATAGGAGTATGGTGCCATCATATCCTCGTTTATAAAGAGTTTCTACTAAAATGGTGTAATGAGAGGCACATTGTGCTAAAACACGTTTATGCATTAGTTTCATGTCAAGAAATGTTTTATCATAAATGAAGATGTAAAGATCATGGTACCAAGGGTTGTTTAGACCCATAGTTTCACATACCATAGTGTTTTTAGGAAGATCATATGCATGCATTAAGATATGTTCTATGACAAAATGTACACGGGTTGATTAAATGTAATTTCTAATGAGGATCCAATAGTTGCCATTGCGTCGAACAATTTATTACAAATTCTAGGGATTTTATCAAAGCTAATTAATCAAAAATAGTTTCAAGGCTATCCACCATGCACTTATATGGGATAATTTTTCATACTTGACCTTGTATTCATCAGTAACTTTTTGACGATAAGTAAAGAATCACCAAATACAACTAACTTTGTAAGATTCGAGATAATGTTAGTTTTAATACTATGAATAGAGCTTCATAGTCTGTGATATTTTGGTACATGGGAAATGTTAATTGAAATGATTTGGGGATGACATGTTCACTATGTGTGATAAGCAAAATACCAGCTCCTGATCCATGGAGATTACAAGATCTATCAAAAAATAGAGTCCAGGCTGGCGTGATGTCTATGTGCAGAAGATCTTCACTAGGAAATGCAAAATGGAGTGGTTATGTGCCAAGAAGGGGTGCCTTGGAAAGTTGGTTTGTAAGGTTTTGTCCTTTAATTACTCTCTGTGAAAAAAACTCTACGTCAAATTCACTAAGTAGTATGACCCAACTAGACATTTTTCCTATGAGAATGGGTCAGGACAAGAGATACTTGAGGGGATCAGTCTTGGTGATCAACTTAGTTGTGTGATTGAGCAAGTAATGACATAACTTATGGAATGCAAAGGTGATTTGCCAAACATAATTTTTCAATTTGGGAATAATGTACTTCATGCTTAATAATTGTTTGACTAGGTTAGTATACAACTTGTTCTTTTTCTTGATCATTGTGTTGCGCTAACATGAGCTCCTATGACATGTTCAATGGTAGATGTATAAAGTAACATGTGTTTATCTCAACTAGTGACATAAGAATGGGTTGGCTAGAGATGTATTCTTTTAACTAAGAAAAAGAGTCTTAACAATTATGGTTCCAGTGGAATTGTGCATCTTTCTTGAGTAATTGGTTGAAGTGATGGCACTTATCAACCAACTATGATATGAAAAGTCGAATAGATTAGATTTTCCCCTAAAGACTATGTAATTGTTTTAGGTTTTGAGGATGAGGAATTTCCATAATGGATTTGAATTTTGTAGGATCCACTTCTATGCCTCTTTGTGAGACAATAAACCTTAAAAATTTACCAGAGGTCACCGCAAACAAATATTTCTTTGGGTTAAGATTTAACCTTATACTCACGTAATGTATCAAAAATGCATCTAAACACACCTATTCATGTTTTTTTATTTTTCTAATATATCATCAACATAATATTCCTTGATATCATGTAACATATCATGGAAGATGACTATCATTTCTCATTAATAGGTGGCATCGGCATTTTCAAGCGAAAGGGATGACCTTATAATAGAAGGTGCCCCATGTGGTGTAGTAAATCCCATTTTATGTTGATCACCTTCAGAAATACATATTTGATTGTAACCATAAAATCCATCCATTAAGGAGAGAGAATTTCATGTCCTGCCATAAAATCAACAATCATGTCTATGTTTGGCAAGAGAAAGTCATCTTTGGGATAAGCCTTGTTAATGTATTAGAAGTATGTGCATATCCTGATGCTGGGGGTTTTCTTGGCTACAGGAACTATGTTAGATATCCATGCCAAATAATCAATAAGTTAGATAAAGTCAAATTCTAAGATTTTATCAAGTTTGGATTTGACAAGCAATGCTACTTGGGGATGCATTTTGCGTAGTTTTTGTTTCACAGGATTTGCATCTGGATGCACCACAAGGTGGTGTAATACAAGAGATGGATCCAGGCATGGCATGTCCTTACAGGTCCATGCAAAGATATCTTGGAATTCAATAATAAGTGTTGTGAATTCTATGCATTCTTGGTCGAGATACACTAATGCCAAGTTGTAAACTTTTTGGTTGTTCGATGGTTCCAATGTTTATGTCTTTATTTTCTTCTACAATCATTTTAGATATATAGTTTTTGGAGAATGATGATAATGGTTGATGTAAGTCATCGATGTCGAGTGATTTGGGGAGTTGGCACAAGATTTTTGTGTGTGATGTTGAGACTTTTTATTGACATGTTTTTTTGATAGGGCGGCATGAGATTTTGACTATAGGAGATTTTCTGTTTGCACTTGATCCAAATTTTCAAGGCGAAGGATCTAAAGTATTCTATTTCTTGCCAAAATAGGTCGATTCATCTAGATTGATTTAAAATCCTTTTCTATGGTCAGAAATATGGATTTGATCAAGAGTTCCAAGGAATTCTTTGATGGCTTCATCATTTTGGAACATGTCCAAAACCACATGGTGTGATTGGCCATGGTTTATGAGAGTTGGATGCGTAGGCTCAAAATCTATGACAATAGCAAATAAATGTTAAAACTAAAGATGTGTTTCAGCGAGGTCCTCAAAAAGGCTATGTGTAGACCTAGTGTCACTATCATAGATGATGTCATTATTATCACTTGAAATTAATATAGGAGAAACATCAAATACCTTAAAACCCAGACCATGTTTATCATGATGTTGTGTGTAATTGATTGGGTCGAAATGACCTTGTTCATTTGGAATGAGTCCTTTACCCTTTCATCACATGTTTTTCATTATTTTATGAGCTTTTGTAAATTGAGGGACTCATAATAGGAGTAAATTCATTATATAACCAAGATCTGAAGAACTTGGAATATATTCATTCTTTGAGATAACCAATTTTTTTCAGATCGACTATCCCATTTGGTAAGTGGGATGGATTCTTAGATGAATATTTCCATAGTTGTGTGGGGATTTGATAAAAGGAGTCTTCCACATTTTGAAATTGATATACACCGTATCCTTTGTCAATGATTTTGAATGTGTGGGATGAGGGAAAAATATCCCATTTGGTTAATAAGAAGAAGGGTTATAAGAAGAAGATTGGAGGATGAAGTTTGGTTAATCTAAGGAGAAGGTATCTTAATAAAAGAGGTAATGTTGGATGAAGAAGGTTGGCTAGGTGATTAAAAAGATGGTGTGGTCGAAGAGTAATTGTTGTTGGAAGAAGAAGCTTGATTAGTGGAAGAAGATGATTAATTAGTGGGAGGAGGAATGGTTCAAGATTGTTGATTAGTGGAAGAGAATGGATTGGAAAATGTGTTTGGTTAGAAGGTGATGGTTTCATATCATATTTAGGGAGTGTATCCAAATCAACATGTGTTTCATTAGGGATTACACGAGATGGATCATACTTATCTGTTGATGGACAATAGTGATCATGTCTATGCTGCCCTTTGAGGAATCTATAATAATCAAAGGCTTGAGGACCCACACATAGCGTAAATTCCTTGTCCAAATGAGAAAATTTAATACATTAATGGAACGTTGATGGGATGGTTTTCATGGCATGAATCCATGCTCGGCCGATGAGAATGTTATATGTAATTTCTACATCCACCACATGACATATCATTTCTAAGGTGATGGGTCCAGCTTGGAGAGGTAACATGATTGTGCCTTCAGACTTTATTTCACCATTATCATACCCATAAATGGTTATGATGTTGTTTTGTAGATCATTTTTGGTGTAACCTAGGCAACGTAAGAGTTTCATGGAACAAATATTCAATGTGGACCCATTATCGATTAATACGTGTGTGATCTTACAATGAGTTATATAACCCTCAATATATAAAGAATGATTATTAGCGATGTTGGGATTCGGAAGGTCGGTGGGACCAAAGGATAAAATAGGATTGGGTACCGTAATATGTGCAATTAAAGCCTAGAATTATTGTGAATTGATGTCCTCGAGACATGAGTGTTATTCAATGTTTGCATAAGGATACATTGTAGTGTGGGAGAAGAATTAAGTAATTCCATGATGGAAATATGTGTTTTAGTCTTCTCTAATTGTTTGAAAATATTGAATTATGGCGCAGTTGTGGAGTGGAATTTGTGGTGGAATTAGATGGTAGATTAGGAGCTGGTGCGGAGACAAAGTAGCAGATTTTTGTTTTGTAGGGACCCACATTGTTTTCTGTCTAGTGGTTATCACACAGCTTAGTTCTCGATCTTTATAGTTACCACTAAGTCTTGGTCATAGTCTATGGTCGAGATGATTGAGTCATGCTCGATGTTTCTTGATGATTGTCCCTTATCCTTTGAATTATCATCATGGTTAGGGAAGGGATTTTTGAACATGTTAAGTTTTTCCTTTGTTTTTTTATCTCGAAGTATTTTTAACTTCTATGTCTCTGCATTCAATTAGGTCTTAGACGTAATGGTGAAATCACATGCATCAATCTATAGAGTGCCCTTTTATGTGATGGTAATCGTAATATTCATTATCCTTATACCAATTTAGTTTGGGTTGTCCTTCGAAATCTTTGACAATGGGATATGTAATCATGTTGGCATTTTCCAAGTGACGAGAGACACTAAATAGGCTTTCTCTAAGAGGAGTGAACTCTTTTTCTTATCCCAGGAAGGAGCTTCCTTTCTAGGGATTATGATTGGTTGTTTGGATTTGAATGTGTTGATTGGATTGTTTTGAAAATTTCAGACATGGCGAGAATCAGTTTTTCCATCATTAACTATATTTCAGTTTTGGTTAAAGAATTTAGATTTTTCTGAGTTTTGAGGGGTGTCTCTATGAGGTTGGTCCCTAAAGGGTGTTTTAAGTAAGCCCTTAGAAATGAGGTATTTTTTTTATTTGTGTTCCCTTTTCAATGAATTATTTGAAATTAATCGATAAAGGCATTTGCATATGGAATTATAATTCGGCATTGAGATTTGGAAAAAAGTACTAAGTAATTGTCTTTCGTATTGAGTAGGGAAATTTTCTTGTAATTTCTCACCATCATTGTAAAAATGAGGCAAATTTTTCATTGGGCCTTTTCTAGTGTTATAGAGATCAAGCATGGTTATTTCTGAGTCTAAGTTGAAGGGAAAATGTTTGACAAATTTTTCCGATAAGTCTGCAAAGGTCGTGATTGACCCTTTGGGAAGATGGAGAAACTAGTCTAAAGCATGTCCTCCTAAAATTTGAGGGAATAATTGTAAAAGATACATGTCATGATAAACAATTTCCTAAAATTTCATGTAAAATTCCTTTACATGTTCACGGGTCACCTTTTCTTTTGAATTTATCAAATTTTGGGATTTCAAGGATGACGAAAATGGTAAGCATAATATTTCCATTTCAAATGGGTAAAGACATAGTTCTTCAAAGATTAAATTTTTCAATTTTTTTGTATTACCTGAATGGTGTATTTCATATGTTTCCATTCCTATGTGAATGGAGAGGCAGGGACAAGTTATCAAGAATTTCGTGAGTATTGGGGTCTAGATTTGAGTCTTTTAACCTTTTAGCTCTAGCAGATTGCTTCCTCAAGTTTCTTTGTTAAGTCTTGTATTTTAGTCAATAACTTGTTGGCCAAAGAGATATTTGGATTGTTTGGTATTTCATTGTGATAACTCGATTCACCATTGTCAATAAGTTTGTTTAAATTTTCAGTCCCAAAGTCGGGGGTAGTTTTTCCCCATGGCTAGGATGCATAATAGATATTCGTTCTTATTTTGTTCTATCACCCTATTTACTTGTTCTTGTTCTTCATTGGTGAGTTATGGTTGCACGACTTCTTCATCGTCATTTTCATGATTGTGACTATGTGTGAATACCATGATGAGATAGGTGTGTGCCTGATTAAGCTGTAAAAAGTGGTTATGAATTTTGAGTAGCGTGATTAAATGAGAACTTGATTGCTTTGGATTTGGCTTGAATAAGATCTCGTGATTACGATAAGGAGATTAAATCAAACAAGTTATCTCAATATGATTGTGATATAACTCGAGACAAGATATTAGGGAATTTTTTTCACGTTGTGTAGATTTGGCTTGAATAAGCTCTGGATTGTTGATCGGGAGAGTAACTAAAATAGGTTAATCTTAATATGATCATGATATAACTCAAATGATTTATGAAGGGATTTGTGTCATGTTGTGTAAATTGGGCTTGAAAAAGTTCTACATTGTTGATGGGCAAGAGTAACTCAAACAAGTTAATATTAATATGATCGCAATATAAACACAAAATGAGTTATGAAGCGATTTATGTCATGTTGTGTGGATTTGGCTTGAAAAAGCTCTAAATTATTAATAGGGATACTAACTCAAACAAGTTAATCTCAATATGGTTGTGATATAGCTCGAAATGAGTTATGAAAGGATTTATGTCGATGTGATTTGGATAAACTTGATAGTTGATAAAATAAAGAGTGAACTCAAACAAGTCTCCTAATGTCGGTTTGATATGGCTTGAAAACATGCTATGGAGGATTGGTTGAAGTAAGATAATGAAATCGGTGCGATGGTTTGGTCTTTGTTATTGGATTGCTTGAACATTTTTCTTGATATCAATTTTTACCAAGTTTGATGATAAAAAATAATGCTAAAATATTTTTTGACAAACAACAAACAATCATGTATATCAAAATATTTTGGCTCAAGAGGTAAATTCTTTGGGAATGATCATTTTTTCATACAATCATACAAGTATGTTGTGGAATGATGGGTGTAGGCTCTTATCACTCCAAAAATATATGTCCTCTGATATACCCTAGTCCTGATATACCTAATTCTATACGAGGACAAAATTGGCACGGGAACCCTTAGAGCACTGGAGGAGACTCACCAATTCTTATTTGCCTGCTTTGGAGTGAATCACCACGTCTAAGGTAGGTTTTGTGAAAAGGTGGAAGGTGATGGGGGATCCATGTGTATGGTGTCCTTATAACTCCCGAAGATTTACAGGATGATTCCCGTGCTTCATTGTTACAGGTATTTAGGCACGACTCGCACAATCCACATGACATCATTACTTATAAGTGAAAAGTAGGGGTGAGGTAGTTATTGAACGTTGTGATGAGATGATGTCTCAAAGTGCAATGTAGATGAAAATGTTGTTGGTACATGGTATTCAAGTCCACCTCACCGGTGTAGCATTAGTGGTGATGAAATCCACCTTGACTATGTGCAAAAACAAGATGATGATGTGATTAAATACCAAGTTATTTCCAACTTGAAATAAATCACCATTGGAAAATGATAGTGTACCCGAATGTGCTAATTTTTTTTTTTGGAAAATTTTCTTTGAATGGTGGTACTTTTGGGGGATTTCTTATTTTTTTTTTTGATAATATCTTAGTGATGTGGTCCTAAAAAGAATAGATTAGTAGTTATCCTGTAGACAATGTTAGGAAGAAAAATGATTGTGGCTGTTTTTGGTTTTCTAGATCACTTGAAGGTGCAGGAAAAGAACATAAACATAGAAAAATTGATCAAATTATGAAGAAGCAAACAAAATTGAAGTGACAAGTTGGTTGATGACGAAAAAAGAGCTAATTTAAATTATATTAATCAAGCTAAAAAAAGGACCCCACTAGTATGAAATGTTTATTTAAATTTGACAATTTGATTCAGGATCCTGCAATGTTAGAACAAGAAATAAACAATCACGATCATTTCTAATTTTCCAGATCACTAAAAGGTACAGGAAAAGAGCATACACGGATACAATTGAGAAATTTTTTTGCAAAAATGTTGATAATTATTGCACTTAATCGTGATTGCAAAATAGTGATAATGATTATCTTCACAAAAAAGAAAAACGATGAAAGAAGAGTTGTAAAACGTTACCAAAAGTGTCATCATGGAAAGTTGGAATGTAAGGAATTTTTTTTTGTTTTGTGGAGCCTGGGTGGCCTCCAATGTGCAAAGGACAACCTGGGAATGCAAATATGATAATTCTAGCGAGATAGATGCGAAAAGGTCTGTGTAAAAAGAAAAAATGATTAGTAGTTTGTACCTACACATAAGGTTAGTATAATGATCACGAAAAATAAATAATTTTAATCACGAAGTGTTAAGAACCACAAAATTAAGTGGATAAAGGAAATGTCGATATTGTAGTTTTTAGATTTTCTAATGGTTTTGTAGTTAAATACAATAAAGTAGGCAAATAGATAACATAAACGAGTAAATATTAATGATTGTTGGGACCTAAGTAATATAAACACAACCAAATAAGCATTCACACGATCTAAATAAGAATAAGAGTAAGCAAGTTAGAATCCATTAAAAATAAAAATAAAAAATTGAGAGCGACTAGGGTGCATGAACCAAGGGAAGGTGATTTGAAAGTGGACTTATATGCCAAAAAGGTGGACATGCATTGAGGAAGGGAATGTCGATTTGAAGTCGGCTTTTTTGACACCAAAGGATTCATGAACATTAAAAGAAATAAAAATAAGACTATGATGAATGTCAAGGGTGCGGTGAGAGGTGATGGAGTGTGAAGACTTACCACCAAGAGTTGTGATGGTGAGGTCAGTGTATGGAAGGAAACGAAGGGATTGGTGCGTAGGGAGTAAGCGTGATGAGGGGTGAGGGGAAGTGGTAAGTGGACGGGTATGTAGGGGTTCAAGGTGGATGTGGAATGGGGAGAGTGGTCCGTAGAAGGCCAAAGTGGATGGAAATGAAGGAGTAGCGTGTAGGTGAGGGGTTGACGTGGGGATAGGATTAGATTTGGGTCGGGGGTAGTAAATGTGGTGTGGCTGAGTGGTCTAAGAAAATGGGTCCCACCAGTGTGTGCGAGAATGTAAGCTAGGAAAAATACACTGATAATCAAGAAAGTAAAGAAACTAGCCAGATACCTTCTCCTTCGTGATTTCATAGAAAACCTTAGAATGGGCAAGGAAACATGGATGAGCCCTAATTTTGTCAAATGTAGGTGCTTTCCTCGAGCCGGACTAAGGTCTTCATGCAACAATATCTACTTACTTTGCACAATGGAAAAAAAGGATTATGGATTTTAGATGCTTCAAGATGAGGCTATTTGGGCATTAGGATGAGGTGGGAAGGATACAAGAGTTCGAGACAGGGAATTCAAGCTTATTCTTAGTATCCTAGAAGGGAGTGGTAAAGTTGTCTTTATAGCCTGGGAAGTGATTAACATAGAGTAATTTAAGTAATCATGGTTTGAAAATATGGGCAAGATTAGGTGAGTGGGGACCACGAAGAATGGGTGAGAATTTGAATTAGATTTTTAGTTCACGAGTGGAGGATTTTAGGTGAGTAGGGACCACAAAGAGTGGGTGAGAATTTTATTTTGAATTTTTAATTCAATAGTAGAAAACATGGAGAATAATGACATGTGGTAAGGATTAGGTTATTTTTAGATTTGAAAGGGGTGATTAATCAAATTATATTTGAATAATTCAGAGTGCATTTTTGTGGGAAATGAGGTAGGGAATTAATTTATTTAAGATAGACGTGAAATTAGGGTGTCTATAGTTTGAATCATGGGTGAAGACAAAATTTGAATGTGTATTCGTCTTATGTCAATAACAAAGTATGTTTTTTAGAGAAATATTTTTCACAAAGTAATATTTAGGTGTCATAGTTAATGAGAAACTAATATGAAATATTATTTTGTTGTAAAAAAAAAAAAAACTAATATTCCAACTAATATGAAAACCAATATCCGTGATATTTAACAACAAACTAATACCTATGCAAGATGAAGTGCAACTATGTTATTAATGCAAATCCATGATCTTGTGAAGAAATGAAATATGTGTGATCGTTAACAAACTAATATGTAATAGATATTGTGTAAACCAAAAGGAAAATAGGGGTTGAGAGATGTAAGCCGAGAATCAAACACACATAGGAAATAAAAGTAGAAATTTAAGTTCATAAATGTCAAAAAAGTCAAAACTATATACAATGTTGGCATTGTTGTTTATATTTGGGAGAGCATAAAGAGCAAAAGATTTTCAAAATTATAAAAACGTTGTCATCAAACACTATATTGATATTCAAAAGTATTTTTTATCATATGGAGAGAAAAATATAAGCGAAAGTGGAATAATATTCTTGATATAGGAATTGTTATTCCTAGAATTGAAGCTAGAAAAAGTTTTGATAATGTGCTTGTTAATGTACCTACGAAGCCCAAAAAAATAGAGATGTTAGCGACAAAGATATTTTTGTAAATGAATAAAATGTGGCAGTATAAATGTGGATAGGTATAAACCTTATGAGTGAATATGGGTGTTGACATTGGCAATGGTGTTAGTTTGATCAAACATAATAGTTCCTTGCAGTGTAAAAGTTTGAAGGAGACACACAATGGATATTTAGTCCTGCACGTAATTTTCATGAGTTGTTTCAGTTAGTGAAGGCAACAATCTAGCTAGTAGAGGACCAATAAGAGTGCATTCGATAGTTGAAGTAGATTTTTTTATATCATAAATCAATCGGTGTGTATGTTGTGGTGTGCTCTCCTAGTTACAATTTACACATGTTATTGTTGTTTGTTGTAATGGAAGAAGGTTGTTAACTTTGTGGTTGCATTTTCTGCACACATTTGAAACAACATGAGTAAACACTAGAGGCACTAAATGCACCTTGCACGAGATAATTGTAGAGAAGAAATAAAGAAATAATAATCAGAATCTGTGAATAATAAATAATTTATTGAGGGGAAATTAAATGCAATGCTAATTTTCTTACCTCTATTGTTGTATTCAATATTGTGTGTATATCTTAGAGTGTTTGTCTACTCTTAAGCGAGGTGATAAATGTTTATTGACAGTCCTAAGTTCCTTTTTGGGGATATTTCTCTTTACTATGTTTTTGAAGATATACAATGACACTTTGTTTTTTTGGAGTTATTGTTCGATTATATTGAACAAGGTTGAAAATGTCTCTAACAAGTATATCTTGCATTGGATGAAATGTTAAAATGTTGGAATATTTTTTAAGAGTATGAAAAGGGACTAAAAATGATGGAGAGAATAGAAAGTGGTGAAGCTACATGTGTTTTTTCCTCTATGGATAACCCATCTTTAATTTCCTAGACAAACTAAGTTCCAAACCGGTCACAACAACTATGATTGTGATATTTGTGTAGTTATATGTATTACGGAGTTGTTTTATCATAGTATTCAATATAAATTTGAACTCGCTACAAATTGGGGGTATTTTCTTTATGGTGCTATTGTTATTAAATAGAAGAATGTAGTCACAGTCTCCACAATCGTAATTGATCTCTAGCGCTATGTGAAATTATTTTATGAATAATCCTGTAGATGGAAGAAGGTTTTCTTGATATGTGTCAAATTGATTTCCACTAACATTTAGCATCATTACCATTTCACCTTATCTGTTTATTAAATATATGCAAATTAGTTCTTTGTCGAGTATTTTTTTGTATGCAAAAACGACATCCCCTTGAAACAAATTTCTAACCTTCAGAATGTTCAGGTCATCGATTTATATGGAGGCACATGGAAGCATCTCTTACTTGCAAAAATAGAATAGAAATGGATTAATGATATAACAAGATGTAGATAGATTGCTAGACATGATACATGTAAGTTCTAACCTATTTTCTTGCTTTTGTAGTTGTTAATTTGCAAGAATGGTATATAATTTCATCTTCATTGCATTCTCATTACAAGAATATCAAAAAGATGAAATTTAGTCGAGTGTTGTTATCCTGTAAAATTGACAAGGGCAATTTTGCAGGTAACCATACCAAAATTCCGTTTTGGTCCCCTAAAGAGATCTGATAACGTTCAATTTGGCCAAAAAAACTCCCTTCTAGAAATCAAGTTTTAAGAACTTATCCATTTTTCACCTTTTTTAAATGGGCACAAGAAATGTTATGTGTCGACACCATGAGATGTGCGCCCCTTAGAAAATCCTTTGGCGCCCAAGATGATATGTCAACATTAATAAAATTACACCTCTTTATACCCTTTGGCACAGAAATGACATGCCAACATTATTAAACATTCATGAAATATGTGCGCTAAGGCGCTAGAGATATCATGTTGACATCATGAAAATTGCGCCCCTTTATACCCTTTGGCACTGAAATTCTCATGTTAACATCATGAAATGCGTACTAAGGCACTGAGAGTATTATGTCAACGCTAATGAAATTGTGCCAAGGCACATTTAAACCCATGTTGACACTCTAGAAGGTGCGCCAAAGAAAGTTGGTGAAATAATTAATGTCAGTTTTCTATAAATAGGCACTCAACACTTGTCATTTTCACAAATTGAAAATTGTGAAAATTATTTCCTCTATGCCTATCAGCTATCCTTGTCACCCCCGCATGCCATTTTTGAGCTTGTGGACCCCAACGTCGTCCTTCGTCCTTTATAAAATTGGGTAAGTGGCTTCTATCATCCTTGTTGTTGTTATGTCTTTTGTTTCTTGGTTATTGTTAGGTTTTAGGGTTGTTATAAATCTAAAAAGGTTAAATCTAAAAATGAAAAATCTAACAATCCATAAACCATCTGAAGCCCCTTTTCCTCTCCTTCCAGATCTACAAATCTGGAAGGCCCCCCTCTAAAAAACCTAAAAACCATGTTCCCAGCTTATTATCTTGTTACAAACCTCTCTTTACCATTTGAAAAAACCAAAAAGAGAGAAGAAATCATGGAAATTGCAAAGAAATCAGTTAAAACCTTAGCACACTATTTTTACATGTTGTAACCCCCACAGTCATGCCTTGGTGCACCGTCTCTTATTGCAACATATCCCTAACCCGCGCCCAATATAAACACTTAGCAGCTTTAAAGGCGCGCAAAGCACCCTACACAACATCAACATAAGATGTTGTGTACTCCAAATTTTGCCAAGTAGTTTTCCTTTGGCGCATTGATCTCCTTTGCAACATCTTCTAAAATTATGCCTTGGGCGCACTTAAAAGCCATGCAACACCATATTTTGTAGCACCCAGCTAAAGAAAATTTTCTAAGGTGCAGTGCATGATCCTTGACATCAACATGCCATGTTGTGTGTTGCAAAACCATGCCCCGCGCCTTTCTCCTTAGCGCTAAAACCTTTTGTGCAACACTCCTCAAAAGTGCACCCTTTATAACCTTGGTGCAGCTTTTCTCCTGTCAACACAGGCACACCTTTTTCCATGTCAACATCCTCAAAAGTGCGCCCAGCCTTTTTAAGCCTCTGCAACGCATGCTATGAACTTGTGCCTTGCGCCCTAAGCCTTATAATTTCTCATTCTTCTTTCTGCAAGATTTTATTATGAATAACATGATGGTTGACATGGCTCTTCTATGTTGGACCTCCTTGATTCTCCTTGTAGAACAACAACAGCCATCCTCGAGCTCACACATGTCTTCATCAAGCAAAAATCCAACCAAGTCTAAAGGAAAAGCAAAGTTGATAGAACAAGAGATGAAGTACAAATATCGAAAGTCAGGATGCCTGACTCATATGCAAAGAGTGATCTCAATATCAGAGACTTCGAGCTTGGGCACATTGATATGGAAGACTTCTGGGCAAGAACCAACTAGGCCACTAGTGGCCCTTGGATGAACAAACTGGTGGGCAGTGGATTGCACTTTACAGTTGGGCTGCCAGTAAGTGCTGTGAACAATGAATTTATCATGTTGGTTTCCCGTTGCTATAACAAGGACACAAGATGTGTCGAAGATAAGGAGGGAAATATGATCATCGACCTCATAGCTCATCATTTTGAAATAACTCTAGGTATTCCTCATCATAGGAAATATGTCGCCATAAGCCTAGAAGACTGCAAGAAGGCATGGGACGACAATGAGGAAAATTCATGCAAATGATGAACAAGCTCTATCTTAAGAACAAAAATATAGTGAGTAGATGGCCACAGACCATCCACCACAATGAATTCAATGAGGAACTAATAAATGGATGCTGAGGTACTTAGAAACCATGAGCAAGAATGTGCCTGATCAGTGTTTTGGATGGGGTGAAATCATCAATGACACCATCTCCCAGCAGCTTCAACAAGTCCTCACAACTAGGAGGTTCTATATGAATTCCTACATTGTATACGCTACAGCATCAGTGAGAGATTTCGCAGCCTAGGCTTGAAATGGGGTATGGCCCCAGGTCAAAATATATGAATACTACCTAGAGCTAAAGCCGGAGAACAAAGATCCCTAGTTTTCAAAAATCAACAACGCCTTCTTCTATGAGGTGATCTTCCTGTTGAGGCTGAATATGAGACATGGTCGAACTAGCTCGAGTGTGATCATTGTCACAAAGAATTGGGGAGAATTTTTCACACAATTTTCCACATTCACATATCTCAGGGTGGTGAATTTCGAAGGTGAACCGACAAAGCTACCAAGGTATGTAGGGCCCAAGCTGATTCTTTTGGATTTGTCAAGGAAATTGATCACATACCATGATAAATGCATGAAGAGAAAGAAGGGAGGAACTCCATTCCCCCTTATAGTGGGCCGATACACCTGCACCACACTAGCCAAAGCATGGGAAATGTATGCTGAGCTTGAATTGCTGAATCTAAAGCACAACTTCCCAAAACAGCCTACCTTCATTGTTGGGGTTGCCTCCCAAAGGAAAAAAATTGATCGTATCCATGTTCCCGAAATCGAGGACATCTACATTGACTCCGACACACGAAATAGATATCAGGTGAAAGGATCACTCCCACTGGCTCTGAGGAAATCATTCATTATGGCGTAGCCATCGTTCTAAAAGGATTCCAAGAACCTAATCAAGAAATTGATCAAGTTTACCTTGACACGGATGGGGATGATTGGTCATTCGTAGAGATCGACAGAGCCAAGGCACCAAGACCATTCAAGAAAGGGTCAAGCCCATGTTGCAGCACACCAAACATTGGTGCAAATAGAATGGTCTCACCTACCTCGGGGTATATTTTACTACTTCTCCTTTAGGTAGAGCACCTCCAAGAATGGCCCAAGTATTGAAAGGAAAAGGAAAGGATAAGGAGGGAGAACCAAGCAAATAGGAAGAATCTCCTCAAATCCCGCCTGCTACTTCTAAGAAGCAAGTGGTCAACCTGGTGTCTCCAGGTAAAGAAGAAGAGACCACCAAAGTTTCAATGGATACATCCACTCAGGATGTGGTCACAATTACAACTAATGAGGTACTCACCATTCCTTCTTCCACTCCTTCTCCTCCCCCTGTCATTGAAGCATCTATTCTAATGGATGTTTCTTCTTCTCTTCCTTCCTCCCTTCCATCTTCACCTCTTTGCAGATCTCGTGACCCAGTTGTTCCTCCATCTAATTGTAGATCCCTTCCACCTCCATGTCCTTTTCTTCCCCAAGAAACTCCAGTGCCCTACAAGTAGCAGCGCATTGGACTCCTTATCGATGCCACCACTAATCGCCTCAATGTTATTCCCTGGCCTCTTCACTGCTTCCCCTTTCACCCTTGTTTCTTCTTCTATTTCCTCTACTCCCTCTCCCATAATTCCAAGTTGGATCTCCAACCATCTAGGTCAACTCAAGAGAAAGGTTCCCATGGCACCCATGGATTTCTCTGTCATTCAAGAAGGGACCCAAGAAGCAGAAAAGCTATAACTCGCTTCTCTAAGAGAATTTCGGAGAGAGAGAGTAATGGAGATTGCATATCCAGATCCCACCAAAGAGAAGAAAGATCTGTCTCCTACAGAATTTATAGTGACCCAAGTCACGATGGAAACCTCATCTAAGATCCTGCAAGGAGAGGCCTTGTCTATAGTAGATGCCCTCTGCAAGAAACTTCAAGAAGCAAAGGAGGAGAAGAGAATACTCAAGGAACAGAATAACCATCTTCTCTAAGCATTGCAAAGAATGGGCAACGCTCTACTGTAATTACCACCGAACCTCACTGAAGTTCTTAGTCGATAAGATAAATGAATACACCAAGATTGGCGAACAAGGTATGGCAGTGTCCTCCTAGATAGAGCGGATCCTCAGAGATAGTGAGGAAATAATCAAGAAATTCATAGGACTCTACCAGATATAGATCAGGAAAATAAGGAGCTACAAGCAATAGTAGGATCCCTCTCCAAGGAGTTAGACAATGCCAGATTACAACATGAAACATTTCAAGCAATGGTCAACTACTCCACCGATGACCTATTAAAGGTCGGTGTCATCGATCACCATGCGAGCACATAACAAAGCTCTCGTAGCTTTAGATTATCAGGTTGATCAAATGGAATATATCCTGGAGAGGATAGATAAAATCAAGGACGAAGCCCTGATGCAAAATAAAACATGGAGCAGATGGTTACCAAGATGTCTCTAGGGATGCTCAATGAATCGTTCACCTTGAGGGAGGCAGACGATACAATCCAGCTCTTCAAGGCTATCACAACCCAAGGTTTGGCACCAGAGGTCACTTTTGACTAAGAATCAATCAATAACCTTCTAGCTTGCCATGATTTCATTGGATTCTTGATTGAGGCATGCGAAGAGTACATCGAGCTACCTGATAAGGTCAAGACTGAAAAAGAAACTTATGAAGTTATTGGCGACCATTTCAAGGGTCTAGATCATAATCAACTTCAGATGATGATCAGCAAGTTTATGGAATACCGAGCTCAATGTCACATCGCCTCTCCTGATCAAAAGCAAGACATTCCGTTTAAGCCAAGAGATGATGAGGAGTAGTTTCTACTCATATATATGCTTCGATCAATTTTGTAAAAGAAATATTTAAAAAGTATGTTGGCATTTATGATGACATCATCCATGTTGCATCATGGGATGTTGTCATCCAAAAACTTGCCCAAAGTCAAATTTTGACTTTTTAGATATTTTGTAAGTAGTTGGTTTGTTTTTGTCCTCTTCCCTCCTTTTCTTCTATAAATACTAGAATACTTGTTGTATTCTAGGTGGATATTTTTGTATGAAAAAAGGAGTGAAGAGAGAAATACTTTGTGCTTCCTTGTAACAGAAGAGATATTAATATATATGTTCAGACTTTGTGCTCAATATATGTGTTATTTGCATCAGATCTTTCTTAAGTTAGATCTATGTTTCTATTCTATTGGATTCATTCTTATTATCATCATATGTTCATCAATATTGCTTTATTTGTTTATGCAAGTAAGTTTGGCTTTGTTTACTACTAGCCCAAAGCATAAACCCTCCGACCTTTCTGTCTTGGAATTCATTTATTTTCTCCCTTCAGATCTACCTTCCTCCGTTCCTTCCCTCTTATATTTTTGTTCACAATTGGAACTACCTCTACTAGGATGAGATCCCAAACCCCCTGAAGTTAGAATAGTGTAGATTTGCATAGATTCCTACTTGATAGAATAGCAATAAACTAGTTTTGCTTTGTTGTCTCAAAGAGGGGCTATGCCCTGCACACTGTTGGCCTATTTCCCATGACCTGTCTAACTAATGATTTTCAAACCAACAAGTGTAAATGAAAGATTTAAGTCCAAATTGTTTTTAGAAATAAAATGTATGAATTGTAGTTTCTAGAAATGATTGTTGAGTATTGTTTTGTATGAAATAACTATGTCCCATTGAAACAAATTTCCAACCTTGTGACTATTGGGGTCATCGATTGATGTGGAGGCACATCGAATTATCTCTTGCCTACAAAACAGAATGGAAATGGATTAATGATACAACAGATATACATAGATTGCTAGACATGAATTTGTAAATTCTAACCTCTTTGTTTGGTTTTTTATGTTAATTTGTAGGAATGATTTCAAGTTCCTCTTCATTTCATTCTCACCAAAATTATATTAAATCGAACATTTGTTGCAATCAACAAAAAAATTGACTACAAGTCATGGTCAAAGTGTTAGAGGTTCATATAATATTTGTATAATGTGATACGATAAAAAATATATCATAGGATTGTAAAACACCGCAGATTTTTCTATTGATACTCGATTAACAAAAATTGAAATTCTTAGATGGCCTATATGGATATTTAGGTATTAATGTTAATCTAAAATTTGTAAAGGAATAAATGTGAAATAAATGTAAATAAATAATAAGTGAAATGAAACCCTAATATGCAGAGAAGAGTAATAAAAAGTAAGAAAATCCTCACTAGAAATGGAATCTAGAAGTGTAGAAAATCCCTCGTGGAAGGGAATATCCGAATGTCCGAGATGACACAGTGCCGGGGAGTGTACTAGGGTGGCCCATGGCATCCTATCTTGTAACTGGGCACTAGGAACAATGTAAATGCTCGAATCTAAATCATTATTCTTGTTAAGTATCTCTAATTACTTCCCATCCAGTGGTTCATTTTAAGACACCTCTATAAAATTGTAGGTGGAAAATACCTGGCGAATATCCCCGTAACCAGTTTTAGCGAAAGGTGAATTTGACAGTATTCCAAAACAAAAATTTCACCTAGTTTTTCATGGCTCCATCAGTGAGGTGCGACAACAAGACATCAATAATCACTCCTGACACATGTCAATGGAACGTCAATGGTCTTGACTGACACGCGTCACTGGCTCCTATTGACGCGTGTCACTGGCTCCTATTAATACGCGCCACATCGCTCCTATTGACGCATGCGCCACTCGCTCTTATTTACGCGCGCCATCGCTCCTATTGACACGCATCACGACTCATTGACGCGTGTCACATCGGCTCTTATTGACGTGCGTCCACCGATCCTATTGACGCGTCACCTAGGACTATTGTCGTGCATCAGCTAAGACCTTTGACGCGTGTCAATTGAAGCCATTGACGCCTGATTTAGCCTATAAATACCCTTCAACCGGTCATTTTCTTGTTTTCACCTTCCCGCTCTTGAATTTTTACAGGTCTCAATCATTGTCAAAGATGCAAGTACAACTATAATGTCGACTTCACATGCTTCCCAACTGCAAGTTCAGCAAAAAAATCAAGAGAATCCAATTCAATCGATTTCCAAGATCAACTACAGGAATCCCTTATGCCCTCACATCCATACTATTTTAAAGATGTCTTCAAAATATAAAGATTTGATGGATGCGTGTGAATTTACAGGGCTCGTTAATATGCCCCATTTCAAAAAGATCTAGAGATTTTAATTACCTTATGTCATCCTACAATTCGAGGGACGACATTTTTATGTGACTCTAAACGATGGCCGAATGTTCCAATTCGGCAGATCGGCAAATGACATCCATCGGTTTACGGGCCTTCCGCTTAAAAATTTACCAATTGTTACAACCAAGGCAAAACTCGTGGAAGAAGACAAGAAATTTCTCGAATCAACGTTCGGTTTCCATGTTGATTGTAAGTATAATTCGCTTTTAATTCATATTTTTATTCTATTTTTATTCGATATAATTTGCTGTTATAAATTTATAGTAATTTTCATTGTTTCACATTTATAGCCCATGTCAATAAATCCAGGTGTGGTGTCTAAGATGTAGCATTTCGATACATGTAATTTTTGCAATGCTAGGGTCTAAGATGAGCTTTTAACTTTGTTTGACCCGATGAGTGCAAAGTGGAAAAGTGTGTACTTGAAAGTATCTTTGGCGTGGGAAAAGTTTAAACAAAAAAATCTTAAGAAAACTGATGGAACCAAGAAGGGAAATTAATTGATGTTCCCAAACTTGATGATGTAAATCAAGCAGGGGGAAGAATTCTTATCAATGTACTTTAATATTAACGAGGGTGACTCAACCAAGGCTCTTCTTTGTAAGTGTTTGTGCCTTGAATCGGGAAATGTGAATACTTGAATTGGGTAGTATTATGACATGTTTCGACATCACTTTCCAATTTAATTTTTGTTATTTTAGTTATCTTCATCCTATCAAAAAGGCAAATATCTGTTGTTGGTCAAGATTATTATGGTTTGTTTCCTCTCATAGGTAAGTTGCTCAATGTTAGGGAAGCTACCACTCACCAACAAATGGAGAATAAAGAGATAGTAAATTTAAAAAAAATCCTTGGTCTACAAGAAGATAAAATATATGACAACATTAAATCTTTAAGATATGGCCATCTCGATGATAATGACATACTGTGTACATTATCTTTGTCTAGCAATCATTTAGTTTCTGCTTAATTCTGACACATCCTTTCTAGTGAGATCCTTTTTGACTTGTCCTTTGTCTCTTAAAGGACCATGATGGTTCCCACATCAAAGGATTGCTGATCAATTTCATACACCATAACTGGCCATCACTGCTTAAAATTCCTTCATTTGTTGTGGAATTTATCACTCCTATTGTCAGGGTAAATGTTCCCCCTGTATTTGGTTGAGTGTATTGAGACTCTTTATATTTGTTTTTAAGCCTCCAGAGGTTATGTATCTCCATGTCTAATTTTGGCACATGTTGATGTAGGCAACTCACAAAAATGGAAATGTGTTATCTTTTTACACCATTCTTGAGTATGAAGCTTGGAGAGAATCATTGAGATTATTAGTCGTTATGAAAATTATTGGCAACGGATAGTTTATACGCTAGCTGATCCAAATTTGTTATTGCGCATGGAGATGCGACAAATCAAGAAGAAAGAATTTTAAAAATCTAGACAAAGTCTTTGTAGAAGATCTTATAGGTTCAAGGGTTATTTCTGGTTTTGGGAAAGAGGTACAACCACAAAGTGGAAGAAGCCGTTGGGGAAGAGAGAGTAGAGGAGTAGAATTGGATAAAGAAAAGAGGGTTTTGAAAACTAGAAACTTTTATTATTGAGGAAACTTTAAATATTGAATTTGAAAACTTCTACTATTGAGTATGTACTATGGTATTTGAAATTAATTATATGGATTTATATAAAATCTTTAATTTTAATTACATTAGATGGTGATTATCATGAATTATATGTATGTTTCTTGTTTACTTGCATTGTCATGAATTGTATGTGGACGTAGATGATGAATGATGATAATTGATAATTAATGATAGATGATGATGAAAGATGATGAATGATGATAATGATATGATATATATGGATGATGATCAATTTAATGTGGACGTAGATTTATCATCAAGCACAATAATTCTTCTTCTCTAGACTTTTGAACTTGTTTTAAGATAATTATTCTCTATACTTGTAACGATATGATCATAATGTCATTAGAATGGATATAGATGATAAATAAATGGAATGTGTTATAATGGATATAGATGACATTAATGATTAGAATGGATATAGATGACATTAGAACGAATAGAATTGTAATGATATGATTATGAATTATTTTAAAAAAATGGAATTGTTTTAATAAATTTAAATTAGATAAATAATTGTGTTAATAATAATTGTAGTGTCAGGACTCATGATATGATAATGATATGGTGATGATATGATATATATGGATGATGAGGAATTTTATGTGGACTTATATTTAAAATTGTATAATGTATTGTTTATCCCACAGTTAAAAAAATATATCAAAGGATTTTGCACATATAAAAAATAAATTAAATATAATTCTAAGAAATCAAGAAAGAATCATCACTGGTAAGAAATTAAACATAATTACAAATATGATAGGGTTTAGCTTACCTCTTGCGTATTAGATTGCTGTGAAATCATCAAGGGTAACGTGCTAGATCTTTGTTTTACCTGACATTGTAGATAGAGGGGTGAGTTGCCTGACATTGTCAGTCCTGAGAAGTGCCAGCAACATCTTTAAATATATAGACCAACAATATCTTTAAATAAATGTAAATATATAGAATTAGACCTGTAACATCTTTAATGATAACAAGAGCTGAAAAAATGTAAAGTAACAAACAATAAGATTATGTTGAAGAAGATACCTATTTAAAATTGAAATCATCACCGATAATGTGCTAGATCTTTGTCTTAAAAAAATTCAACACAAAAAATGGATTAGTAGATAGATGGGTGAGTTGCCTGACATTGTCACCTCGAGAAGTAATAGCTTCCTCGGATGGATGTCAACCCACGTTTTCAAAAAATAAAAAGATTGTATTTAACTAAATGTAAATACATAGACCTGTAACATCTTTAATGATAACTAGAGCTGAAAAAAATGAATAGTAACAAACAATAAGATTAAGGGGAAAAAGATACCTCCTTAAAGTTAAAATCATCACTGCCACTGGTAATGAGCTAGATCTGTGTTTTAAAAAACCCAACACGAGAAATGTATTAGTAGATAGATGGGTGAATTTCCTGACATTTTTAGTATATAGACCTGTAACATCTTTAATGATAAAGATAAAAGATAGATAAAGAAGATACCTATTTAAATTTGAAACAATCCATTATCAATAGCTTCATCAAACTCGATGTTGTCTTTTGTAGAATGTGACGAAGAGCCAATTACACTCTCAAGGTTGGGAATATTTGTATTTGTAGCTATATTATTCACACCTCTTCTTTCGTAAAGGGAATTCCAAAGGTGTAATTTCTCATCGAACGGAAAGGTTTCGATGGAGTATCGAGAAACATAACACCTCATGCAACTTTCCAGATTTTTATCCAACCTGTTTCTCAGTTTTGATTTTATAAATGACAATGCACTAAAAACCCTTTCATCCTCCATAGACCCCAAAATCATTATTTGGCATAACTCATATAATCTAAAATATTCACTGATATCTTCTTGTAAGATAGAACTTTGATAGATTCCTCGCCACAGCCTTGTAATAGCACCACTTTCAGAAGGTTGATCTAAATTCTTATATTGGTTCCTCATTGTTGTTGCAAAATTTGTTGACTGAAACTTTAATAAATCGGCATTCAGTATACCTTTGATTTCCATACCCTTGAGCTCTGACGTCTTTGTAAATTGTTCCATTATTGTACCCATTGATTTATGGAAATGCTTTCTGACAAAGTCTGCACGGCCACCTTCAGTATTCCAAAAATTAGGATTCATCACACCCATGGCTTCCAAAATTTTATCTTTACAGAAACGTTCCCTAATTTTTGATGACAAGGTTTTTGAATTTTTTAAGCTTTATTCTTGTTTCAACTATAACAGACTCAAACAAATTACGTGTCACGGGAACATCTTCTCGTTTCGATCCTGTAATATCTTGATGTTTTTACAAAATGTGCATTGGTATTTCCCTCCCATTAACAGTGATGCATAGGTGATCATGGATATTAAATCTCAAAAAGGTGTTAGGATTTTTAAGATCTAATAAATCTTTCCAATTTTCAAAAATAGGTGCATCAAAACTATCCTGGGAACAGTACAATATATCAAGACTTTGACATACCATTTTCCTCATCCGTATAAAATCCACAATATAGATTAATCTGCCCTGTGCATGCTTCATCGCTGTGTATTGATCTCCTTTGACATTGGAATAATACCAACCAATGTCAGCAATGTCTCCAAATTAGTTAAACGAACAACAAGTCCCTTGCCCTATCAACTTCATGACGGTATTTGTGCATAAAACCAACCAATGAAAGAAACTCCTCACAAACTTTGCATGCATGCAGTTCATACAAAGAGATCCATCTAGTCTCCACATCCTTCAAGTTTTTGCCATCTGTAATTCCAATTGCAAATTTTTGGAACTCGAGAAAACACTTTGGGCTACTTGACATATAGGCATGAAGTTCTCTTATAAGTTCTTCTAATTTAGCAACATTTTCGTGGTTGCTTACCATTTTATATGCTAAATTCATTATGTGAGCCATACAGTGAATTGGTAGCATATATGGGGCCATTGTTGTTTGTAATCTAACACAGAGCCCTGTTCGGTGACCCTGCATGACAGATGCACCATCTGCTCTAACACATACCAACTTTGTAGCATTTCATAATCAGTCATTCCAAGAACATCTTTCAAATGAGAAACAACTATTTTATATAGGTTTTCGGCATTGCTTTTCAACCATTTTCCTAACACCTAACGAGATGAGGTGTCCTTATTTGATTTTCTAAAGTATAGATGTGGATACATACCCATGCGGTGTTGTCGATCACTGTCACTTCATCAATTGAAAGAGAGATAAAGTTTTCTTTTTTACATTCTCTTTCAAATATTCCTTCTCTATCATCAAGAGCCATTTTGCCATTTCCCATCCACTACTTTCTGCACCAATGAGATTGAGGTACATTCAAAGATTCCGTTAAATTGATACAAAACTTTGAAATCGAGGAAATCCGAAATCGCTCTTCCTTTTTTTAGTATTTGAAAAAGAGTAGAGAATTGTATGAATTTTGCATGTAGATTTGTTTCTTTCATCTTACCAATATGCGATGTGATCGTTCCTCCCTTTTCCAACAGATTGTCCTGTGTTTTTCCGCTCTCCTCATATTCCGCTACGTATCTAACATGCATGCATTCTTTTCAGTTTTCCACCTATGTGTTTTGATTTTCTGGCCATCCACCCCTGTTATAGTTAAATATTGTTTTCCACAATGTTTTTCTATAGTGTCCAAATGATTACATTTTTTTGTTGCTTTCCCAATTTCCACGTACATATTGTACATGTACATTCAGATGGGATTTCTTCATAATTAGATGATTGTACAGGTTCAATAAATGGAAATTTAGCTGCCCAATCAAACTTGTATGTCCTGCCAATGGTCCACATATTCTTGTTCGTTTTCAATGCTTTACTTTTTTGAGTAGAATTTTGAGCAATATCACAATCACCTGGTTTCCTCTTTCTTGGACCGGAGTTTGATTTTGATTTCTGTCTTCCATTTTGCTAAGTGTTTGTATCTGTGATATCTAGCTGCACTTCTGGTTGCACCCCAACAGGAACAATATCTTCAAGATCTGGCATATTATCGTAGGTTTCATTTGTTTGACTTTGATACTATGCAGAATGCATGTCCACCTCAATAATACCTTCCACATAGTCAGTATTCTGATTCTTTGTGGTGGCATCTATATGATTGGTATTTACAATATCTGTATCCGCAGAGTTTCCAAAATACTTGAAGAGTGATTTATGAGATTTCTTACTTACTTTTAGGTTATTCGTATTCTTTGAGCTGGCACCTTCCATTATTCTGAAAAGAGTCCTGTGTCAGCAAAAAAACCAAGTAGCGACTCTGTCCAGTGTCTGAGGTCTTGTCGCACGTCCCCTATCTGAGGTCTTTGTCACGTGTCAACTCTGCACTTGTCACGCGTCAACAACCCTTTTCTTGTCGCACGTCCACTGTCTGAATATACTGTCGCGCGTCAACACTGCCCAAGTCACGCGTCAACACTTCCTCGATCGATCACGATCAAATTACATTGTTGCGCGCATCAAAAATGCCCTTATCGCGCATCAACACTGCATTTGTCACGCGTCAACAATCACAGGCTAATAGTAATCTGAATCTCTGGTGCTTAAGGGTATGCGAGTTCAAATTTCATAGTATTGGTAATTTGTTAAGCTACTTGAGGTATACTACCCAACGAATCAGCTAGGTTTTTATAGGAGATGTTTTCAAATGAAGGCGAAGCCGACCCCCAAAAAAAATACTATATATTTTAGGTGAATAGGACACCGACCCACTCCGAATAATTCACCTTTTCAAATTTTCCTAAAATGAAATTTTCACCATATTATGAATATTCGCCGCTAAAATTATCCTGTTCCCATCTATTATGTTAGATTCATCGATGAACTAGAAAGTGACTCAATGACTCGTAATGCAAGGAGAAGTATCAAACCCTATAACAAATAAAGATGCATATGAATGAGTCAAACCGACCTCAACCGCCAAACTTGTGGTCTTATCACTAAGCGTTGCACTACATTACAGAGATCCTAATGTAGTTCTAGTGTGTGTGTGTGTGTGTGTGTGTATGTCATGTGTTATGTGTTATGTGCTCTCGTTCCAGTCACACTTGTGAATTAGTGAGCAATAGTAGCTATAGAAATGTAAGTATTACGTGTGCATGGAATAGAATTGAATCCCTCCCCTATGAAGTGTGTGTGATGTAGAATTCCTATCTTGAATTCATGGCACTTGTGTGAATGCAAGTATTGCGATGGATGGAACCCTAGATGAAGTGATAGTAGTGATAAGATGTAATAACCTAGGACCCTCATTATGGTCTTATAACTTTATATTTATAGGGCTCTCAAGCTTAATTTCAAAATTAATCCCGACAAGGCTACTTAGAAAAATATAAAGATGACCAACAACTAGAAGTGACCCCAAAAAAAGTGAAAGAGGTTATGCATTGACCAAGGCACTGAATGGGACCAGAGGTGCCTTGCGGTGCCCAAGATATAGGCTAGGGCACCCTAATTTTAGGATTGAATTTCGTAAAGGTCATGAAATGGACTAATAGGTATCGGGAAATACATGGGAAGGAAGAAATAAAAGATAAGAAAATTGTGGCCAAAGGTGGTATTAATTAATAATTTGTACACTTGAGAACCTTCTAAATAGTAGTATAAAACCGGGATAAATATTATCTAATGTAAAATATTTGTGTCTACAGATATGAAATATGAATAATAATAATTTTTAATACCATAAGTATGCTCAAGGATTCATTGTGTATTATATTTTGATCCTAGCAAATTGATGATAGTTTTTATTTTAAAAATAGGAAAACACATATTGTAAAAGTAAGAGTGGGTAAAAAATTAAGTAGGTGTAGGTAAAATGTATGGAAGTGTGGTGTTGGCTTGGTTACGGTCCAAGAAAATAAGTTTTAGATGTATGTGTCAAGTGTAAGGAATATGGCGAGATGGTCACCCAATATACATGTATTTGAAAGAGTTGGTTGTAGCTATTACAATTTGACCATATGTGGTTAATGTGTTTTTAGTGAATGTTTTTCTTTTATAATGCAAAAATGAAAGTATTGTCTGGACATGTGTTGATTTAAAAGTTTTGTGGTATTATTAAGTTTTACATATCAATATTTAGGTTTCCACATATGTATGTGGAATGTTTCGAGATGAGTTTGACAATGCATCATCAATAACTAGAAAAGATATTTTGTGGTGCTACATTAGGGGCTACATAGAGATTTATAATTATCAATTGGTTATTGTAAACCTAGACAATAAAAATAATGCTTCTACTTTTCCAAATTGAAATTGCATTGTGTGTAGAAGCGGTTTATGTAGTTTAGTAGTGATCATTATACCATGTACATGATGTGTGTGTGTGTGTGTGTGTGTGTGTGTGTGTGTGTGTGTGCGTGTGTGTGATGATGAAGTTTGTAAGTAGATTTTATGTTGAGTTATCCTCTATGTGTGTTTCTTGTAAGCACAATATGTCAAATTGCATTAAGCTTAGATCATGTATGATGTCTTGAAATGTGCTTGAAGGATTTGAGTATTCAAACAACAAAGTACAATGCATGGGTGGATATCAGCCAAGAAGAAATCATTTTCAAGTTGCCATTTTTCTTGCGATTGAAGGTGATTCATTTCAATAGTGAATTAATTTGTTATTTGAAGTTTTTATCGTAAAAGGTTATAGAAAATATAGATTTTATATAGTCTTCACACGTGACAAGGTTATTGTATGTCAATCCATGTTTTGTGACTTCAAGAGGGATAAATGAAAGAACGTCTATTATAAGTCCTTGATCTCTACGTGTTGTGTGTGACCATACAAGCTAGACCGAGAGATGGATTTTAAGTTTCATAGTTTATTTATTTGGTAAGTGTTGTAAAGTACTGACAATCCTCAAAATAGGCATATATTGTGGATCAATGTTGGCTAGTCGTAAGTGTGCATTCTTAGCAATTTGATGTTGTCCAATGCTTGAATTGTTAAATTGTATCCATATGATATCTTGATTTTTGTGGTTGTATAAGCATCAAAATTTCCATATCTAACCCATTGACCAATCGATCTTGGATAGCATAGTTACTACCAAAGAGTTCAACAAAGATGCCTTTTTTGAAAGCAATGCTCTTTGGAAGAAAAATTGTCTTGGAATATGTGTTTGTTTCATCACTTAAACAATCTTTCTCGTCAATTACATTAATAACAATATATGTTCCTGACATCTGAAAAAGTATTTTCTTGTTGTGGTCATTGACATCTATGTTTTTATTAAAAATGTATGGAAAATTAGGCTCATTTGGTCGTGGTATATGACACCTATTCTTGAGGTAGGAAATGTCGAATATGTTTGTGAACTGTTTGACTTCTATTGAGAATCATAACAAAAAACTAGTCTTTTTATCTGATTTGATTGATTAACTCATAGAACTTCATCTTGTTTGTCCAAAAATATATAGAATCAATTGTTTGTCTATATGAGGTTTTTCAAGTACAAAGCAGTTATTGAAAGGTCGGGCCTAGTAGAAATCATTGCAAAAGACGATGTCAATATTGCCAAAGTGAAATGTGGTGATTGCTTTATTTCCTTAAGTCTACTATCAATGTGATATAAAAAATGGCTGTCCAACAAGTGAGAATTCATCTATATAGATAAGATGTAACTATTGATAGTGTTTCGAGAATGTGTCGAGTCATTCAATGCTCAACAGATTCATTTGAGATTTGTTTAAAGGAAATAAGAGTGGTGAATGAAATGTTGTTATACCCGTGTTATAAGATGATTTTCTTGTGAATGCTAAAATAATTCATTTTCGTTTATGTGGATCACTTTTGGTAGAATTATTATAGAAAAAAAGTAAAGTTTCAAATATCATTTTTGTAGTGAATGTTTTCCTTGTTCCTGCACCGCCTGTTAGGAAGAGATATAAAGGAGTTGTAGGTTTGATATGTTCTTTGAGTGTGATGTATTTTATGATTTCTGTTGTTTTTGTTTAACAATATCATTTTTGTAATATATTGTGTTGTTAAAGATGAATGAATGTTTTCCAATTGCAAATAGTTTAGGTTTTTTTGGTGTTACCCTATTACATAAAGGAAGATCGAGATGTATGTCGTATGTTTCATTGACTGCTTGGGTTTCTTGGTAGAGAGTGGATGTTTCATATGGATAGTTGCTTCATTTTTTATGTCTTTAAGGGCATAATTTATGTCACCCCATTTAGTTTCAATATTATGAACAAAGGTTTCCTCATTTCATCTTATTGTATTTTGATGAAACAAGTATGCATCTTGTCATATTGGGAAGCCATGCTTGAGGATTTCCTCATTATTTTAAAATGGAACATAAAACAAAAGATTCTCTTGACAATAATTCTATAATTCTATATGTTTTTGTAGTTGAATAATTGGATTACATGTTGTATGCCTTTTTGCAATCTTGTTGGCCATTTTTATTATATCTAGAAACAAAATCAACAAGGAAAATGTCCCCAATAGATTGTGGCCATGTAATGTAATGGTCTATGATAGATTGACACATAATGTTTTCAAATTCATCAGGTTCTTAACTCAAAAATTTTGGATGCTTCAAAATAAATGTGCATTTCCTTGAGTTATTATTCAAGGGTATTGATAAGACAATATGTGTTGTTTGTTGTGTATAAATCTGCTGCAAATTAAGCATTTGATTAGCCAATATTTGTATCATCTCATGTACAACGTAAAAATATGTGGCCCTTAGTACTC
The DNA here is from genome assembly GCA_018340775.1 of Taxus wallichiana var. yunnanensis. Taxonomy (NCBI): domain Eukaryota; kingdom Viridiplantae; phylum Streptophyta; class Pinopsida; order Cupressales; family Taxaceae; genus Taxus; species Taxus wallichiana. The sequence goes on along the minus strand of CM031240.1, from coordinate 816,538,618 downwards.
TTTACGTATTCTTTTTAATGATTTTGTGGTTGGTGTGTCAAGTTTTGTCATGTAGGAACTCACATAGGTTAACTACATATGCATTGAGAATAAATTTTGCATTCGTATTTACCTTCCATAATGGTGACATTTGTTTTGAAAAGGTATTATTTCATACTTGTGAAGGTTTTATTTGTAAAAAAGTGTTGGCCACTTAAGGTTGCTTTGAATAGCTTGTATGTATTCAGCTTCATTCATGTTCAATTCATTTAGAAACATATCAAAGGAAAATGAGTTGTCGTATCATTTTTTTAGAATTGAGAAAATGTGTTTTTAATTTTTGGAAGGCAATGAACAAGTCGTTTCTTGTGGTTTGAGTTTTTTTTTTTAATTCATTGGAGGGTGAGGGAGATTGTATCTCGAATTTTATTTGTTTACTTTTTTGTAACTTTCATGTGACATTGTTCATGTAATTTTGCTATTTTGGATCAAAAGATTATGTGTTACAAGTTATGTAGTTGTCGACAAAGTGTGCAATGGAGGAGTTTTCATTTTTTCCATATACAGGTGCATTTTTTGTCCATATCAACCAGTGGCTATGGGCATTGCCTCGGATTTGAAATTTAGTAACCCAGAAGTAGTCAACAATGTCTCCAAAGAATGTGTTATCCTTACATGACAACTATTTGAGTGCATTTAGTTGATGTTTGCAATAACGAGTACATGTGATTGGATCATTTTTGATGAGAAAATTTTGGTCATTATGATCATCAGGTGATTGTTTCCCAATAGGACAAAATTGTGTGTAGGTCATATAAGTTTGACAGAGTAATTGAAATAGGATTCCAACCATTCTCAACTCTCAAAAAGGTCAAAAAAGTTGGGGGTCCTAGCTATCGTATCATGGAAAACATGTTTTTATTAACTTGTTGCATGTAGTCTAGCATATACATATTTTTTTGAAGTCAATATATCTGATATCATATCTCAATATTTTTTCTTGGTTTGGATTTTATTTTTCATCTCTTGCTAGGATTTTTCTTCCCTTCAGTTGCCCCTTTCGAATCCAAACCCAGATGCATGCTCGTACTTGGGCAAAAATGATCTTAATTGATTTGAAAAAAAAGTTAGTGATATGATATGAAAATTTCCTATTAGTATTTGAGACCTCCCACTATGAAATTTTATGGAAATAAATTGACTTTAAAACATTTTTCGTGATGCATTTCACCGAAAAAGAGTAGGGAAGTTCATTTCCTCTTAAAATATATCATGGAATATACCAAGTGGATGTTATCCCTCTTCTAGATCAATTTGTATTAACTTATCTTAGAATTCAGCTCTACATTTTTCATTTTCAAATTCATGGAATAAAGTATCACTGACATACTCATTTTCGTTGTCTTCATATATAATGTTATTGTTTGAAATTATTTCATTGTATGCATCATCATCAACAATCGAAGAAAGGAAACAATTTTGTTCTTTATTTAGTTGTACTTTTTCTGTCTAATATAAACTTGTTGTAATGATTTCATGATAACATTCGGATGTACATTTCTTGAATGAAAGGCATATTTGTATTCCAAGAAACATTTGAGTTCAAAAGGAATAGTTTTTATTTCTTCTATGTGCCTTGGCAATGCTCTTTGTATTATATCCACATCTGAAGGCACATTTATTATGGCTCCTTTTAAGGTAAATTTTAGTTTTACAGTGTGGACAAAGTGTCTAATCTATGCAAATGTTATTCTCATAAAGCAACAAACCTTTCTTTGAGATCAATAAGTATTGCTACAAGAGGAAGCATGAAGTTTAATTATATTTGAGCAAGCGATGCAAGTTTTGGAAATCTTCTAGTTCTTGAACATTTATAGCATTTGAGACATTTGGTTTTATGTCATTTTTCGTCTTTAGTTAAGATGAAATATGTTTTTTCCAGATCTCTAAACATAGTCATGTTTGATTTAAATTTCAATTGTTTGCATATCGATAACCATTTATTTTTGTATTGTTAATGTTTTTTCAAAAAAAAATATATGAATATTAGATTTCAATTTCTTGTTCCCATTTTGTCGAATTTCAATTTTCGTGAAGTGAAGTGAAATTATAGAGCATTTAAGTAAAAAAAAAAAATTGTTTATGGGAGTCTTTTGAAGTGTGTGAGCATGTGTTGTTTATTTTGCTTTGTATTTCATGTTTGATTTGCACAATTTTGTTTTGATTGTGTTCTTTTTGTTTTCTCACATGGAAAGGAAGTAGAAGCAATCGATGTATTTGACAATGTTTGAATCAAAGATTTATAGTGAGAATGACCTTTGTTTGACAAAAAGTGTAAAATATTGTGTCTTCGCAGCCTCTCCAGTAAACCATGGTAAACTAGGATAAACTTTGACAATACTCACCATTTTTCCGTTGCATACTTGTATTTCTACATTGAAAATGATCGATAACCATTGTAATCAGAATTAATTTCCTTCAATTTTTCCTTTGTTATATGGAATGGCCATGTTTATAATAAATCCTTGCTAATTTATAGTGCACGACATGATTTGGATTGCATTGAAATCAAGGTAATTGTGCAAGAAAGATAATGCATTCACATTTTGAGCCAAATATGCATTAAAAAAATACTATGCAACATATCGTGTTAGAAAAAGAACATCATATTCTTGATTGCATAATGCATAAATAGAGTTGAACAAGGTTTCACCACAATTTACAGACTATGAAGGCTTGCACTTTCCAGACTAGAATCGAAATTTCCCTAATTAGTCCCTATTATAGTACAACACTTTGAAACAAATTTTCTTAAATTACATAAATGCAATTAGGTTTTTTGTTCTAGTACAAGTGTTCATAATGGCCACAACAAGGTTTGGCATCATGAAATAACACACATAATGGAATCAAAAGTGCTTGTGCATAGAATTGAAAATAGTTATTACATTTTGTCTTTGACTAAACCAATATCATAATATCAAGTCATTTTCTAACCAATTTATGCAGAATTTTTCACCCCATAGTCCAGTTTCAGTTGCATTTGCAATAGGAATTGTTGAAAGCTTCATTCGGTATAAATATGTCTCCACATCATGAATACGATGCAGAGTGTACAATGTATCATGATTAAGTTCTAGCTGGAGTTATTTTAGTGCATCCACATGACCTCTTTGCAAGGAATGCAAGAAGTGGTCTATGATTCCATTTTGAAGTTCAATGGAGGTATAAGAAAATGTAACAAAACAAAAAATGTGTCAAACAAACAATCACCTACATTGTACTTGAATGCAATGTCTCTAAAAAGGTTATGTTTTCTCAATATATTGTCAATGCAAACAGTTTTTTTTGTGGGGACATAGTCCTCAACAACAATGTAGCTAACAACCATAATCTATTCATTTATTTTCGTATAACTCTATCTAGTTAGAAAAAAACAAAAAAACAATAATAACAAAACTTTTTATAAAATCAAAGAGAATTCCAAATAATGGTATCCTAACATTATTTATCATATGTCCACAACCTTTATGCAAATGTGAAAGGTGGAATATTTGTAAGCCCATTAAACACTCATACCAAACAATTTTCCAAGAAAATAAAATCCAACATTACACACCACCAAAATATGTCTCCCGAGTCCTAATTTCATAGTTCGTATTTTGACAAAATAGGATGGAAAAAAAAAAAGTAAGGATATAAAATAGAGAAATAGATTGTTACCAAAGAAAACAAACACCGATATGTTATTTGCAGCCTTCAAAATGGGCAAGCTAATACACCGTTTTTTTCAAAACATGCACTAGTGGACTATAAAATGAAACAAAATTCCAAACAACGTAATCATAATTTTTTTATTAGGGATAGAAAAACATAGAAATGTATTAGTACTAGAGAAAGAATCCATTTATGTGCCCATTGTAGCCTTCAAAACAAAGAAGCTAATATAATGCTTAGTTTTAGTAAAACAACTACCAATCAAATGCCATTAATGGAAGTGAATGTTAATAGTTAATCTACATGCATTTATCCACAAAGGACAACACACAATAGCATTAAAATAGTCAATACCCCTTATGAAAAATAAATGCCATAACTATGATATTTATGATTAATGTCACAACATTTCAATTCATTAATTACTACATTTATTCATTGTATAATAACGATGTTTTCAAACGTTTAAACCATAGGAAAGCAATAAGTTTGAAAAACATTATTTTTTTAATGCGGAAAATCTAAAATGGCCATAAAAATATTTTAGCCAATTAAAAAAAGTTAAATGTTTAAAAATAAATAAATAAATACATATTTATAACAAATTATATAAAAACATGTAGAATGTCACTTGGAATTTTTGTGATTGGCTTCACAAAATAAATAAATTGTTAAAATAGAGGAAAGATAAAATGGCAGCGGAAGGGACACATGTCGACATCTTAGAACTTTTCATCAAGATAGGCTCATGCAAAATCCAAGACCTCGCAATCAACCAAGGCTAATTAAAGGTGTCAGGTTTGGGTAGAGGTCGGTGTGGAGGCAGGGTCAAAGGAGGACATGCAATGACTAGGGAGACAAAACTAATGGTATAGATCAAAAATCCAATGAGAGGACATGTGTCACCATTCTATCCACTCTAAGGCAATGGCCCCCATTCGACATAAATCCCTAGGATTGTATTTTGATTTATTTCACCTATATACCTCGATGCGTTGGAATCTCATTCAAACTAATATAAACTCTCACCCAAAGTGTGTGAATCCTACCAGCTTCCTCCATTGTGTCATCTTGTCAATATTTTAGCATGCATGTTCATATAAACCATTATCATAACATTCATTCAAGTATAGATCATTACAACCACCATATCATAAGCTTAAATTAAAACACATATAATAAGGAAACATATATATCGGACTTAGAACTAATATCAATTGCACCAATAAATCACCATACTTAGATATGTCAATTACCATAATCCATCCATAACAATCCATTGCATAACATAGTAGAGACTCGAATACATCATAATAATATCATGGAATCATGTGTGCTAGTTCATCCGAGCAACATAACTCTATTACAATATGATTGTCCAAAACAATGAAGTACAAAAATATATATGGGGTGGGGACTTTCCTTCACCACCCATGCATTCTAAAAATAGTTCATACACTCAAAATAACCATGCATGCATACAAAAGAAATCATAACACATGCATGTTTTCTCTACAATCCTATTAAGAGATTAATCTATAGATAAACTCTAATTTAGTTTTATTATTATCCTGATCTAAAGCATGGCCCTTAATCTCCCCTTTACATGTGATTTATCCCAAAATATATGTTCCTTGATCCTAGATTCTTCATGAATTTATCTAAATATGGAACGTTGTTTGACCGCTACTCAAACTCGACATCATTTATTTTTAGCCCATATATGTGAAATTGGCTAAGTCATGGGTTTAGAATTTCTAGGCACGTGTCACTTCAACTTGCCCCTATGTGCATCCACACACCCCACTTGCATGCCTAACCACTCTCCACACTTTTCTAATGCTTAGTCAATTTTTCCAACCCAACATTACCCCACACTAATTACATTGCCGCCCTCGGAAATGGGGTTGCACAACTTATCTCTCCAAAGAATAAAAGAATAAAGAATGTCCATACAAGAATAAATATAGTAGATGAATGACCAATGCATCTTACTCCTTAGCTAGTAGAAAAAAACTCAGGGGTACTCTGTATTTATCACGCTCTCCATCTTGTTCCATTCTCTCAGACCATTCTTTGTTATATGGGATTGTACTAACTGTCTTCTCCATCTCCTCTATAGTCATATCTTCCCTTTATTATTTATCTCTCTTGTGACTCATGTCAGGTCTAATATCATACCCTCCATATAATCCATCCTTTACACTATTAGGGAACAAAAATCCTTTATCTTGTCCTCGGTAACTCCCTTTCTATCTTAAACACATCGTGCTTCTTTGCAAACACAACCAAATTTTCTTCTCTCCCTAGATTCTCATCCTTCTTGGATGTTAGGACTTCATTCTCCTCCTAGATTATATATGTCTTAAGAATCTTCTCTGGATCCTCATGCTTACCTAGCACCCATCCTACCTTCTTGAGTTTATCCTTCAATGTTTGGAGCATGACATCATATTATTCAATCTAGCGTGCAATCACCCTTTTATTCTTCTCTTTCTTGGCCACAACATATATTTGTATCCTCTTTTCTCGACTAGCCTCTCCTTGAGTAATAGGTGAACGTAATCATATAGAAAATGCAAGCATGAGGGGTAGGTCTTCTATTTCTATTCATCGAATTCTAGACATGCCTTCAAAATTTCACCCCAATGCTAAAAGTAAAATCTAGAATCTCCTTCTTGCATTTCTTATCCCTTATGCACGCCTTAGTTAGTTACTTAATTTACTCTTCCTTGTCTTGATTGTCTTTTAGCAATGTCTTGAGCATGGTCGTCTTATCCAAGTTCCTCTGTTCCACCTCTACCACCATTTTTACTAAGGCATTACTTGCACCTTATCTGTAAACTCGGTTGGCTTTACTTGTCATATGGGATGTTTGTGGCATATTTTTTATCCTTCATTAATTCAATATTTCTCATTTATATCGAACTCATTTTTTTCCATGTGTTTCTGCATACTCTAGGAAAGCTTCTTCCTCATGCACATATTCACACCTTTGGGATATATCAAATCACAACCCTATAACTGCTCATGAGTAAGGGTACTCTAAAACCTTGCGTGGATGATTTTGAAGGGTCATCTACATACCCCAAGTCTAGTGTCTTCAAAATTTCTTCTCCCTTTTTCCTCTTAGATCACCTACCCTTAGGAATATGTGTCTTTGCATCTAGAATTGGGCCTTCACTTGACACACCTCCATTCTCACCTAATGGCTCACCAATACTCTTCTCATTTTCTTCATCTTCTCATGTAGGGCCTTCTTCCTCCCACTCACCATGCACCTATATGTCTTGTTAGGATTATTCCTCTCTGATTTCCTCTCCTTCCACCTCAATAATTGGTGTTGCCCCTACATTGTGTGTTGCTTCATCTGAGACTTATTCATCTTTGTCAACCCCTAGGTACATACTTATACCTTCTCTTCATTTTCTTCTTCTACGGGCTCGGCTTAACCGGGATATTCTCAGTGACCTCATAAATGGATCACGAGGGTTCCTCACTAACACTCCCGGTCTTAGTTTTCTTCTCGGTTATCTCCTGTAACCCCGGTCAACCATGCCACATTCTTATTTTTATGTCTCCTCAGCCTCGGTCTCAATTCCCACTTCTTCTTCTTCCTTCCTTGAGAGTTTTCTTCATGTGGCCTATTTGTACCTACAATTGGCTACTTCCTAGTGACATGATCGAGCTTGTCCTCCTCAACTTTTTATTCATATTCTATTTTAGGAGGATTAGTGTCATGCTCCTATCTTGCGTTGATTATATGCTTCCCCATTAGAATCTCTAGGAGCTTGAATTCATTTTAAATTTACTTCCCATTCACAAATTTAGGCTTAAATTTAACGTACACCTTAGTTGCACCCACCTTTCCAATCTTCAAAGTCATAAAATTAATAATGATATCATCTAATATCATGGTCTTAATATATGCAGACTTACTCGGATAGACATAAGTCTTCCGGAGCATGTGGTACTCACAATAAAATTTTCTTACATCAAAATGGATCCTTCACGCATATGAAAATCTATTGACAAAGGCCTAGAAATAGCATGTTGTAAATGAATAAGGGAGCTTACACCAAGGGCTATACTCACCGCTTCATTCAATATCTCCCAATGTAAAAGTGATGGAACACCGAAAACTATGCCTCCTATTTACCATTATAGGAAAGTCCTTTAGTATGTGCCACTCATGTTCAAAGGCCTTATGCATTCTCCTTTACCATAACTCCAGTCTTCACTTATACATGCCACCTATGGATCCATCACAAGTATATTTCTACCAGTGAATTATTCTCTGGTGGGTATTGCCATACTTTATTCTTAGGGCCATCTCGGACCCCAATCTGCACAAAAAAAATTAATAGAAAGATAACACCCTAGATAATTTTGTCTCCTTTGTACACCTCCTCACTGATGCATTATGGTATAAATGTAACAAGATTGTATACAGTACCTTCTGACACCTTATTCGTAATGTGGATCCATTTCATATTCACCTAGCCCTAATGCTCCTTGTTATTAATTTTTTCCAAGAGGCACGCGAAAATTTTAATAAATGGTTGGTTATCTTTGGAATTTCCATTGCATGCCCTCCTTTCGATATGTGAACTCCATATTTTTTTCCTCTACAATAACTTCACCATCAAGATCACTGGAAATTTTTGTGCCCAAACTTCTTAACCTTGCAAGTCTCTAGATTAAAGGTGTGGTGAAGCACACTCACCTCCCGGAAAAGTAAAAAAGGTCCTCATGGACTCTTGAAATCATCCACTGGTAAAGCCTCTCTAGTTTTCCAAAGTATGACAACTTATATATCCTGTAAGACTCCAACATTTTCCAAGGTTTTCTATCCTTCATCATCATTTATCAATTTTTCATCCTTTGTGCATGAGTTTTTATTTTTCACCAGTTCCTTCTCAATCTGATCCTTATTGACATTGGTGTGGTGGTTATGGTCACACACCTTTTCTTTCCTCAAGTGGGACTCCCAAACATGCCCCATAATGATGCCCTTAGGATATTGCATTTTTGAAAATATTTCTTCTAGTACATCTTCTACTTCCACCTCTAGTTCATTCCTCTTCTTTCCCCTTGTGGTTGCTTCAGGTGCTCTCTTTGGTGCCATTTCAACCGCTCAAAAATCTTCCTTTTTTTTTTCTTCTTCCTTCTAGTTCCTCTCGCACCTTGAACTTGCATGCCATAGCCACGATTTCATTTTCTAAAACCCTAACTCTTTAAACCCAATACTTCACATGCCTTCCACTTTCTCAAACACTTTCTTAATGGAGCTTGATTTACCATGACCAAATTAAAATGGTTTGATGTTCTTTGCATCTACACTCATTTTCTCTCCAATTTGTTCTTCTAAGGATTGAAAAATCAAATATGCAAGGTAAAAATGAAATTGTATGCATCCCTTTTATAGATTTTTCCAATTTTCTTGCATTAATTACTCCTCACCTACGATCATACTTCAAATTTAATGAATATTTTCTACTTTATTTTCACTTTTCACTTTTTTTATTTCACGTCCCTGTCGTAAACTTCTAGCGTGCCTACTACTTCTTAGGCACATACCTCCTTACGCACACCTCCATGTGATGAAGTTCATAATTCTTTATACCTCATACCAAGTAGTTTACCATGTCGCTTCCTACCTCGCGTTACACTATGTAAAATTTCCTTGTGTGTGGTCTTCGTCCCGAGAAATTTATTTAAGAGAACCATCATTCTTAGCACCTATAACATCTTTCTCCTATGCACACTAACTCTCCAAAGGACATTCATACTCTAGCCCACATATATACATGTGTACCTACCTACACTTGAATCTCAATACCAAAAATTCCTTTTCTTGATTCCTTATCCACCCTACATTAAAAATATGCACGGTCCTCTGCGTATTAACTCAATAGATAATAATCAGTTTCTTGCACATAAGCACGCTTTATGCAAAAAAATAAACAACTGAAATGAAAAAACATAACAATGATTGAAAGGAAAAAAAAAAGGTAAATCCATCTAAGTGACAATACTACCTTATTAAAAACACCACCAAGAAGCCTTATTTATAGTAGGGCTTCATCCTTCTTCCATTGAAGTAACCAGCAACATGGTGCAATCCAACACCAGAACTAAAAAGAACCAAATTCAAGTATATTGGTTACTAAAAATGTCCCAACCAATGCATTTTCAACTTCCTTGGGTGGCTCATAAACTTGGAGTCATACAGAAGAACCATCTTTCAAAATTCAAATGTCTTATTATTAATATGTTTATCATGGCATGCTATCTATTTGGCCTTCTCTGTCTTCTAGCTCCATTGTGAATTGACACCTCTTGACTAAGTGCATTAGTTTGTCAATGTGCTCTTCCACAATTTTCTCATCATTTATTCCAGTTTCATGTGCAATACACAGGGATGATAACATAAATTCAACAGTCAATACAGCCTCAGTCCCAAACATCAACTAAAAGGGTGTTTCCTTATTCAACCTTTTATATGTGGTCCTATATGCCCAAAGTACATTAGATACTTTATCATCCAAATATTCTATCCTAACATCACATATTTTTATTAATGTCTACCCCAAAAAATTATTAAAGGCCTTGTAATACCATTAGATTGAGGGTGATAAGTATTTGTCTTATGGTGTGCCACAATAAAATTTACGAACAAAATTCTAATTTTATCATTAAGGAAATGAGTTCCTCTATCACTTGTCAAGCTCAAAGGAAAACCATGCTTGTTAATAATATTTTCCCACAAAAAAGGGATGTTGTATCTACTATACAATCCTTTTTAGGTGATGCCTCTTCCCACCTTATCGGATAGTCTATGCAATTAATGATATAGCACATCATTCCTACACGCAGTGGTGAAACAGGACCTAAGAAGTCAATCACATACTTATTGAAAGGCCCAAAACTTGCAATAGGATGCAAAAAAATCTCATCTCTATTTCCATACATCACAAGGCATTGAAAAATGGTCACAAGCCTTAACATATTCCTTAGTATCTTTGTACAAGGTCTCCCACCAAAGTCTAGTGTAATTCCCTCCTATTCCACCATAATATTCTACCATAATACCCTCACGCTCATGTTCAAGCACACAACGATGTAAGAATTCATCATGGAAAAACTTTTACAAGTCTCCACTAATCAACTGATAAGGCGCTACATGTATAGTAAGCTATATTTTCTCTAGAGTATTCATTCCTACGAGTTCCTATCTAGTGCGTAAAAACACTACAATATCCTCAAAATCTGTAGGTGAAAAATTTAATTTGAAAATATGTGCATCTTACGTTGTGTCCTTAATGATATGTGCATATTTTCCATAATTTATTCTTGACATATGGTCAAGCCCCGAATTACACTTTCTTGGCTTAACAACTGTGAAATCAAACTCGTAAACAAAAGTATCCATCTACATATGTTCCCTTTTAAGATAGTCTCATCGAAAAAGTACTTGAGCACCATATGATATGTATAGAAAATAAATGGAGTTTCTAAAAAGTACTTATCTAAATTTATGCAATGCATAGATCACTAAAACATCCTCGTGCTCGTAGTTTTGTAATTCTATTCCACGAGTTTTAATTTCATGCTTTCAGAGAAAATATGATGATCCACAATTTCTTCTCCTAGTTCCACCAACACAATGTGAATCACTATTCCATAAGCATCAACATGAACATGAAAAAAATTTTCCCACAAAGGAAAGTGTAAAATTAGTGCAGCTTGTAATGTTTTCCTTCGTGTTTCAAATGTTTGCTTTTGCGCATCGTCCCAATAGAATTTTCCCTTATACTAAAACAAATCTTCCAAGGTGTGGAAATATTTTCATATCCTTTAATGAATTTCCTATAATAGCCTTGTATGTCCCAATAATCCATGCACCTCACTCTGATTGTTAGGTTCTTCCAAACCCAAGATCACAACTATCTTGGATGGATCTACCAAAAATCCTTCCTTGTAAATGATGTGCCCAAGTAAAGTACCAAAAGATGTATTTCTTAATGTTAAGAGAGATGTTCAACTATCTCATACCTCTCAAACATACACCTCAAATTATCACAATGATATTTGATCAATCCATATACCATCCAAACATCCAAATACACCTACGATAATTTATGAATAAATTCTTGAAATTTCTGCACAACAATGCGCGAGAACATTGCTAGCATATTATTTAGTCTAAAGGGAATAACTATATATGAAAAAATTCCCCATTTAATGGTGAAAGTTTTATTTTTTTGAACTTCTTTCAAGATATGCACCTGGTGATATACTGAAAATACATTTGTAAAATAATATATCTTGTGCGGCGTGCCCAACAACTCCTTCAATAATTTCTTCAGTTAACGGGGTGGGAAAAGGATCAATGACACATAAAGCATTAAGTTCTTTATAATCCACACAAATCCTTATCCTCTCATCCTTATTAATTCTTATGACCATGGGGCTAACCCATTCAAACTCTTCAATAGGCTCAATTATTCTAGACTTGATAATCTTATCAATTTCCTTGTTTACCTTCACGCGTAGATTAAGGTGGCTTATATACAACCTCTTCCTAACTGGGTGCATGCCTTATTTTAGCTTGATTATCATCTCACCTAAAGGAAGGTGTACTCCTTTAACTCATAATAGCCCCATGGAAATAAGTCCCAAAATCCACTCAAAAGTTCACTAATCTTAGCCTCTTCCTACTCGAACCAAGAATCCCTAATAATGGTTTCCTTAGGCTTGGTGTATGTTCTAATGTTAACCTTATTTATTTTTATAGGGTCATAGTGTGTGTGCCTTCTCATCCGAAGTGTCCATCAACTCATGCATACCTTTTATGTGTCTAAAATCTAGGTTATCAACTTCATCATCATCTATCTTATACACCCGCCACCCTTTTCTTTTTCCATCCAAGCGCGACCCATTTTTATTCTTTTATTCCTCAAGATCAAGGGGTGCCTCAAGATCCTGTTCATCAAAAATTCTAAGATAATATATTCATCCCTCACGCTATCCCTCAAACTATGCACTTCATTATCTACAATGCTTCATATACTAGAGGCTTAGTAGAAAACTAATCAAATGTTTGAATCATACCTATAGTCATCTCTTTCCAATTCATGGTCTCTCTTTTCATTTTTGCATGGACATACTATGCACACACACAACCACACAACATGGAGTATAGCTTATGTACCCAAAGTGATGGTGGAAAATCCTCCTTACCTTGTGCCCAATATCTCTTACATTCATGGACGTGATGTGAAGAAAGAGTCTTTCTATGAAATTCACATATTTGTGTAGGTACATTACTCTGAGTGAACTTGGTGGAAAAATTGATTCTCACTTCTCACCATTCCAAAAGGCCATCTCTATGTTTTTCCCACAAGAATTTTGTTGTCCCGCACAGAGTATAAACCAACATATTTCTTCTTTCCCCTTCATTATGCCACTAGAGTCTACATGGAATGCAGAAATGTGTAAGGATTTCCTTCGTCATTATACCTTGATACCTTGTTAGATCCTAACCACATCACCATGTGTTTCCTAGTCATCTTGGTGACTCTTCTTTTTAATTTGTGCCTAAGCATCTTGTACATTTCATGATCTCGGTTGTCACAAGCAAAACTAGTACTATCACTTACCAACTATGCATATTCCCAATGAAGCACACCCTCCTTAGATGGTTCAAAATTCTATGGACCGTGTAATGACTACACATATATTATATTAATCTCTTCTTCACTTAAGGGATAAACATAGGGCTCTGCCTTCTTATTAAGTAAGGGTATACTCATGTGTTCTTCTTCATTCTCAAAATTGATGTACCTTTTATTAAAGAGAAAATACACCTTTTTTATAGAGCACTAGGTCGTCCAAGTAATGCTAGAAATTTGTCCACTTTTTCAAGATATAATACCTCAAATTCACCAAGAAACTTTACTTCCTAAATAGTAATAGATACATCTTTCGGTACCCCAATGAGAATATCCCTAGTTTTATTTTCCACATACAACACATTCATGGATGAATGTAAAGTTGATCTACCCATATGATTCAAAGCATCCAAAGTTAACACATTCACTTCCATGCTTGTGTGAATCGAATGTTGTGAAACAACCACCCATCAATGACTTCATCCAGAGTAATATCCTTATCAAATTCATGATGATGAGGTGTGATTAACTAAAATTAGATTTTTTTATTTCTATGAGTTAATCTAAATAGAAACAAAATGCAATACTGAAGTGTTGGATCTAAATATTTTATTTTATTTTTTGGATGTATTGAAATAATAGAAATAAGAAGGATATGGTACTAACCTTAATTTTAATTACCTCGTTGTGTGTTGGATCAAGTACACTTTGGTGTGCGGGTTGGGTAAGAAGTGAGTAGGTGGCTTCGGAAGGGAAGAAATTGAATATCTAGCTAGATTGAGGTTCCTGGGAGGATACTAAGGTTCCTTAGGGCACCTTGGTCTATTGGGTGTTGTAGTCTACAGAAAATCTCAGAACCTGGGTTGGGAAGTGTCATAAGATCTTTGTAATTTCTTCTTCTCTGTCGCACAAGTCTCGCAATAACTTTTCTTGTGTCACTATAAATTCAATGTGAAGGTACACCTACAAAAACCGATTCAAAACATCAATTCCTAAGAAATAAAAATTCATATGAATAGGTTAGACTGACCTTAGCTACCATAATGGTGGACTTATGACTAAACATTGCAATACATTCTAAACCCCATGTTGTTTTATGTGTGTGTGTGTGTGTGTGTGTTTTGTGCCTAGGATGCCTTAACACCAATGACATAGAAGTAGGGGAAATAATTAGAAGTAAACATGCAAATGGTGGATGAAATAGAAAGAAAACAACCCCTTCTCCCTATGCTTATGTGATGTAGATGTAGAATATGCCCAAATGCAGCCCTTTACCTTAGTAGATAGTTTCCCTTGATAGTAAGATGTCCTCCAATAATGTAGTGAGTATGTTATGTTTATATAGGGATATCTTGTTCAAATTTCGACACTAGTGACCTAAAATTCCAAAAACAACCTAGGGGAATGCACTTGGTAACAATAAAGACCGAACTTGAACAAATAAATTAGGACCAAAAATTACAAAAAACAAGGGTACTTAAAATCATGGACTAGGGAACTGAGGTGCCAAAATGAAACCTTAGGTTCCCCAATATAGGACTGGATATGATAATTAGGAACATTATGACACCTGAGACTCCCTAAAAGACATCCAAAATGGTATAGAAAAGTGACAACTGTATAAAATAAATAACTATGATGACCGACTGACTAACAACAAGAGAAAGGGTCGGATCACTAGTGAATACTTTTATTACGTAAGATCCATATATAAAATAACATACCCGACGATATAAATGTAATAGTAACTACATTATTTTGTGACTACATTTTCTCCACATTATGTTAGTGAGTGGAAATCTCGGTAACATAAAGTAGATAGAGAAGCATACCTAAGAAAAAGTCAGAGAAACCCATGTTATATAAGAATATGAAGAAGTGTAGTAGAAGCATGCCGATAAAACCATAAAAGTATGTTGAATCATGGATCAATGGTTTGATCCATGTAATGTAACGAAAAATCATACATTTCATGATGAAGTGTACTAAATGAAAGTGGTGACTTAGTGTTAGATTGTGGAGCATGTTTTCAAGTGAGAAAGTGTTTAAGACTCGTACACTAAGAGTACTTATACACTTTCCACAGTTTTCTTTCCAAAGTTCGGGCTAGGCCGAGTAGGGTCCGAGGCGGCAGCCCCGGTAGTAGGGGTTTGGGGGCATAGACTCTAATCTTTTTTTTTGGCCTTAAAATGTGCTCGATATATCGGGAAACGTGCTCTTCTCATATGGGCAAGATTTTTGACCCATAGGTTTATGGGATGGTTTTTTTACCCATGGTTTTGATACCCACGTTTTGTAAAACTTAAGAAGTTGTCTAATTATATAGTTTTATGCATATGGTAGGATAATGTAATGATTGCATATGTGTTTTGAATTCGGGTGTGAATTCTATAGAGTTTGTTGTGAATAGGTCCAAAAATATATGGGTATTATATTGAGAGAGTGGTGTCTTGTAATAAAATCTGAGCAAGTGATTCTTGGTGGATGTAGCCCAAATTGGGTGAACCATGTTAAATACTGTCTCTATGTGTTTTAATATTTTATTCTACAATTTTATTTTAGATATGTAATATTTTCTGCATATTAGTTTCTACGGTTGTGATTCTGTGAGGGATTATTCCAATATTTTATCCCTTATTTCCTAACAATTGGCATCAGAGCCTGGTTTGGTTTGTTGAAGTGTTGAATCACAGGGAAAGTTTTATCTTGAGTGGGATCTATGGCAGATGATGGAAGATCCAGGGTTGATAAATTCAACGAAAAAAATTTCAGTCTTTGGAAGATTCAGATGGAAGATTACCTTTATCAAAAGGATCTTTATATTCTGTTGTCTGAGAAGGTGAACAAACCCTCGAGCATGATAGATGCGAATGGGATTTTCATGATAGGAAGGCACTTGGGACAATCTGGCTGTGTCTTGCAACTTTTGTATTATTTAATGTTTCAAAGGAATAGACTACAAGAGAACTGATGGATGCATTAGGGAAGTTGTATGAAAAACCATCTACCTCTAATAAGATTTTTTAATGAAAAAGTTGTTTAATATGAAGATGTCTGAGAATGGTTTAGTAGTAGATCATTTAAATGATTTTAATACGGTTGTAAATATGCTAGCTTCAGTTATAATAGAATTTGATGAAGAAGTTAGGGATTTATTAGTTTTGTGCTCTTCACTTGAGAGTTGGAATAGCTTGGTAATGGCGGTAAGCAACTCGGTTCCAGATAATTCAAAGTTGAAGTTTGAGGATGTTATAGGGGTGATTCTAAGCGAGGAAATGTGAAGAAAAAGCTCTGGGAATCTTCTACATCAGGGAATGCTTTGACAATGGAAACTCGAGGGAGACAAAGAATAGAGGAAGCCGTGGAAAATCAAAGGATCGGGAAAGGTCAAAATCCAAAAGCAAGATAGTATGCTAGCACTATGGAAAGTCTGGGCATTCAAAGAAGGATTGTTGGGAACTTTGGGACAAGAAGAAACAACATAAAGAAAACAAAGAGGAAAATGTAGTAACTCCACATAAGCATTATTTTGTTGATTATGTTCAAGGAGATTTAGGGCATGTTTTTCTTGGTGATGATGAGCCTTGCAGCATAGTTGGAAATTTTTTTGTTCAAGTTAAGATGCAGAATGGGAATACTTGGCTATTGAAGGATGTCAGACATGTGCCTACATTAAGATGAAATTTGATATCGGCGTAGGGGCGGTTAGGAAGTGATGGTTATACTTGTGATATTTACATTGGACTCTTGGAAGGTTACCAAGGGTGCTCTTGTGGTAGCAAGAGGTAAGAAGGTTGGAACCTTGTCTTTAACCACTTATAGCACTAATGTTTATAATCTTGTGGATTGAAGTAGATACAACATTGTGGCACTATAGGCTTGGTCATATGATCCATAAGGGTATGGAGATCATAAAGAAGGATTTTCCCAAATATACAAAAATTGGTTTAGAGTTATGTGAGGACTACATATATGGAAAACATAAGTGAGTAAGGTCTCTCAAGGTTGGACCTACAGAGAAAGAGAGTAAGTTAGAGCTGGTGCATTTTGATGTATGGGGCCACTCGTATCATCTCTTGGGGTTCAAGTTATTATGTTACTTTTATTGATGATGCAACAAGGAAAGTTTGGGTTTATTGTATTAGAAAAAATCTGATGTATTTGATAGTTTTATTAAATGGAAAGCCTTGGTAGAGAATGAAATAGGTCTTAAGTTAAAATGTCTCGGGTCGAGATAATGGAGGGAGTATTGCGAGTAATGAATTTGATTATTATTTTTCTAAGAATGGAATCCATGGGAAAAAGATGGTTCTAGGAACTCCATAACACAATGGGGTGTCGAAAAGGATGAAAAAAAATAATGGAACGTGCTTGGAGCATTAGGTTACATGCAAGATCGCCTCTTTCTTTTTGGGCAAAGCGGTGAGCACGGTATGCACTTGATAAATAGAGGACCCTCAAGTTCCTTGGATGGATGCATACCTGAGGAGGCTTGGTATGGTAAGAAAGTTGATTATTCATTTCTTAGAGTCTTTGGATGTGAGGTGTTTGTCCATATAGACAAGTATGATAGGACCAAGCTAGAGGCTAAATCAGAAAAATGTACTTTCATTGGTTATGGTGGTGATGACTTTGGATATAAATGTTGGAGTATTAAGGACAAGAAAATCATTCAATCTAGGGATGTGGTCTTTAATGAGAAATTCATGTAAAAGTAGTAGTTACAGGAAAATAGGGAAGAATCGAGAAAGAATATGCAGCAGTAGAGGATCTTCTGGATGGGAAAGTGACACATGAATCAGTTTAGGAACCTCCTCAACAGAACCCCAAAATCCTATATTGAGGAGGTCTTCTAGGGTAAGAAGAGAACCTGAATGTTTTTCTCCTTCTCTTTATTATTTATTACTCACTAATAGTGGAGAGCCAAAGAGATTTGATGAAGCAATGTAGGTATATTCTAGGAAGAAGTGGGAGCAAGCCATGGATGAGGAGCATCAGGCTCTCATGGAGAACCAGACATGGGATTTGGTGAAGCTACCTAAAGGCAAAAGAGAATTACAGAACAAGTGGGTGTTTAGAGTCAAAGAGGAAGAAGGATGAAAGAAAAGATACAAGGCCCGGTTGGTGGTCAAGGGGTTTGCATAGAAAAAGATATAGATTTTGATGAGATTTTTTTCTCCTGTAGTAAAAATGACTTCTATTAGAACTGTTCTAGGAATAGTTGTAGAAGAAGACTTGCACTTAGAACAACTTGATGTAAAGACTACATTTCTCCATGGTGATTTGGAGGAGGAACTATATATGTAGCAACCAAAGGGCTATGAGGTCAAAGGTAAAGAGGAGATGGTGTGCAAACTGAAGAAGAGCTTGTATGGCTTGAAACAAGATCCACATTAATGGTATAATAAATTTGATAGCTTCATGATGGAGCAAGGTTATATTAGATGTCATTCTGACCGTTGCATGTATACAAATAAATTTGAGGATGGCAGCTATATTATCCTTTGTCTGTATGTGGATGACATGTTGGTTACGGTGTAAAAACATGCAGAAATAAAAGTACTCAAGAAACATCTAAGTGAATCCTTTGCTTGCTTATGAAGGATTTGGGGGCAACCAAGAAAATCCTTGGTATGAGATATCTTGGGATAGTAAGGAATGGAATATTACTTTATCTCAGGAATAGTACATTAAGAAGGTCTTTGAGAGGTTTAATATGTAGGATGCTAAACTAGTTGGGACTCCTTTGGCAGGCCATTTCAAGTTATCAAAGGAGTAGTGTCCCAAGACAGAGCAAGAGAGAAACTAGATGTCCAAGATACCTTACTCATCAGTGGTTGGAAGTTTGATGTATTCCATGGTGTGCACCCGGCCTGATATTGCCCATGCAGTGGGAGCAGTGAGTAGATTTATGAGTGATCAGCAGAGATCACTGACAGGTAGTAAAGTGGATCCTTCGGTATTTGAGAGGGACCATGGGGATAATTTTGTGCTACAATGGATCAAATACCACTTTGTGTGATTATGTAGATTCAGATATGGCTGGAGATGTAGACAGCAGAAGGAGCACAACATGTTATCTTTACATTATAGGTGGGACAACAGTAAGTTGGATTTCACGACTATAGAAGCTAGTGGCTTTGTCAACTACGGAGGCTAAGTATGTTTTTGCCACAGAGGAAAGAAAAGAAATGTTTTGGTTATAAAATTTCTTGAGGAGTTGGGCCATAAGCAAGAGGAAGGAAATTTGTATAGTGATAGTTAGAGTGTTATACACCTAGCTAAGAACTCTACTTTCCACTCTAGTATGAAGCATATACAGTTAAGGTACCATTTCATCAAGAAAACTTTGGAGGAAGAGAAGTTGAAGTTGGAGAAGATTCATACCAGTCAAAATCCTACAAACATGATGACCAAGGTGGTTACTAGGAAAAAATGAAGTTGTGTTCATCTTTGGTTAGTCTTCATGGAAACTAGTGGAGGGTTGAGAAGCTTGCTTAGAGGAAAACTAGTCTCCAAGTGGGAGATTGTTAGATTATGGAGCATGTTTTCATGTGAGAAAGTGTTGAAGGCTATACACTAAGAGTATTGTACACTTTCCATAGTTGTCTCCTATGCCTGATTTTGTTTCCCATGGTTTTGATACCCACGGTTTAAAACTACTTAAGCAATTGTCTACTTATATGGTTTTATGCATATGGTAGGATAATGTAACGATTGCAGATGTGTTTTGAATTTTGGTGTGAATTCTATATAGTTTGTTGAGCATAGATCCAAAGAGATCTGGGTATTGTATTGAGAGATCGGTGGCTTGTAATAAAATCGAGCAAGATATTCTTGGTGGACATAGCCCAAATTAGGTGAACCACGTTAAATATTGTCTCTTTGTGTTATCTTATTTTATTCTACAATTTTATTTGAGATCTGTCATATTTTCTGCATATTAGTTTCTACTGTTGTTATTCTGTGAGGGATTATTCCACATATTTTATCCCTTATTTCCTAACACTTAGAATGTATGATCACTTCTAACATAGTTTAATGATGAATAGGTGGGTAGGGAGTGATCATTTCCCAACCCAAATGCTTGTGTATGAATGAATAATTGGAGGATTTGGGATTCCTACCACCAGAGGAAGTGTAGTGAGAAAATTGTGTTATTCTTCAATATTCAACTACATCCTCAAGATCTAGTCATTGTAAATGGACTCGAGAACATTTTTTTATTTTTGGATCCAAACGATTTTGATTAAACAATTGACCAACATAGGAGTGATAGAGGAAAGAAACTCTTTCCCCCACTCCATGGGTGTCACTACAATGTAAAAGATTCTAAGTTGGGTCATCTGGAAGTGAACATGATATGAAAATATGACTTCTAAGTTAGGTCATCTGTAAGAAAACATGAGATGAAAGAGGTGTCTTCTAAGTTAGGCCATCTAGAAATGAGCACAAACATGTATGATAGATTACAAGTTAGGTCATTTAGAAGTGAGTGCAAACATGTATGATAGCTTCCAAGTTAGGTCATCTAGAAGAAAACACTACATATAGGATAAATTCCCAAGTTATGTCATATGGGAGAGAGTGGTGAATATAACTCCCAAGTTAGGTCATCTAGGAGACCGCTTGTAGATTTGAATGATATGATTTTTGATTTGAACACATTAATTTTGATTGGTTGATTAATTATTTTGATTGGTCACTCGTGGAGAGATTTTGCACTAATTGCCCCTAGGTTAGGTCATTAGAGGAAAGTCGATAGAAATTGATGAAATGTCACATGAAAATATTTTTAATTACTTGTTTCCCCAAGTTAGGTCATTAGGGGAATTGATAGAAAATGATATGTGATCATATTTGGAATATTTTAAAAGTTTTTGTCCCAGTTACGTCATTAGGGGAATTGATGGTGAAATATTGCTTATGTATTGGTAAGTGTTGGATTCAAAATGTTTGAACATAGGGTGACATGAGGGAGATTATAGGGGGACCCCCAATAATATGCCCCCCTTTCTACAAAAGGTGAAGTGAATGAAAAGAATAGATGCTAAGCCGAAAGTAATGGCAAGAAGTTAAAATGTGTGTGTATTGAATAAGAGACAATGATGACGATACCAAAAATGTGCCAAATGTGTACAATATGGTGATAGGCATGATTCTAGAATGAATTTTGTAAACGTGGTGTAAATCATAGTAAAAATGCTCAAGATATGAGAAAAATGGTACAACATGTATTAGTTGTGGTAATAAGTGCAAAATAAGGACCATAATATAGGTAATGATGAAAAGTAACTATAAATGGTGAAGTGAAAAAGTAATTTGTCACTTAATTTGTCTTTTTACGTGAGTGTGAGAGTGTGTATGGAGTGAGTGAAGATGCCTCAAGCAAGAGTGCAGCACCCTAGCCAATTTGAGAGAGTGGCAACTGTTTAGCGTCATGTACGATTATGGAGTTGGTAAGCATATTAATTTTGGTAAAAATGAATATTTTAGTAGGTATTTTCGTTGAATTTTTGAAATTTTAAGGTTTTTGATTTTATCAATAGACCCAAAAAGAATGGTGAGGGTGCTAGTAACCCCTGGGACTGGAGCACCCAAAACTAGGCTCTAGTGTACTTCTCCAGGGTGCCCCACCTACATTTGGGTGCCCTAGTCCAAAGTGTGTGCATTTAGTGGGTAATGGTGAAAATATTATGTCTAGTATGTTGCATAAGTGTGTTTCATTGTGTAATGTGTTCTAACATTGTGTTTGTTGTTGTTTGGTGTTACGTAGAGGGATATCCACTTGAGGGAGTTCCTTGGTGGCCATGACTTGAGTACACTACTTGGATTAGGTTTTTCAAATGATGAGTGGGATGTGATGGACCATTCTAGCCTACTTTATATAACACGGATGGGGGATATGCCCCATAATATGCTCATGTTGACTACATTGTGTGAGAGATGGTGTGCAAAAACATGCACATTTTGGTTTCCTATGGGTGATATGACTATCATGTTGGAGGATGTATATCACATATTGCAATTATTGGTTATGGGGGAGAGGGTACAAGTGATGGAAGTAGTGGATATGGAGTGACAAAAGTGATCGGAGAGGTGATGGTTTGTGGGGACTCAAGTAATTACTGAGGCCCATATTAGTCTAGATGTGATATTCCCATTTAGGGTATTGTGCTTACGGAAATTTATTACAGAGGTGATTGCTTCATGTATAGCCATGGAGGGAGGAGGTGTCGACATCTTGTATAGGATGCATGACATATGTCAGCAGATAGAGGAGGAGGGTATGAGATACATGTGGGTGTGTT
Organism: Taxus wallichiana var. yunnanensis; assembly: GCA_018340775.1. Classification (NCBI taxonomy): domain Eukaryota; kingdom Viridiplantae; phylum Streptophyta; class Pinopsida; order Cupressales; family Taxaceae; genus Taxus; species Taxus wallichiana. The sequence continues at coordinate 816,515,934 of CM031240.1, read as the reverse complement.
ATGTGTTGGATCATCTATATAAAGACTTGTATCGATTTACGCAGGATGAACATGAGGGAGGTATACAATCCACCACACTAATGCATGTGTGGGCATATGAGCACATAGATATATTGAGACTAGTTGGTAGGGCCACGAGAAGATTGGGCTTGGTGAGAGATATATGCTTGAAGTTGGGTGGATATATGTAGTAGGAAGATGGATATAGATACCTTTAGGGCACTGATAGATAGTTTGGGGCCCAAGTAAGTTATATGGAGGTCATACCATGATTATGGTGGATAAAAAGGATGCTACATATTTTTGATGTATTCATAGGACTATGTGGTTAGAGGACCACTTTCCAAGTGTTGAAGAGATTTTTAATGTTGATAGGGTGTCACGAAACTTTGGGATGGCTCGGGATGTGCCCCTAGAGTCATACATATGATTGAGAGATATCATATAACCTAGGATGGTTGGTGCTAGGCTAGGGCCCATGGAAGAGCAGTTGATACCACCAGGATCGGATGAGGTAGACCCAATGATAATTATTGTGGATGGGGATGACGCGGGATGTACCAAGGTGTATCAAGCGTGGTGGGAAGTGCATCGGAGGGTATTACTATACCCAATATTTGAGGGTCCTATGGAGTTGGATCATGGGGGAGGAGGGGAGGGAGATGTTCCCAACCACTATAGTAGCAATCCATGGTAGAGTGTAAGTACTTGTGTATGCTTATGTAGTGTTCACTAGATTTCCTATGATGCTTTATATGCATTTTTTTAACATGTGGTCTTATGTTTTGTTTACAGGGGATGCATATTAGTCACTTATAGTAGACACATCTATCCATACTTTTACGTGGAATGTGCTGAATGATGTGCTAGGTGGAGGGATGTTAGAGTGTGTTGATGACATTGTAGGTGAGCATGCCTATCTGTTTGAGCCAGTGGCTATAGCAAACAACAACATGTACAATGCTGCTAAATGAGAGGAATGAGGCATGCGAGGATACCCGATGTGCCTGAGAGGTGGCATGCGGGGGTCCCTTGGCCCATGACATTTCCACATGGTATGTGGACTAATAGCATTATTTTTCAGAGCAAGGTTTCTAATATTACTATGCTACGGAGGAAGGTGGAGAAGTTTCGAGGCCATAAAATGTGGTGTCACGTTGGTGGAGAGGCATCATGTTGTAGGGATCTCGTAGTACACAAGAGAGAAAATGATGATGAGGTCTGATTGGGATTATTGTATATAATGATGGGGCCTTGCCCCAAGTTGTGAAACATGTTTTAGGATGATGATTATATTAGCAATATATATGGACACCTATTTTGATATATCTCAAAGCTATGTTGGAATGTTTTTCCATTGCGATGTAATGGTTGTGGTATGATTCTATATTTATTATCCTAGAATATGTATTGTTTATATATGATGAGTATAACTTCCTATTATGATGTTAGTAGTGGTAGATAAAATATGTATGGTGAATGATGACAATATAGATAACTAATGTAATGTGATGGATGGAATGTTGAATGAGTAAATCATGTAGCATGTAAGTAATATAATGGTTATAGTATAATATAGATGAAAATAGAAAAATAGATGATATGGAAATGAATGTACCATAATGAATGTGTGATGATGTAATGTAGTCATAGTAGGATAAGGTGATAAAAATAGTAGAGGGGGTTAGATTAATGATTCCCCCTAGTGTGTGAATGAATAGGCTCATCTAATGAAGACCCCTCAACAGTCAAGTATGAGCCACGTAAGAAAGAGTGTGACATCAGGAAATGATTGAGCGTACTAGATGAAACAATGAAGCATGTGATGAAATGTTCTTACAACTAATCCCTCAACATTCATGTAAGAATCGTAAGAACACAAGTGCATTATCAAGGGGTAAGGTGATGATAATAACCTACCAAAGATCAAGATGATGTGTAGTGGTGGAAACATGTGGAATGGATGTAGTGTGAGTGTACGAACCAAATGGAATATCATGTGGAGTAACTATGGGATATGCAAAGGCTAGTGGAAACCCATGGGATGCAGTAATATGAGGCGGTGGATAACATGTGTGTATTAGATGCAATGAATGTGATGGTGGAAATGATAGATGTGGTGGAGAATGTGCATGTGGCAGTGGTGCATGGTGAATGAACTGAGTACCTGATGGAGAAGACTCAGGTGAGGTATGCCTATAATGATGGGGTAAAGGGGATGATGACCGTTCATGAGAGGAAAAGGAGATGATGTCAAAATCCACTAGTTTTTGTACCCTCTCACATAGGGCAAGACAATCATTATCGTGATGACCATTTATGTAGTGATAATTACAATAGTGTTGGTCACGCTGATGTTGTAAGCGGTGCATGGGATGATGTTGGTTAGAGGGTAACCAAATTAATCACTCATTGAGTAATATGTGTAGCACATCATGTGGTCGAGTGTGAGGGGATAAATATAAAGGCTCTCATGATGGAGGTGGAGTGGTAGAAGAAGGAAGTTTCACGGGAGAAGGATGAGGTGGTGGTGAAGGAGTGAGTGGAGCTTGTTTGGAATATACTTTAGGTAAAGGTGGAGATTACTATGGATCCACAATTGGAGGTGTGAGTGGAAGGCTAGAGGATGGAATCTTCGGAGAAACATGTATAGGTGCAATGATATGGGAGGACAAAAGATATTTTTTGAATTCAATGACTTTGTAACACAAGAGAATGAATGACTTATAAGTATCATACTATAACTTTTTCTTAAGTGGAGGGATGAGGTCATAACAAAAAATAAATTTCTTTTCTAAGTCACTAGGTTGGAATATCAGTTGGTGTATATAGTCATTAAACCATAAGATATAGTCCTAGATAGGTTCGAGAGAGCATTGATGTAAAGTATGTATGTGGTCATAAATAACTCTAGGGACATTATTAAGAATGAAATGATGGAGGAAAGCATCCTTCATGTCATAAAATATGTTAATGGATCCAAAGGGTAAATGGGTATAACACTATAGTGCCTCATCAGTAAGACTATAGCAAAAGGCCTTAAGTAATAATAAATCATTAGAGTAAGTGGATATAAGTGTACAGTAGTGTAGGATATGAGCATGAGGGTTACCAAGTACCATCAAAACATGTGAAAGTGGGCATGGTAAAGTTTTTAGGGAAAGAATAATTATGAATATTTTTAGGAACATGATTGCCATGCAAAGAATTGTTGTCAATAGAGGCATAATAGGATTTACTTTCTAAAGTGAGAGTATGAAATTGAGATTGGATTTGTCCTACAACATGCATGAGAGATAGGATATCTTGTGAGGGGATGGTAGGAGATGGAAATAATGTATTAAGTGGTTGAATTTTTCCATTATGAGTGATCATAGGGATGTCAAGAGGTGATACAATGGAATTTTATGCTAAAGGAAAATTAGAAGTATGTGTCAAAGGAGCTATAGGAGATGATGGCAAAGGAGCTTTAGTATGACTAGTATTAGCAGCAATCCCTAATAGGTGCAGTGATCAAGGGTGAAAATTCTATAGGCAAAGATGAAGTAGGAGCCATGGATGGCATTGGAATAAAAAGAGAAGAAGCAACGGATGGTGGTGACTCATGCATAATAGTATATTAACCCTCATGAGTAGACACAATTGAGTGGGTGAATCACACTCAACAATATAGAAGGAAGAAGACTCATGATAATCATCAATAGGAGATGGAGGTCCAAGGACAGTGTGGTTGCTATCAAGGTTATCAATAGGGTCATCAATATAATATGAAGGAGAATGCAAGATAGAATTAAATGTGGGAGGAGGAATATTATAAGTAGTTGAATACATAAGAGTAACTATAATTGTAGGTGGAGCAGGAGTCATGAGGTACACCTAACTATGGATCAATTCCTCATAAGTAATTAAGGATCATCTAAAGCATCGGGTGGCATATCAGAAGAAGGACCTCATGTAACCAGATGGTATGGTGTACAATGATTGAATGCAATAGGGTCATCAAAAAGGAAAATACCTATAGGAGAATCAATAAGACTAGTTAGCACATACTGCTAGCCTTTTATGAGGGCTTGTTGAGAATCAATGGGTATACTGTTGGGGTATTATATAAAGCTATGACTTCAGCTATGGCGGCCTCATCATAGATAGGATTGACACTAAAATGAGACATGACAAGAGAAAAAGAAGAACTATGATCAACCACTAAGGTATTAAAAAGGATCTAAAGGCAAAGTATTCTAAAAGTGGGGTTCACCAAAATGATTAACTAAAAATATAAAATATATTTTTATTTCTATGAGTTAATATAAATAGAAACAAAATGCAATACTAAAATGTTGGATCTAAATATTTTATTTTATTATTTGGATGTATTGAAATAATAGAAATAAGAGGGATATGGTACTCTTGAACTCTATTTGAATCACCTCGTTGTGTGTTGGAATGATGAAGACTAGTGTGCGAGTGCTAGGAAAGTTGTGACTAGGTGGTCTCGAGAAGGGAAAATTTTGAATATCTGGCTGGACTGAGGAACCTAGGAGGATACCGGGGCACCTTGATATGTGATCTAGGTGCTTTAGTCTCTAAAAAAGCTCAAAATCTGTGTCAGGAAGTGTCAAAAGATCTCTGTAATGTCTTCATCTTTATCATACAAGTGTCACAATATATTCATTTTTGTCACCATAAATGTAATGTCAAGATCCACGTATAAAACCCTATTCAAAGCATCAATTCCTACAAAATAAAAATGCATATCAGTAGGTCAGACTGGCCATAGCTTCCACAATGGTGGAATTACAACTAAGAATTGCACTACATTCCATACCCCATGTAGTTTTATGAGCGTGTGTGTGTAATTTTGTTCCTAGGATGCCCTAGAGCCAATGTGTGGAAGTAGTGGGAAATTACTATATCTAAAAATGAAAATGGTGGATGGAATAGAAAGAATACAACCCTTTCCCTCTATGCTTGTGTGATATAAACATGTAGAAGATGCCCAAATGCATTCCCTTGTCTTAGTAGATAGTTTCCCTTGTTAGTAAGATGTCTACCCATAATTTAGTGAGTATGTTATGTTTATATAGGGATCTCTTGTTCAAATTTTGACACTAGTGACCCAAAATGCCGACTAAAACCTAAGGGAATATAAAAGGTAATAACAAAGACCAACCTCAAACAAATAAATTAGGAACACAAATTACAAAAAATAAGGTTTCCTAAAATCATGGACTGGGGTGCCCTAGGACACCCCAGTACAACCCTAGGCACCCCAGTATAGGACTGGAGACAACAACTGAGAAAATTACAACATTTGGAACTCCCTAAAAGATGCCCAAAATTGTATAGACAAGTGATGACTGTATCAAACAAGTAACCATGACAATCAACTGACTAACAACAAGACCAAGGTATGGGTCACTAATGAATACTTTTATAATACAAGATCCATATATAAAATAACATATCAAGTGGTATAAATGTAATAGTAAGTGTGTCATTTTATGACTACAAGGTGGTAGATTTGTGTCAAGTATTCTCCTCTGTGCTCAACTTTCACGTGTGGTACATTTTCTTGTAATAATTCCCCTAAAAAGGAATGATAATATCCTGGCACAACATCCTACACACCTCTTTCAATTCATAAAAATATTTCTCCAAGAGTTCAACTCTCCTTGCATGTTCTCTCGATGCATGCATGTTGCTTTGAGAATTATATCTCTCCCTAAAGTGCCATAACAACTTCCATGGTATATTGATATACTTTCTTTTGGTTTTCCACATTCTATATACTTAACATCTATCACATCCTCCCTTTAAATGAGTGGATTAGTTTTGGAGGCTCACCTACACATGCAACCTTAGTGTGTGTGGTCACCATCACTAACGGTAACTCGGATCGTGTGTCTTCTTCGGTGTTAACTATTCAAAATCAATGCATTGTACTTTAATCACTACTACACCCTTTTCCTTCTTTTGAGTCTTGCACATGTGTTCATACACCTCCATTCAATCTTCTAACTTATGTTACTTCGCACACCACGAGAAAGCATTATTATAATGGCACTCATGTAGATAATGATCCAGGATCCATAAGTATAACAAGTTCCTTGCACAAATATTCCTCTACCAATGTTGTGACCTCAAACTCTATATATTCCTCAAAAGTGTTCATTCCTATTATTTCCATTTTCATGCCCTTCATGGTCATGGCCATCATGTTCCTTATATCCACTAACCACACTACTCTAGTGTATACCTGTCTCAATGGCTTCGTGAATATGATCAATCAATCTACAATAAATGGTGTCATGAGTGTGAGACTTGAAAATCTTGTAGTACATAGACACATTTTTAATAATGTGTTGTAAAAGAGGGAAATCCCAAACATCATGGTTCAGATGAAAATCTTCACAATCTAGTAATACCGCGTGAAGCGACCTGCGAAAGAAACTATCCTTGGTATGTCCTTCCACCTCACAATCTGTGTACCCAATACCACTATACATCTCATGAGATGAATTAGAAAAAATATTCTCCAACTTCTTTTCCATGGATACAATTTGTTCCTCCAAAATGGGCTCACACTAGTATCAACACTCTCAACCGCTTCAACATGCAGAGCCACTTCCAAGCACTTGCATGGATCAACATACATATTATGAAATAGGGCTCTATGGAATGGAGTTAGCAATCCTCCAACAAACCATTGCGCATGTTGACTTGGATGAATATCATAAGACAATTTAAACAACAAATTTTTAAAACGCATGTCATACTCCCTCACGCTTTCATCCAATTCCTGCTTAATCTCCTTAAGTGCACTAATACTCTATTGTTCAAATTCAGGAATGTGGAACTCTACCAAAAACAAAGAGTGAAAAGCATCATAATATACCATAGTTTAATGTGGGTTATGCTTTCTATACCAACTATGCACATGAATCAAGAGTAGTTGCAAAATAACCGGCCTTCCTATCCAAAGTGTTAATCCCATTAGCGCACCATAATAGTTCACATTTGTACACATACTCTACTACATATTCAATTCTTTTTTATTCTATCAAGTGGGGTGAAATATCATAATAAACTTACTAAGGTTGTTATGGGGGTTACTGGGGATGTGTTTTGTGTCCACCAAATCTAGAACCAGAACCTCAAGTATTATCTTCACCTCCTCCCGATCTTCCTAATCAACTTGATCCCAATCCTCCTCAGCCGTATAATCCACCTAATCCTCCTGCAGTGTCCTATGGGCTAGTTGATGTACTCCCATGTGTTCCACTTGTAGTACTAAACTAAACACCAATGGTCTACATTGTTGTAATTTAATGAAGTAGCCCCAACTATCTATGTGCCCACGTTCTATCTTGATGACGTGCTTAAAAACAACCTAGAATTTGACTTCTAAATAATGGTGTTGTCTACACTATCATAGGTGTATGTGTTATAAAATGCACTTCTTCATTTACTGGAAAATGATATCTACCCATCACTCCTTTCTTACCTATACTATTTTTCTTCTTAATGCCTACTAGATCTAAAAAACCAAGCACAAGAGATAGGTTGCTAGGGGATCAAATGTGTGCCTATGGTCCTCATTCTCTCTCTTGATGTGCTCTCATTTGAAGCTGAAGGGGATTTTCTATTGTTTTACCCAATGACAAGAGAGAAAATGCTATGTCTCATATTCTTCCTTAGGATTTTCAAAACCTTTGCAAGACATCTCTCTCCTCAACACCATTGCCTCCATAATCTCTCTTGAAAGTGACATATCCCTCTCTTGTGATTCATTAAACTTGATATGTCTTTCTTCTATTTGTATTTCTACCATCAGGCTCACCATATTTCACCACACCTACTCCTTCCCCTACATGTGGTGGATGTTTAGCTAGCCATAGGGAGGTTTTCTAAGTTCAATGCTACTATCAAGATCTTAATCACTAAGGGCATAAACATAAATATGATCCTTTGGGATCACGTAAAAAACTAAAAATCCAATTCCTTAGCGAACATATAAGTATAAATAATGTACTTTAATGTATAACTGCACAACACTCCAACCCACCAACAATCTACAACTCTTGTCCTATCCACATCAGCATCATTAAGAGTCTGGTAATATTCCTACATCTAAATCCCATGGCTTATAACCCCACGAGTTCCCTATTACATATGCTACCAGCCACCCATAAAAATCTACTAGAAATATGAAAAATAAAGTCTCATAAAGTGTGTCATAAAGGTTGTGTTCTTCCACCCATCTACATGCATTAAAATTAGGTCTAATGCTATATTTCAATGCAAACCTATATTTTCCATATTCAACCCAACTTTCAATGCTCTCAAGAGTTATTCAATATGCCATCTGTATGCAACATCCTGGTAGACAATTTAAAAAGAGATCCCAACAATGAAACCAAAATGTAGTCTGATTTATTTCACCTAATTTCCTAAGCACATTGGCATCCCATTCGGACATATATGAACACTCACCCGAAGCACACAAAGCCAACCAAGTCCCTTATTTATAGTATCTTGTCAAGATGTTATCATGCATACTCATATAAAATGTTATCACAACATTCATTCAAGTATAGATCATTAAAACGCCATATCATAAACTTAAATTAGAAACATACATAACAAGGAAACATATAGATCATATCGAACTAATATCAATTTCACTAATAACCCACCATACTCAAATACTTCAATTACCATAATCCATCCACACTAATTGACTACATAATATATGAGACTAAATACATCATAATAATATCATGGAGTCATGCATGCTAATTCATCTAAGAAAAATAACTCTAATACAATGCGTTTGTCCAAAAAAATGATGTACAACCAGTATATATGGGGGTGGGGACTTTCCCTTCACTGCCCATGCATTCTCAAAATAGGCCACACGCTCAAAATATCCATGCATACATATAAAAACAGTCATAATGCATGTATGCTTTCTCTATAGTCCTAATAATATATTACTATATAGGTAAACTCTACTTTAATCCTATTATTAGCTCGATGCAAAGCATGACCCTTGATCCACCTCTTGCATTCACTTTATCCTAAAATAAATGTTCCTTCATCCTCGATTCTTAATGCCTTTATCTAAATATGGAACGTTACTTAATCACTACTCAAACTCGGCATCATATATTTTTATCCCGTATATGTAAAATTGGTTGTCTTGGGTTTAGACTTCTTGGCATGTGTCACTTGAACTGATCCCTACATGTGTCCACATGCCCCACTTATGTGCCTCACTACTCCACATGATTTTATGATACTTAGTAAATTTTTCCAACCCACAGGGATAAACAAAAGGATAAGATTTTTTTGGTTCATCCTGAATCTTGCAGCTAAACAGAGAGGGTATGAAATGCATTTAAAACAAGGGAGGAATAGAAGCATTAGCCACATGAAAATGCAATATAAATTAGGATAATAACTAAAATTTCTCAAAGTATAACTATTATTAACAACGCTACAAATTGTAACCAAGAGAGGTGACACATGATTTCTAACAGTGTTTTATATTTACACAGTCTCTTGAATCGAGTCTTCTCTTCTAAGTTTCATTGCAATTAATGAGAGTGGGCTACTTAAAGTATTGATATAATTCCATCTTCCATTATCATATTCTTATTACTTTCTACATTCGTACTTGTTCTCCAAAGCACGCAAGTAAATAGGTACAATCTATGTGTATGAATAGTGTTTGGGAACCTAGAAAAGTAGATGAAGGATGAATAATATATAGCTAACAAAAACTCTGTGTTACATAATGTGGATGAGGAAGAGAATAAGAATAACCTCTACATCCACAATGAGAAGCTGACCATTTCCTTTGGGATTAATAATACAAGCCCTGGGACACCCATTAGTTTAACTAAAAATCTACGTGTGCATGGTGACTGCCAAAATGCTATAAAATTCATGTCCAAGATTATATGAGGGATATAAACAATTTTCATAATTTTAGGCATGATATATTTTCTTGTCAAGATTATTGGTGATTGTGTTGTGTAACTACTAGATTTTTTAGCTTGATTTGAATACATAATATTAGTAGGGCATTTTAAAATTTTGGCGGGCTTCATTAATGGTCTGCCACTTGGCAGCATTTTGGCACTCCTCAAATATTTTGGGCTAGATAGACGTAAACCTCCCAAAACCAACTAGACTTAAACAATGCTTTAGGTCCAGGAAAGAGTGGGGGTTAAAAATTTAAAGGTGGTGAACATGTAATAGGCTAAGATAGGGGCTACGTGGCATAATCTCAATGGATAAGGCATGGACATGTAGCATAGTTTTGCAACAATTCATCAAGATGAGTCTGAGTGAATGCCAAAACCCCAAAATAAGGTAGAATAAAATGGGTTTCGGTTCTGAAAGGGAACATGTAAGTGAGGAGAGGTAGAAAGGATCAAACGGGATAGGATGAAACATGTGAAAAAGTTCCTTCACACTCTCACATATGCAACCGGGTGGAATTGAAGTCCACAGGATAAACACAAATGTATTAATTTTTAGGTCCACTCGAGTGTAGACAAAAATTATGCACTTTAGACAATATTTAGCCTAGTCTTATACTACTATTTAGAAGGTTCTCAAGTGTACAAAGTACTAATTAATCCCACCTTTTGGCCATCTTTTTCTTATATTTTATTTCATCTTTCCCACATATTTTCTAGCACCTATCAACCCATTTTACAACTTCCTCGACATTCTAGCCCAAATCAAGGTGCCCCAGCTTGTATTAGGGCACCTTGAGGCATCCTGGTCCCACCATGGGTGCCCCGATCTATGAAAATCCCCTTTCACTCCTTTTTGGATCATTTCTAGTTGTTGGTCATCTTTATCTTTTCCTAGTCGGCATTTTCGGGATTAATTACAAAATTAATCTTGAGAGCCCTATAAATATAAAGTTATGAGACCATAATAAGGGTCCTAGGTCATAACATTACACACTACTATCACTCCATCTAGAGTTACATCCATTGCATCACTTGCATCCACATAGTGATATGCATCAAGGCTAGGAGATTTTTATCACACACACTACATAGGGGAGGGATTCTATTCTATTCCATGCACACATATTATTTACATTTTCTCTAGTTACTATTACTCGCTACTTCACAAAGTGTGACTGAAACAAGAGAACCTAGGGAAAAAATTACACACACACACACACACACACACACACACAAAACTACATCTAGGTCTGAAATATAGTGCAACAATCAATGATAATTCCACTAGTTTGGAAGCTAAGGTTAGTCTGACCCATTCATTTATAACTTTTATTTTTCTAGGGTTTGATACTTCTCTTTGCATTGTAGGTCATTTTACAACTCATTAGATAGATCCAACACAACAAATAGGGAAGGTTTGGAACCAACTTGTGACCATACCAATTTTAGGTTTTGAGCATTTACAATGATCAGAGTGCCCAGATTGCAGATCAAGGTACCCTGGGGCATCCCAATACACTCCTAGGCACCCCAGTCATTCTAGATCTTCCAGATCTTCCCTTTGTAGGGTCCCTAAGTGTTTGTCTACACTTCCAGATTTTATTTCTACATCCATGACACTATGTGATAGTCATATCAAGTCAACTAAGCTATTTCTCTTCCTTCTCTTGTTAATTTAGGGTTTTGTTTCACTTAGAATAGTTTACTTTCATTTATTCCATACTGCTTTAGTTCTATTTCTAAAATGGTTTAGTCCTCCTAATTAGATTAAAATTAATACCATAATATCCTATTTTAGGTCATTTAGGTTTTAATTTTTGTTAATCATTTTGGTGAATTTGAATTCTCTTCCTACCACCTTTTAGGGATTTTTATTTTACCACCATGAATCTCTATCACCGAATACCTGCTTACCCACCCCAATTTGCTTCATCGAGTTCAAACCATCTTTACTACTACCAATGTTTCTATTGATATGCATTCATACTCCATGTATGATACGTCTCTGATGATGCCTTTTCCAAACATATTGAATTTTAGGCCAATCCTCTAGCTGACATTTACCCCTTTGACGATGACCCATCACTTTACATCATGTCTCGCATCTATAACGTTTCTATCAAGTTCACTCTTATCAATAATGGCTCTGATATTAATCTGCGCCCTATGTCCTTTCTCTAAGCCTTAGATTTATTTTCTCGTAACATTATCCCTTCTTTAATTTCACTCCATGTTTATTATGGCTCTTTCTATCCATGTCTAGGACACGTTACCATACCTTTAACCGTAGGTCCTAAGACTCTCCCTACTATTTTCTTTGTCATTTATTTTCTTGTCTCATATAATTGCTTGTTAGGTAGACCATGGCTTCATGCCATGCAAGTTGTTTCCTCTACCATCCACCATTGCGTCAAATTATTACATGAGCATATTGAGTATACCATATTCTAAGATCATGATCCATTCTAATATTGTGTCCATAACCCTCATACTATTCTCCCTCTTCCCCGCATTGATACTACAGATGAACCTAAGCCTATAGATGATCAACCTCATTTGCCACTCTTGAGGGCACTATTTTTTTACTATATGATCTCTTCTACACTACCTCCTTCTACAACTATTATTCCACATCAACTACATGTTCCCTACATGAACAATATTATCCCACCCCGATCTCCATCACCAATTCACATGCTAGCTGAGTTCGTCTTGGTTTTACTTTTGAGGACCTTCAACCCTCTACTCATGTTTCTCACCTATATTATGGATTTTTCATTATCAATGATGCTTATGGCTTGCATATCTTTTATATTTTAGTCTATCTCCTACATACCCCTTGTGTTTCTCTACTCACATTAGGAGATTCTTACTTACTTTAATTGGAGGTACCTTAGACCCTACGCACACTAATATTTCATTCCCTATGCCTTTTGGTCACATTTTCATCTGCAATAGTTCCTTTCTTATCTATTCACTAAACTACACTCACTGGTATGCACACGATTTTCCACATCCCCATTCACTGATGAAGAATACGCTATGGGCATGTATCATTTATGCCTTACTGGCTCATTACATGATCAACCTCATACTATAGCATACCATGTCACCAATCCCAATCCATTTGACTTTGAACTAGAGGATGATGATCTCCTTGACAAGTTCACATAGCATCTTTCCACACTACTATTGGGGGCATTTCACATCACATACTCCCCCCCCTCGGTTAGCATGGTTGTACCCTTTTACATCCTACATTTCATCTCTATCAATTCTTTCATCTCATATTCACATATCACTTCACATATTATATCACCCTCATTACCCGATGACACACTCTTGTGCTTCAGTTCACACTTGACTATTGAGGGATTACCATTACACTAAACCCCACACACTACACTATAGGTCTTACACACTTATATTCTATCATCATAGTCTACATCCTACATTATCTTATACATTTCTCATCTCGTAGTCATCTATACATCATCTATCTCACCCCGATACACTAGTCATCATTATATATGAGTCTAGTTTTATATTTCATCCATACATTCTATATTTATGCTAGGTCACATTATCTATGGGTCTAGCTTTACCTATCATCACTACATATTCTATCTACACCTATATCCACATCTTTACATTACATAGTACATCTATCCATCATATACATTCTACATACTACACTAGATTCCATTATATATGGGTCTAGTTCCATCTATCATCCTTACATATTCTATATTCCTATTAGTGCATTCCATAAATTACACATGCTACATATCTTACATTGCATCATTTACACTATGCCTTTACATGGTCATTTATACTACATTGTCTTCTATGTGTTGTACTCACTACCCTATGATGCACTCTAGTTCCTCAGTCCATACTCGACTACCGAGGGTTTACCAATCAAATGGACCTTACATTCACCAATGCAACATTTTCCTCATCCACCATTTCCTACGTTAGTGACATACACCTTAGGTTAAATTGTCACCCCTTTTTATCATCTTATAGTGGTATATGCTTTAGGCTAAATCACCACCCCCATTATCATCTTGTAGTGGCATACACCTTAGGGTACATCACCACTCACTTCATGTTCATCCCATAATGACATACACTTTAGGCTAAATCGTCACTCACCTTCATATTTTCATCTTATAGTGATATATGCCTAGGGCTAAATAATCACTCTTCCATTCAATAAGTCATGGTATATGCTTAGGCTATAGGGTCCACGCACATATTTCCATATATCTCATCCCCATACACTCTTAATATAGTGATATACGCTTAGGGCTAGATCATCACTCTTCTATTCTACAAGTCGTGGTATATTCTTAGGCTATATGGTTCACACGTCTCTCCCCACATGTAACATTTCATCACCACTACACATTCACACTCATCACAACGCACTAGATATAACCTACACTACTCGACCACTTCCTGGTGATGCACTCTCATTTACGGTTCATTCTTCACTACTGAGGGGGAAAACAAAATGAACCTCACTGCATACAATTTCATCCACTTAGGGGGAACGATCCTCCTATCATTCCATCTTGAATTCCATTCCATCCATCCACAACATAATTCATTGTCTTGGTACCATTTACTCTTGCTTGCTAGTGTTTTACATGCTCACTTTACTACAAATGTTAGATTTCTTTCTTATATGTCATTATCATACACACATGTGCATTCACATTTTTGTTTAGTGTGACCACAACTACACGAATTTACACGTAGCATGGATGCTCATGTTCTATCCTTCCTATATCATTCGTTGAGGGCATCCACATTTGGCTTATCCAGTGCTATTTTTCATGTTTATGTTTAGCATATTATTACTTCCTTATACACGCTTTGACATATTGGCTATCACTCTAACATGCTAATGGGTGTTTCATGTGTAGCACTTGTTTTGAAATATTACATGTTTCCATGAATACTTATTTATTTCTACTTATCTACGTTATTTTCCATTGTATGTGGGTTTTTCCTTTGCGTATGCGTACACTTCTTTTGTTTTTAGCCATGATGGCCTTCCGTATCTTACAAAATCATGAGTGATGTCCCATGTTTGAAACCTGCTTTTTGTGGTCTTCTTGTTTTCTTATGTGTCTACACTAATTTTTTGGTAGTTACTACATTTTTTGCATATTTTACATTTGTCTTATTACATGCATATGTTTTTGACTAACACTTGTTTTGGATAGCCATCCCCTTTTATGCACACCTTTGTATCTACTAAGCGCTTCCCCTTTCTCCTCTACAAGGAAAATTTCTACAGTCGAGTGCGGTTAGTCCTCTTTTGGGGCCACATTCTCCTTTCAAAGTGAAATTGGATGCGCACCCAAAGAGGGGGGGAATCATTGAGGGTTTTATACTAACACATTGTATTTACACCGGTTCAAACACAACAAGTGATTTCAGACTAGTCTACAAACTCCATACAAATGCCCTTAATAGGACATGGTATCCTTCAAAAATTATGCGGAGCAGCTATAGGCTTGGGGGTTACATTGGGTGTGGCTCTCTACACTTCTTCATCCAGTGGCATTAGATTGTCTAAAAAACTAGGACAATACAAAGATCTCTTCACACATTTCAGCGAAAGTGGTTAAATTTGGAGGATACAACGCATCTCCTCCCTATACTTCTTCAGCCATGGTGGCGTGAGATCATCCAAAAAAACACGCGACATTATAGGATATCCTTCTACATTCATTTTTTCTCGACATGGATTAGGTGCACATGTTCCATTTATAATTTTTCTAGTGTATTTTACATTTTCATACATTACATTTGTGTATTTTACACAGTGATTTTACATACATACATATTTGACCACTTGATCATTTTCTCCTTGCAGGTCCGGCCGTATGAGAAACAAGTAGTCAAATTGGGGGAAACAACAACAATAATAGAGAAAATGATAGTGACAATGACAACACACTACCATAGGCATTTACCTTTACTAACCATGCAGGTACACTACACACAGCAACAAATACACACACGTTCCAACCTAGGTTCACTCTCATCACTTTTTATGTAAAGTTTTCATCTCTAAAATCCATGCTCCTCCAAATTTTATTTTTTTCATTCCACACTTGAGTCTATTCCATTGGCATGTCTTCTTCTACACTCTACATGGATATCAAGTATGCATCTCTATCTACTTTATATTACTAAGCGTTCCGCTCACAAACATAAAGTGGGGGAAAATGTAGACACAAAATCATGCACTTTATACAATATTTAGCCCGGTCTTATACTACCATTTAGAAGGTTATCAAGTGTACAAAGTACTAATTAATCCCACCTTTTGGCCATCTTTTTCTTATATATTTTATTTTATCTTTCCTGCATATTTTCTAGAGCCTATAAGCCCATTTTATGAATTCCTTGACATTCTAACCTAAAATCAGGTGCCCCAGCCTATACTGGGGTGCCCCGAGGTGCCTTGGTCCTACCCTGGGCACCCGATCTATGAAAATCCCCTTTCACTCCTTTTTGGTCATTTCTAGTTGTTGGTCATCTTTATATTTTTCCTAGTCAGCCTTGTTGAGATTAATTACGAAATTAAGCTTGAGATCCCTATAAATATAAAGTTATAAGACCATAATAAGGGTCCTATGTCATAATATTACACACTACTATCACTCCATCTATATTTGCATCCATTCCATCACTTGCATCCACATAATGCCATGTATCAAGGCTAGGAGATCTGTATCACACACACTGCATAAAAGGGATTTTATTCTATTACATGCACATATGTTATTTACATTTTCTATAGTTATTATTGCTTGTTACTTCAAAAAGTATGAATGGAATGAGAGCACCTAGGGCACGACATGCACACATACTAGAACTACATCCGGACTAAAATGTAGTGCAATGCTCAATGATAAGTCTATTAGTATGGCGGTGAGGTCATCCGAACCATTCATTTAAATATTTTATTTTTCTAGGGCTTGATACTTCTCTTTGCATTGTAAGTCATTTTCCAATTCATTTGGTAGATCCAACGTGTGACCATACAAGTTTCGCTTTTAAGATTTACATTGATCGAGTGCCCAGACATGTGCTAGGGAACCCCAAGACACTCCTAAGCACCCCAGTCATTCCATATCTTCCCTTCATATGATACATGAGTGTTCATCTACACTTCCATATTTTTTTCCATATCCATGACACTGTACAATAGTCACATCAAATCAGCTAAGTTATTTCTCTTCCTTCTCTTTCACATTTAGGGTTTTATTTCACTTAGAATAGTTTACTTGCATTTATTCCATATTGCTTTAGTTCTATTTCTACAATGTTTTAGTCCTCCTAATTAGATTAACATTAATACGCTAGTATCCCCTTTTAGGTCATTTAGGTTTCTATTTTTGTTAATCATTGAGAAAGCCAAATGGAAAAGGTAGAGAGGTTGGTGGGAAAGGATGAGTTAGAGGTGGATAAGTGGTAATCATCAAATTAAAAAAAAAAGTAACGTGTAAGGCATCCCATCTATCACCTTCATGTAACCATGCCACCTGCTTTAATCTTTAAACCGAGGTTCTCTAATACAAATGCACTATGACAAACATAAGCCCACGAAATCAGCCGTAGTTAATTAAGGTCTTGGTTCTAGCGTGGGGGTTGAATAACCAAGACACAAAACACGATAGGCTAGGATGATGTCATGTGTTTCCATTTCAACACAGTGTGGGAAAATGGGTTACCGTGCATGTAAAGTATGTAGAATGATCCATGGTTTATCAAATTTCAGGTTCGGAAGGTAACGAGAAGACTTGAAAGATAGAACACATGGAGGAAAAAGGGGAAAATGTGTGGTGAAGGAAATACACATGGGAAACATGTAGACATCCTTGCAACAAACCAGAGGGTGTTATGTGTCAAATTTAAACCTAAGTAGAGTGTGTCACATGTCATAAAATAACCGTTCATTTCACCCGAGCCCTACAAATTCATAAGGCTATGTATCCATCTTCCCATAAATAAAATCATGTATTTCATTAGTTTAATGTTGCATTTCATTTTTTGATAGAACAAATACGTATTTTGAAATTAAACATAACAAAATAATTATAATTCTTTGGATGGCATTTATGTTAATGTAATTTTCCAAGCAATATAATACATTCATTTTCTAAGACAAATATGCATTGTAAAAAGACTATAAAACATATTACCTTATACAAAGAACATCAAATTCTCGATTGCATAATGTACAAATAGAGTTGAATTTTCTTAACCTTTGTGACTGTACCCTATGAAATGTGGACCCAACCGGATACAACAAAGATTTAATTGTTGTAAGACATTTTTAAAAGTAAAATATATATTACAATCATTTTGTACAAATTATAATCAATGTTATAAATGTTGTCATGAAATCATAAATGCTAATGACATCATGTTTTTCTCAAAATTGTTGATGGCTATAATAACATGTTGATTTTTAGGCCAATCAAATTGAAGATAAATGCATTTTTATAATTATTTTGTTAAAAATGTGCAATTTTAATAATGTTTATTAATGTCGAAAGTATATATTTTGTTAATTAAAATAATAACAATGTTTGATTGGTTGAAAAGGACAAACAATAATAATTGGTTAAACAAATTCGATACCTATAGAGTATACTGCCTCCGACAATACTAATAACAATCTAGTTTATTACACTCCCATCAATTAGGTCTAAGTTAATATTTTAACTCCCTTTTAACAAGGTCATTACACTCTCTTAGTAAGGTTTTATTACGTATTTATACTTTTGTTAACAATGGTCAACAATAGAGTGTTTATTTTTATTTCTTGTTTTAATCAATTATTTATAATAGATATTTTTCACATAACATTTATCTCCATCTTAAATAAGTTGTTTCCCTCATTAGCATGACGCTTCTTGAAATATAATAAAAAATTAAAAGATGATTAGTCAAAATCAAGATTAATATTATTCACAAATATAATCTTATCTTTCCCATATAACACTATCTATATCACAAAAACTCCAGTTAAATTTTACTTATTTAATTTCTATATTTCTTAAATGTCTAGTTCTTTTATTTATAATTTCTTCTATTTCTATTTTGAATTCACAATTAGGTTCTATATTTATTTCTTCCAATCAATAATGTGTTCTACATTATAAGCATATCTCTTTGTAAAATAATATGAAAAATAAATGTATGGATTATAGATAATTCAGGAGGTAAAACAAGTCTATATGTTAGTTTCCCATCCTTTCCAATAATTGAAAGGGGACGCTGAAGTGAGGTTATCTTAGCATAGTTACCAAGTTATAATGAATTAAAATTAGTATTTACCTTAAGAAAAACTTTATCACCTACTTCAATTTTAGGTATGGATCTTTTTAAAATTTCCCAACTTTTATATCTATCTTGAGAATCTTTCATGTTTCCATTTTTTTCTATCGATAATGTTTATTAGGATCTAAATAGAGATGATCAATAAAAGAGGAATCAAAACATAAATAAAAGAAGCATGCAATCACAAGATAAACTTGAGATTGAACGCGGTTCACCCAATATGGGCTACATCCACCGAAATAGTCCAACCTTATCTTTTATTCAATCCTGAGGAATACAATACAATTCTCTCTTTCTCATACTACAAAGAGTAAATTATTACACATATATATAACTTTAGCACCTCTTTGTAAAAGTTTTCTTCAATCAAAAACAACCAAAATATCACATGCTTATAAAACAATTCTTCAGAACCTAAATATCACATGATTATATAAGTTTGCTTCAACCACAAGAAACCTAAATATCACATGCTTATAAAAAAATCGAGTATATTAATAACAACTTTAGTCTATTAATAAGAGAATACTATTTTTATCCATGGCCATGATTTCCTTCCAAAAAATAGAACAAAAATAAAACCAAACTACCACTTTAACTTGTAATCAGGCACCACACCTTTAGCAATCTCCCTCTTTGAACCAAACTTCCACTTCAAGTTACAATAACGCTCCACAAATTCAAAAATCTCCCACTTGGAGACTAACTTCTACAACCTACTATTACAACTCATCCTTTGAATCTTCTTTGACTTGTTTCTCTTCTTCAATGTCAATCTTGAAGACCTGCCGAAGTCAAACAACCTTCCAGGTTCTCTTTTTCACTATATTTGTCAACATATCATTAGGATTATGACTTCCATGGATCTTCTCCAAATTCAATCTCCCATCCTTCAAAATTGATCTGATAAAGTGATATCTGAGTTGTATATGATTGGTTCTCAAATAGAATGTTGAGTTCTTTGAAAGATGAATTTCACTCTAGATATCACTAAATAACTTGTAATCCTCATGCTTCTTTCAAAAATATTCCATGAACCTCTGAATCCATATCATCTCCTTGATTTCTTCTGTAGCAGCAACATACTCTTCCTCTGTAGTAGACAAAGCAACAACCTTCTACAATTTAGAAATCCAACTAGTTGCCGTACCACCAACAAAGGAATACATAACATGTGATGCTCCTCCTACCATCCAAATCTCCAGCCATGTCTGCATCAACATATCCATGTAAGGAAACCTCTAACCCTCTATAGCACAATTGTCTGCTACTGGTCCCTCTCAAGTATTTGAGAATCCACTAGACTGCATTCTAGTGCTCCTTTCCTAGATTACTCATGTATCTACTAACAACTCCCACTGCATGGGAAATGTCTGGTCTTTTGCATACCATAGCATACATCAAACGTACAACTGTTGAAGCATATGGAACTCTAGACATATATTCAATCTCTTCATGTGTTTTAGGACATTGTTCTTTACTCAACTTAAAGTGCTCTTCAACGATGTACTCACAGTTTTTTCATTTTACATCCTAAACCTGTCCAACACCTTGTTCACATACTCTTCTTGAGACAATGTCAATATTCTACTCTTTCTACCTCTATTGATTCCCATGCCAAAAAAATTATTTGCTACAAGTAAATCCTTCATGGAAAATGTATTGGATAACTATCTCTTTAGCTCATTTATATCTTTCATGTTTGACCCTACCACAAGAATGTCATCCACATTAAACAACAAGATAATATAGGTGTCATTATCTAGTCATTTAAAATAAATGGAATGATTAGAATGACATCTAGAGTAACCTTGTTCTATCATGAACCTATCAAATCTCAAATACCACTTTGTCTTGGAGCTTGCTTAAGGCCATACAAGATCTTCTTCAATTTTCAAACCAATTCCTCCTTCCCTCTAACCTTATATCCTTGTGGCTGCTCCATATAGATTTTTCCCTCCAAATCACCATGAAGAAAAATAATATTTACATCTAATTATTCAAGATGCAACTCTTCCATAGCTACCAAACTTTAAAAAGTTCTAATGGAAGTCATTTTAACAATAGGAGAGAAAATTTCATCAAATTCTATGCCTTTTTCCTATGCAAATTCATTAATAAAAAGTGTTTCCTTATACCTCTTATTTCCACCTTCTTCTTCCTTCAACATGTAAACCCACTTATTCTGCAATTTTCTCTTTCCTACAAGTAATTAAACCAAATCCCAAGTTTGGTTGCATTCTAAGGAATCCATATCCTCATCCATGTCATGGTCCCACTTTTTTCGTGTTTCTACTTGTATTGCTTCTTTAAAACTTTCTGGTTCTCCAAAGATCCATCAATAAACAATAGTAAAGTTGATAAGAAGATAATCTTGCAGGAGGTCTAATTACCCGAATAGAACGTCTCACAAGATTTTATGGAGTTTGAGGCTCTTTCTATTATTGATTATTTTGATCTACATATTCAACACTCACTATGCTAGGATTGATGCCAACTTGATGATTTTCCATCCCTTTGAGAACTTCTCTATATTTTATATCATCAAGTGCTACATACTAAGACTTTTCTAGCTTCTTGTTCCTCCGTAGTTGTTCCTTGTACATAACCCTTTCATTGCAAATAATATCACTAATCCTAATGAATTTATTCTCATCCAAACTCCATAACCAGAATCCAAAATTATTAGTGTCATACCCTATAAAAGTACATTTCTTTGACTTATCTTCTAGCTTGGTCTGATTCTCATTATCAATGTGAGTAAAAGCTTCATAACCAAAAATTTCAAAAAGAATAGTTTACCTTCTTACTTATCCAAGCCTCATCTAGTACTCCACCTTCTAAAGCACTTGAAGGTCCTCTATTATAAAGTAAACATCAATATCTACAGCATCCACCCAAAATTATAAGGGAAATCCAACATGCAATCTCATGCTCATTGCATGCTCTATGATAGTATTGTTCATCCTTTCTAACACACCATTTTGTTGTTGGTGTTCTAGGAATTTTCTTCACCCTATGGATTCCATTATGTGAACAATAGTTATTATATTCATTATTTCAATACTCTCCACTATTATTTGATCCGAGACACTTCAAATTTGAACATGTTTCATTCTCAACCAGATCTTTCCACTTCTTGAAAGTATTAAATAAATCATATTTCTTCTTGATACAGTAAACTCAAACCTTCCTAGTAGCATCATCAATAAAAGAAACATAATACTGTGAACCACCAAGAGAAGATACATGATTCGTTACCCACACATCTGTATGAACAAGCTCTAACTTTTGCTCCTTCTTAGTTGATCTAACCCTAAGAAATCTCACACACTTTTGTTTCCCATACACAAATGCTCACAAAAGTCCGATCTATATTTTTCAAATCTAAAAAATTTCCCGTGAATGTAAAATATCCATCCCCTTCTCACTCGTATGACCAAGTTTTTGATGTCATAAAGTTTTTTCTATACCTGTAGTAGCTAAAATTGAAGAACGAACAGTAATAATAGTGGATAACTACAAATTACCTACTTTCTTACCTCTTATAACCACAAGATAACCCTTGGTAAATTTCCAAGAATCTACTATAAATGTAACCATAAAACCCTCATCTCCTAATTTCCTTGTAGAAATTAGATTCCTCCTCAAGCTAGGAACATGCTTGACATTCTTCAACACCCAAGTGTTACCATTCTACAATTTAACTTGAACACTTCCTTTTCCAACAATGTTACATGGCTCATCATCACCAAGATATACATGCCCAAAATTCCCTTGAACATAATCTTGAAAATATTGTCTATGAGGAGTTACATGAAATGAAGCACTAGAATCTAAAACCCAAGATTCTAATTTACTATCCAAAGAAAGAATAAGAGCATCTTGTAACACATCACTACTACGTTTGCCTATTTGTTCTCTTCTTGTTGATCTTTCACTAATTTTAAAGACCAACAATCTTTCTTTACATGTCCTACTTTTCCACAATTCCAGCAAACCATCATGCTTCTAGATTTAGATCTACCCTTCTTAGATCTTCCATGGTGTCCAGAAATTTTTGTTTTTTCCTTCTATCTTCCCCTTTTCTCTAAACTCAAATAATTACTAGATGACTCACCTGTGATTTTTCTTCTCATCTCTTCAATAAGAATCACACCAATAACATCATCAAACTTTAAAGTATTTGAACCAAAAACAAAATTACTCACAACCATAACCAAAGTATTCCAAATTTTAGGTAATGAGCACAAAATCAAAATATCCCTAACTTCATCATCAAAAATTACTCCTACAGAGCTTAATTGACTAGTAACCATGTTGAATTCATTCAAATGATCATTTAATGAATCACCTTCTGACATATTCATATTAAACAAATTTTTCATGAGAAATACCTTATTGGAGGTTGAGGGTTTTTCATATAATTTACCCAAATTTTCCATCAATTCTACCGTTGTATTTTCCTTAGAAATATTGAAAGCTATTGTTGCTATCAGGCACAACCGTATGGTTCCCAGTGCCTTCTGATCAAGAACATCCCATTCTTCATCTTTCATACCTGGAGGCTTTAAATATTTCCCTTTCAATGGTAGATAAATATCCTTATGATATAGGTATTCCTCCACTTGCATCTTCCATAGCTAAAAGTTTTGGCCGTTAAACTTCTCAACCCTGAACTTGCTATCTTCTGCCATTTCTCCCACTCAAACAAGAAACCCTCCTATGATATTTTTCTTCCAAAACAAAATCCTGCTCTCGATACCCATTGTTAGGATTGAAATACAGATGAGCAATAAAATTGGAATTAAAACAAAAATAAAAGAAGCATGCAATCGCAAGATAAACCCAAGATTTAATGTGGTTCACCCAATTTGGGCTACATCCACCAGAAATAAGTCATCCTTCTCTTTTATTCAATCTTGAGGAATGAAATACAATTATCTCTTTCTCATATCTAAAGAGTAAATCCTTACACATATATATAACTTATGCGCCTCTTTGTAACACTTTACTTCAATCACAAGAAACCTAAATATCACATGCTTATAAAAGTTTTCTTCAACTACAAGAAACCTAAATATCACATTCTTATAAAAAAATTATTCAACCACAAGCAACCTAAATATCACATTCTTATAAAAATAACAACTCCATTCTATTAATAACAACTTCATTCTATTAATAAAAAATAATATTTTATCCATGGCCATGATTTCCTCCTAAAAAATAGAACAAAAAGAAAACCAAACTACCACTTTAGCTTGTAATCAGGCTCCACAACTTCAACAATCTCCCACTTGGAACCAAACTGCCACTTCAACTTACAATCAAGCTCCACAACTTCAACAATATTATCCCTTTCTTTCAAAATATCATTTTCATACCATGACATATTAACAACATTGGTCTAAGAAATAGGTGTATTACATATTTTTCTCTATGATTAACAAAAATGTGGGATAAGGGATAGCTAATACAATCTAGAATGACATGTAAATACAATAAATAAATCGAGAAATGATTATGGAAAATGACCCAATAAACTATAAAGATGAAAATTTTAAATCATATAGTGCAAGTAGATTTAGAATGAACTCGCTTAATTAAAGAATCTCATTGGAAGCTTATGTTGAAAAAATATTCGAATAATCTTAAAGTAGAAATGAATGTGTAGAGGTCTTGAATAGGAAGGATATGAGATATATGTCGGGAATGGATCACCTGGAGAGGTAATGGGGCAATCCCTAGCTTATGGGCACTCTAGTCTACATAATGGGTTCCTTAGTATGTGAAAATTAGGTCCAAATATAAGTTTCACATGTTCAACAAATAGGTGATGGATCTAAAACCCTTAATGTGTGATAAGGGATAGTTAATCTAATCTAGAACAACATGTAAATATAATAAATAAATCCAGTAAATGATTATGGAAAATGACCCAAGAAACTATAAAGATGAAAATGTTAAATCATATAGTGCAAGTAGATTTAGAATGAACTTAGTTAATTAAGGAAGCTCGTTGGACTATGTCATGTCGCAAAGTAAACAAAATATCTTGAAGTAGAAACGACTTGTGTGTAGAGGTCTCAAATAATAAGGATACAAGCTATATTTCTGGAATGGAGCACCTAGAGAGGTATTGGGGTGCTTACAAGCACTCTAGGTGCCTTAGTATGTGAAAAAGGTCCATAGATTAGTTTCACACGTTCGGAAGGTGTTCAAAACCCTTGTTGTGCCACATCAAGTTTTCTACACTATCTAGGAATAGATTGGTGTCATTGATAATCCAAGATGAAAAGAATAACCATTTTGCAAGAGACCACAAGAAGTATCAAAACCCTTAAAAAGAAGAATGCAAATGAATGGGTCAAACCCGACCTCAACGCCTACAAAAAATGACCAATCACTGGGATTACTAACTAAGAACTTCACTACATTTTAAACCCAAATGTAGTTCTGGTGTGTGTGTACATCATGTACCCTAGGTGCTCTTGTGTCAGGGAAGGCACTGAAATCACACTTTGTGAAGTAGTGAGCAATAACTATGTGTAGAAAATGTAATAGAATGTGTGCATGGAAATGAGAAACAAATACACTCCCTGCATGATATGTTTAATGCCCAATAAACTAGTAAAGATGAAATGAAATCATATAAGCTAGATTTAGAATGAACCTATGAAGTGTGATGGAGTTAGATGGATGTAAATGATCTCCAAATGGATGCAACTCTAGGTGAATGATAGTAGTGACTAGTGTTTGGTGCTTGGTCTTTGATCCCTCATTATGGTCTCATAACTTTATATTTATAGGGTTATCTTGATATAATTTCTTAATTAATCCACGAAATGGCCAACCACTAAAAAGATAAGCAAAAAATCGATAAAAAGTGCCAAAAAATGTGACAAGAAAGTTCAAAAGGATCGGGTCACCCTTGGTGGGACCAAGACACCCAAGGGCATCCCAATACTATCACTAGGAACCCCAATCAAGGCTAAAATAACACAAAATGATGAAAGCTAACCTGGGCATGCAAATGTGCGAGAGGTCGAATGATGAAATAAAATAAAATAAGATGGCCAAAAGATGGGGGTTAATTAGTACTTTATTCACTCAAAAACATTCTAAATAGTAGTATGATCTTTGGTACTAAACAATGTCTAAAGTGCATGATTTTTGTTTACATTTTCCTCCACTTTATGTTGGTGAGAAGAAATCTTGGTAACATAAATTAAATAAAGATGTGTACATGATGTCCATGAAGATTGTAGTAGAAAATGCATTGAAGGACTAGAAAATGTGTAAAATGATAGAAAGATGATGGAGCATGGAAACTAAAGATGAAAAAGTGAAAAAAAAAAGTGATGAGAGTAAACCTAGGGTGGAAAACATGCATGTATAGCTGCCGCATGAGTGTGATGTACCTACATGAAAATATGATATATGTGCTTTATAGTGTGCTACCTCATAGTGTTGTTGTTGACACTTTATTTCCCCCATATGGCTGCTTGTTTCCCATACGATTGAACCTATAAGGAGAAAATAATCAAGTAGTTAAATATTTATGTATGTATGTGTAAAAATGCAATATATATGAATGTAAAATACACAAATGAAAAAGTTTAAATGGAACATGTACACCTGATCCATGTCGAGAAAGAGAGTGTAGAAGGATATCATGTACTACGAGTTTTTTGGGTGATCTCACCCCACCTTGGCCGAAGAAGTGTAGGGAGAAAGTTGTATTATTCTCCTTCATGGATCTGCTTCCTAAATGTTTGTGAAGATATCTCTGTCTCGTGTCTAGTTTTTTTGGGTGATCGATGTCACCGGCTGAAGTAGTGTAGGGAGGCACACCCATTGTAACCTCCAAACCTGTAACTACTTCCTAGAATGTTAAGGCCAACCCTGTCCTATAAAATCCACTATGTATAGGGTTTGTAGACTAGTATGAATCCACACATTGTATGTAATCCACAATTCCAAGGGTGGAAAGTGCACTTTGATCGAACAGTGTAGAAGCATCATGTAGAATATAACAACCCCAAATGATGCCCCCTGAGAGGGCACATGCAACGCGTTTGATAGGATAATGCAGCCCCAAAGAGAACCAACCACATGTATTTTACCCTAAAAGGGCTTAATAGAAACAAAGACACGCACAAATAGGAAGCTAGCCAAAAACAAGTGTTAGTATGAAGAAGCATGGATGTAGAAGATAATGTGTAAGCTACGCATGAAACATTGTAAAAGCTATGAAGAACAATAGTAATGTAAACATGAAAGAAATCAAGTAAGACACACAAAATGGGTTGTAAACATGGGACATCACTCACAATGTCACAAGACACGCAAGGTCATCATGGCGCATATAAAAAAAAAAAACAAGTGTTCATACCAAACATAGGGAAAGGCCCTCATATATAAACAAACAATAGTAGATAATGTAATAAGAAAGGTATGAAAGAAAATATCCCCGCATAAAAAAATTTGCACATGAATCACTCATTAACATATTAGAAAGATAACTAGTATGTCAAAAGTGTGTATAAGCAAGTGATGTAAAGTATTAAGTACAAAATGCAACAATAACACTGTGAGAGAGACGAATGTGAAAGCCTCCGGTGACTAGTGTAGGAAGGGTAGAAGGTGAAAATCCATGCTACGTGTAAGAGACTTGTATCTATGATCAAAACTAGAAAAATATGTGAACATGTATGTGTGGATGATATATATAAATAACATACAAGTAATGCAACTAACATGTGTAATAAAGAAACCATGAAAAAGAAAAAGTAAGAAGAGGAAAAGAAACCATAATATACATTATGATGTGGATGGATGGAATGGAATGCAATATGGATGTTAGGAGCCACGTGATCCCCGAGTAAAAGGAAATGTATGTAGTGAGGTGTTATTCCAAATTCACCCCTCGAGGTAAATTAGATAACTCACATGATTTCTTCAGGTTGAGCAAGTAGAAATGGCTTGAGGGAAAAATTCAAGTTTTGGAGCTCCCTTTGTCTCTTTTTCTAACCCCCCATCCAAGGAAAAAAATTGAGTTAGAAAAAATGGAAAAAATCTAAAAAAATGGCTTCAAATAGTGTATTACGGGTACGTCAGGTTTTTGGGGCCTAGACAACACATGTACGCACGGGAAATCTAGGACCCGAAAAGCCAAAATGGTCATAGGTAGTTAAAATAAGAAAAATTGGATATTTTTTTCCCACACAATCCTTGGGACGTTGGGACGTGAGTTCACCGCAGGGCTGAAATCACCGCACCAATAGCAAATCGGAAAAGTCAGGTTTTTGGGGCCCAGGCCGCAAAGGTACACGTGAGACATGAGTTCACCAAAATGGCCAACCACAAAGGAGATTCGGTGAATGCAGAGGTCAACGACCCTCACATCCTAGTGAATGTTGGGATAAGCGGGACACCAAAGGATGATTTTCCCAATTTACAAGGCGGGTGAAGCGAAGGTTTTCGGCCTAAGTCGCACAAGGGACATCTAGGACATCAAGACCTGAAATACCCGATATAGCCACATGCAAGGGAAAAAAGGGTGATTCAGACCTTGAACTTCAAATGGACATAAATTTTGACCCCAAGCTCCAGTCGATCGATGCTCATTCACATTAAATGGCGAGAAATGCAGCGGCAGATCCAAAATATCTTCTCGCACTCGAAAGGCCATAAATTTTTCATTCCTCAACAAAAACACACAAAATTGGTACTATTCAAATTTTGGTTCCAAGACAAATGCACGAGAAAATCAAGAAATTTAGGATTTGATGAGAAATAGATGTATTTTTTCAAAAACATGCCCAGGATGATAACAATGTTTTATTTGGTAGCTAGGATGCATTAATGAAGCATGGGTTGACATATTTCACTACTACAAGTTATGGGACAATATAGGAGCCTTTTTCAAGCAAAAAAACATCATTTCACTCCATTTACTACCTTTTACAAGTGGTTGAAGGATAGATTTCAGGATTTTCATTTTCCCTCTCTCTCTCTCTCTTCTCAAATTTCTATAAATTAGAGTGTTGGGCTCATTGTAAAAGGAGGTAGTTTTAAGTAGCAAAACTATGTCAAAAAAATTTTATGAAACCAATGTGCTGCAGACCTTGTAGTGGACTCCTTGCATGGTGATCCAAGCCCTTATTCTATAATAGATTGAATTGTGCATATCAATGAAAGCAATAGATACAAGTTTGTGGATTTCTCTTCCCCTGTTGTGTTTGTTTGCATTCCTCTTGCCCCTTCAATCTCATTGCATATATATTGTGTCTATCTTATGTTGTTGCAGGGATTCATTATCATTGTGTGTACATGAAATATTGTTGTGAATGCATTTGCTAAATTGTGGAGAACTTTTATTACCCCTCTTAGTATGCACTTTACTTCTACTTTCACACATTGGAAAATTGTTCTCACACTCTCCTTTTCTGGTGTATCACCGCTTTAGTGTAGTATTTGTTTTCATGCACTCTCTCTCCTTAGTCCCTTGGAAATTTAGATTAGGATAGATAGTTTTCCCGCATTAGAGTAGATTGTGGTAGGTAGTTTAGGAGCAAGAACCAACTTTCTCTAGAGGTCTATCTCAAGTAGCAAGTCCCACAACTTGGAGATAGTACCCATGTTATCCAATCACACCGTGAGCTCAATCACACACACTTGTGCAAACCATAGGGTGATGTGATTTGGAGATAACATGAGGTTCTTTTGGTTTACCTCCTTAGTAGTCAAGAATGAACCCTAAATAAGAGTGCATCATTGGTAAATGGTCGAATAGTGTGTGTTGTGTCTAACACACAAAGTGATGAATGTGTATGTGTGTAGTGATGAAGATATACAACATATAGAAGGGTGTGTGCATGAAAATTATAGCATAAGCATATATCACAACTAAATGAATGTAGGAGTGATGGTTTATCCCTAAAGTATGTATCACTACAAGATGATAGAGGAAGTGATGTGTCACTAGCCTGATAGGAAGCATGTGTCACTATAGCATGATCACTACAAGATGAATAGTATGGAGTGGTGATGTATCCTAAATCATATACCACTATAATATGTTAGAGTAAGTGATGATTTAGCATATAACGTAGGCCACTATACAAGAAATGTCGTATGATGAAAGGTGGAATTATAAATGTGTGTTGAATATAAGGTCCATTTGATTTGTAAACCTTCAGTAGTAGAATATGGACCGAGGAGATAAATTACATTAGAGGGTAGTGAGTGCAACATCAGAGATGATGTAGTATGTGTTAATGAAGATTATAAATGACCTTGTGATGTGTAAAACGTGTAGTTTATGATGTATAATGTCCTTAAGAGTGTATAGTATATAGGATGTAATGTGATGTGAGTATGATGAAGACTAGTATGATGTATGATGTAGAGTTATGAAAATATTGAAATGGTATGGACTAAATCTAGAATGGGTGAAACGTAATGTGTGGTTTCTATAGTGAATTGTGTGGGGTTCATGTGTAGTAAGGTCTCAATAGTCAAGTGTGAACTAAAGCATAAGAGTGTTTCGTCGGGTAATGACAATGCTAAATTATAAGCAAAGATGCGTATGTTAGGAAATTGATGTATGAGAATGCAAATATGAGACATGAGTAGATGTTATGATGATGTATGCAAAAATTCTAAGAGTGTGATGTAGTATTATGTAACTATGCTAGAATTGAGGGGTTGTTTTGGTTGATATGCCCTCCAATTATATGATATGAGGGATGTAATCATGTAATGTCATCTAGAAGATCATTTCTCTTAGGATCACATTCGAATGGACAAGCATTGGTAACTTGATAAGCAATAGTGTCTAGATGATCACGTAATGAGCCATTGAGCCATATGTTGTAAATACCCATGAAAATTTCCTCATTGGTAAATAGAGGAAGAGGACAACCATGTGCATACCATCAAGTAATATTCTATGTATATCTAAGAAAGGAGCTATTGTAAATGAATATGCAACCAAAAGGCATGGGGAAAGATATGTCTATATGATTAGGATCAAGAGTTCCCTCAATTTAATCAAGCCATGATTGTCTTAATGTAAGTGATGAAGAGTAAGGAGTGCGCTAGAGATAAACCATGACATGGAAAACATGTAAACCATAATCGTGGTAATAGTGATGAAGCCATAATATAAATGGGGATCATGAAGAGGAGGATAGAAGTCATCAAAAGTGAAACCGATTCTGGGATAAACCATCATGTGTACATATGTTTTCATCGCATGTTGGATCAAATGGAATATGTTCCCAATATGATTCATTCATAAAGAGTGTGCAAGTGAATGGTGGGCATGCTAATATAGGTGGTATATGTGAAGGTGTAGGTGATAGAGCGATGTCCATGGCGGACAGACCTAATAAGGAATCATGGCAGTAGTAGTAGTGGCATAGAAGAAACTACATCTATCATGCAAATGGTACCATCTAGTGGTGGTAAGTGAGGTGGTTCTTCCCTAGGTTGGGGCTCATCTGTAATATCTATGCATGGAATAAGAAGACCAATATTAGGATCCCAATCACAATATTAGAATGGATCGTAGTCACAAAAAATGGTGTACTCAATGCTTTCATGTAATAATTTTACATAATTATGCATGGTAGAGGTGACAACTTGCATGGCATGAAGCCATGGCCTACCAAGTAGACAATTGTAAGAGATTAGGAAATCAACAATAAAAAGATAGTGTGGATAGTCTTTGGACTAACAATGATAGGAAATTTAATGTGATCGAGACATGGATGGATAGAACCATCATAAGCACATAGTGAAATACTAGATGGACTAACATCATGAGTGGAGAGACCTAAAACTTCAAGGAATGACATAGGACACAAGTTAATTTCAGATCCATTATCAATCAAAGTATACTTAATATATACATTATGAATATGACGTATGATATGCAGAGGCAGGTCATTATAAAAAGTATGAAAATCGACAAGAAGGTTAGATTTGAAGACTATGTTTGAAGAGAATGCATTGGAAAATACTTGATAAACCAAGTCTGGATGCATGTCAGCATGAATACGAGTAGTAACAAGAAAATGTTGGACTCTATGTAGTAAATCAGGATTTGTAAGTAAATAATCATTTATCGAGATACTCATGATGAAAAAAACCTAGATGAAAAGTAATGAATGAAGAACTTAGAAGCCTGAATGATCATGTTGGGTTCACCACAATGATTAACTAAAATGGGGGATAAGGGATAGTTAATCTAATATAAAATGACATATAAATACAGTAAATAAATGCAGTAAATGATTATGGAAAATGAACCAAACAACTATAAAGATGAAAATGCTAAATCCTAGAGTACAATGAGAGTTAGCATGAACTCGGCTGATCAAAGGAGCTCATTGGACTGTGTAGAAGAATAAATAGAATAATATGGAAGTGGAAATGATTATGCAGAGGTCTCAAAAAGGAAGGATCTAATCTATCTTCATGGACTAGAGTGCCTAGAGAGGGACTAGGGTGCCTATGGATACTCTAGTCTATAGAATGGGCACCTTGGTTTGAGAAAAAGGTCCGAAGCTGAGTTTCACAGGTTCCACAGGTGGTCTGAAACCCTCGTTGTGTGTCACATCTAGTTAGATGCACTATGCCATGTGTCACTAATAATCCAAGATGAAAGGAAGGATCTGTAAGAGACCATAAGAAGTATCAAACCATAAAAATAAGAATTCAAATGACTAGGTCAGACTGACCTTAGCTACCACAACACTAGGCTTACTAACTAATTGTTGCACTACATTTCAGACTCAAATGTAGTTCTGGTGTGTGTGTGTGTGTGTGTGTGTGTGTGTGTGTGCATCATGTGCCCTAGGTGCTCTTATGACAGTAGCACTTTGTGAAGTAGTGAAATAACTATGTGTGGAAAATGTAATAGAAGGTGTGCATGAAAACAAAAAAATCCCCTCTATGAAGTGTGATGCAAATGAACCAGAACTTTGTGCCTTATGATGGAGCTAGATGGATGCAACTTTAGGTGGATGATAGTAGTGATTAGTGCTTGGTGATTAGTCCTCATTATGGTCTCATAACTTTATATTTATAGGGTTCTCTTGATCTAATTTCATAATTAACCTTGAAATGGATGACCACTAAAAAGATAAGAAGCTAAAAATGCTAGAAAGTGCCCAAAAAGTGATGAAAAGTTAAAAAAATATGGTTGTGTAGACACCAAATTTGGGTCTCACGATGCCCGTGCCCCACATCTCATCTCACAATCTAACCTTACCTCACCACCTAAACCTTACACACTTAATTATTTATTAATTACCTTATAATTAATAAATCCACATCTCTAACCACGCCACCTCACCTCGCACCTCACCATGGCCTAGCCCTAACCCTAAAATAACCTAATTAAGACCTATAACTTAGTCTAGACCCACACCCATGACTCATCGCCCCTCACCCGCACTTTTAAACAAACCTAATAATGACTTGACCAAGCCCACAACTGACTCCTTGGGAGAAAGGAGGAGAAGTTGGCTATTTTACTAAAAAATAGCCAACTTTGACTTAACCGACACCGGTCCCTACTTGACCGAAGTTGGTTAGCAACTACCATCGGTTCCTATAAATGACCTCCCCCAACCAAAGCCAAAGGATCCGAATTCATTGGTAAGAAGAGAGACAAGTGAGAAAGAGAGAAGCGATTGCAGAATGGTATTGAGCCCAAGCAAATCAGAATCGGCAACTAGATCAATCTAGTCATCACATCATCCAAACATTGGGAGAGTTGAGGATAGTTTCATCAACTCACTTCCGATCGCCGGATCATCCCAACTGAGCCTTGCCTTCACCACTACATTCCTTGGACCTGCATCCGCATCAAAAATTAGTAAGTAGTCTCTTTTATTACCTTGTATGCTCTAGACACTACTTTGTGAACTTTTGATTCATAGGATTATAAGCTCACTCCCAATGGATCTACCACCCGGCAAAGACTTCGCACCTAACCTTCATTCATCCATCTCTATATTGCCCCAAAGATAGCCTTCTCGCTCTCTCGAGTCTTCTCATCACCCTACAACTCCCCTCAACCATCTACCAACCTTTTAATCCCTATAACCACCTTGTAACTCAACCCCCACTTAAAAGCCCCTAAATCAATGCCCCTACCGATATCGATTATCTCCCACCGGTACCGGTTCTATAACCGTGTGTCACTTATCCAAGTGACCGGACATCGATCATGGACTTATGTCAAAAAACCAACCTTTCACTATTTACCTCCAAATAATCTCATATCCAGCCTTGTCTATCCCCTTAACTTGATGCAACGTATCAATAACCGGACTAAATAAACAACATGACATTTTATTATTGGTAGTTTAGTCTATATGTGCTTTTGTGTGAGGTACCTAAATCGTGATTTGCAATAAGCTTCTCTATTATCATTTGCATTAACTTTGTATTAAAAGGAGCAATAACCACCTTGAAAGGAATAGCCTAATATTTCCATGGCCCAAGGCTTCCCACTTATTGTTTAGTGTGACGAAAATCCAGTGGTCTTGCATTCTTATTTACAGTAGTCCTTCCTGGATGAAAGTGATTCTTCACAATCAGTCTAATCTCTCTATAAGTACGGTGCACACCTTCCCAACACTCATCGGGTATTCCTCCTGATCCCTAACCCTTATTAGCAACCTGTTTCTCAAGAGAATGAAAAGATAGAAATAACTCTATTGCGGAACAAAAATTATGTGCGCAAACAGTGGTGGTGCCGTGGTGGGACCAGGATTCCCATGGAACCCCAGTAAAGGATAAAATAATTGAAATGATGAAATATGACTATGGGCATGTGCGGGTGTAAGAGGTCGGAATGACAAAAGAAAATAAAATAATATGGCCAAAAGATGGGGTTAATTACTAATTTCTTCACTCAAAAACCTTCTAAATAGTAGTTTGAGACCAAGACTAAATAATGTTTAAAGTGCATGAACTTTTGTCTACACCATACACCCATTCAAAAGGAGAATTTTTGTAATACTATTATATCCTTGATTACAAGCAAACTCAATTAGATGTAAGAAAAGTTTCTAATTCTCTCGGTCTTTTTAGAATGTACATTCTTAACACATCTTTCAAACTATGCTTCAATCTCTTGGTTTTTCTATCCATTTTAAGATTATAGACAATATTGAAACTCAATCTTGTACCTAACTTTTGAAAAAAATCTTGAATTAAGAATTAAATCTTAGGTCTCTATCTATTACTAAATATTTAGGAAGACCAAGTAAGTGAAAAAACTTCTTTAATAAATAAGTGGGCTATGTATGAAGCAGATGTTTTTTATTTTCATACAAAGGAATTAGTAATTTTAGTCAAGCTATCTAATACTACCAAAATATAATCATGAACATTTCTTATTTGAGGTATACCTATAATAAAATTTCATTTCAGGGTAGTTTTCCATACTTAATGAGCAAGTCTGTGTTCTTGAAATGCCATCCAACCTTTTACGAAAATTACGTTACACCTCCATAAAGGATGAGAGTGCCAGGAAATTTTTTGTGTATGAAAATCAAACAAAGCATAGGTATGTGGTTGCATATGCGAGCTTTGTCAAAACCAAGGATAAGTCATAGGAGATGGCATGTGTAGCCATTTTCTCGCAAAGAACTGGAAGGTAGGACGCATAACATTGATGTTTTATTCAAAAACATGGTTGTGGGAAATGGAAGGGGTGGAATAACATGGAATTTTGGGTAGAGGGAAAATTTGATCACATAAATAGTATTATATTATGGGTGATTGACAAAGGGAAAAACAAAGCACAAAATGACAATGACAAGATTTGATATGCTTGTTTGAAGTTCTTTATTGGGAAGGATTATAGCTGCAAGCTATGTCTGCCAACTTGCGAGTGTGCTATCTGTGACATTGTTGATCATTTATGCACAATCTATTTTTTGCATAGTACTCTCGTATATGAAATATTGCCTATGGAGGTGACATGTGGGACACAGGAACCCTTGAAGGGAGAAAAATGTAAGAGAAGTGGGGAAAATGCAATAATTATATTTATTCAAAATTTTAAATGGGGAAAATAAAGTGCTTGCATTACTAAAACAACATTATATGTTTCTTATAAAGACAAAAACCACTACAATTGTAGACATGTTCATTGTATATAATTATACAAAGTGTGTAAAAGTAATGTGAATCAATTTTATGTGAACACAAAATAAAAACATCATATGTTTTGTTTAAAGACAACAACTATGGAAATTGAAGAAATGTTCAACGTATATAATTGAGACACATTATATAGAAGAAAACTTGAATTAGTTTCATGTATACACATATATGAGGAGGAAAAATGAGGTTTAATGCACATAGAACAAGTGAGTCAACTGAAGTTCCTTTAACTAAGATTACATATATTTATAATGCATGCATTTAGGAAGGGGACATGCTAGGATATTATTTGCTGAAAAAATGTGCAAAAGATAGATTTTAAAAAGTAGAAGCTAAATGGTAACAGAAGAAGTTGAAGCATATGTGTCAGGAAAAAGTAGTGGAAGATGAAATATGGAGTTTGTAGTGAATATGTATGTATCATCACTTTACTATGCCATAGATATGTTGTTATGTGCATAAATCCTAAGCAAGAAAAATACACATTGGTTACACTTTACCTTGTCCCTCTACGTTCTTTGATTAGTTTTTATTGTGACTCTCTTCTACTTCTCTCAGTTATATGTGAACTTGTAGTCAGTCACATGGATCCATGTCTATCTGTCGTGTCACATATGTCATGTTTTGGTCTAGAACACTAGTGCCCAATTTGGACACCATTGCATAGTTGCTCATGTCTCATCTAGGATCTTCTGTTCTTCTTGCAATTTTTTGATATTTGTGGTCAGAATTGTTTCTTTTCTTATCCTTATCCCGAATTATTGGTCGGCTTCGGTGTCACTAGTGTCAAAATTCAAGCAAGGTGATCATATATATATATATATATATATATATATATATATATATATATATATATATATAATATACTAACTATTATTATGGTTGAAAAATCAAGAGAGACTATCACATATACATATTACTACCAATACTACTTAAAGGGATGTCATTCAGGGTTGCATACACTGCATGGGAAGGGAAGTGTTGAATTCCATACCACACATCTGCATTCTTAAATCAAATCTAGTCATATCCCGCTATCTTGGCATCATTGGTATGAGGGTTAACCTAGGCTAAGGAAACCATTTCACTCACAATAACAAAGAACTACATGGAGTCTCGAGATTGAGTGATGCACTCAATAATAAGTTTAATCATCGGGTAGCCATCGGGGTCGATGAATTCATATGTTGCATATATTTTTCAGATCTATTTTTTGTGAGATTATGTAGATAGCTAGGGTTTGTTTTACCAGTTACATGTGTGATAGGAACCCTAACAATCAAACAAAAGTGACAAAGAAAAATATAAGAAAAGACCTTCCAACCTAGAAAATTAGATCTTGAGTAGTCACTTAGTCACAAGTGCTCATAATAGTCACCAACACATGTGGTGCTTTTGCCTTTCAACTGAAGCTCCTTTCCAAGATAGTCCCAAGTTCTGAGCCATCGTGAGCCATTTAGATACTCTTTCCAATCAGATCTAACACTTAGACAATAATGATCACTTCTAAATAAGTCGAAATCAGATAAGTCTTTATCTCCTTTATATTTATCTAGGCTTAATCAATTTTAAAAGACTCATAAATTAAATATTGATGTATGAAATCATCTCGAATATCATTTATTACAATATTTACTCAAATAAGATTTAATTAAAATTATATTAAATCATTTCATTAACACCACTCCTTTATCAGCCTCCTTTCCTAGGATCCACATCCCTCATGGCTAAAAATGGTACCCATCCCCAGATCACCCTATGAACTTTATGAACATTTAACCAAATTATTATTTCGGACACCTCTAAAGAATCTGAATTTTGTTCTTTCATCCAAAATCCTAATGACCTCCCAAGTCCTGACTCTTTCTTTGTCTCCCCCATTCAAAACTTGATGAATATTCTCTTCCACCCACTGCAGACATGAATGTTTTGCCATCCTCTCCTCTTTGTACTATGGTAAATGATAGCACTAATGTAGATTATTTACATGATGAACTTCTTGCTTGTGAAAATATGGATGATAGTGATTATGATTATGATAATGATGATGCACATGTTAATGATGATGTTTATTGCATTAATATTGTTGAATGTGAATCTATATCGCGTATCTCTTTTTTTCTAAATTGTTTCAAATGATTTTCATGTTGAAACCAATGCTACACCTAGTGAATCTCCTATTATTCATGATGATCATACACCAATTGAATCCTAACATACTACACCTCTAAAGCCTCCATACATACCCCATTCTTCCACAACCCATCCTTGTCCTCAAGTACCTATGATCACTCATAATGACAAGACATAACCCCTCAATGTGCCTCTCACTATCCAAAAATTCCTCCACAAGATATCCTTTCTTTCATGCATGTTGTTGGTGATTTGAAAAGAAAATTCAATACCCTTACCTTAGAGAGAAAATCCTATTATGTTTCTTTTGACAATAATACCATTTTCAAAATCCCATCCCCGATAAAATTAACAATTCCATTTTTGTAAGGATTTCACTCTTCCTATCTCTTACATTTCGATGGCACAAGAAATTATTACTTACATACTAAAGATGTTAGATTACCCATGGCTTCATATTATAATGATAACTTGTTACTAAAATATTTACATCATAGTCTTGTGGATATTACTCTTTAGTTATATACTCATTTACCTAGTAGATCTATTAGCACTTATTATGACATGGAGGATGCATTCCTTAGATGTTTCATTTCTAATAATGGGCCTAAAGTTACATATGAACACTTACCTTCTTTGCATCAAGGAAAGATAAAACCAATTCTATATTATATTCTACACTTTAATTCTTACACGCATCATTTAATTTTTTAGCCTATTAATCTAGAAATGATATGTACCTTTTTTCGTGTCTTAATTTATCCTTTGAAAGAAAATTTGTTGTATGATACATGTGATTCGTTTATTACTCTTTGTTTTAAATTTATTGACTTGGAAAAATAATTACTTGTGGATCATGTTATGGTACCTATTTCTTAATCTTCGAGATCCTCCCTCACTTACTAAGTCCTCTCCTCTCCCATTTATTGTACCCCCTTCACATTTACCATCTAATCTTCCACATAAACATCCCTCCCCTCCACCAATGCATCGTCATACACCTATATATTCCCCACCTCCCACTCATGAGCCATTATACTTCTCACATACTTCTAGACCACATGATATCTTATGTACTTTACTTGTTGTGTGGATAATTCATTTACCTTCCAACCAGCATCACACCCCTCACCGGATGCACCGCCATTGTGACCATCCCTTTTCTAATTTCCACTACATTAATGGCCATTTTTACAATGATTGTTATGCCCTTCAAGATAGACTGTAATAATTAGAAGGTAGGAGTTTCATTTCCTTCCATACTCATTCTCGTGATGGCTCTCTCTCTCCTCTTCTACATAAGTGGGCCTCTATAACAGATTAGCTTATCTCATTCACCACATCCTAAGTTCATTATTCACCCACCTCTTAAGGTCATAATTCATCCACCTCCTCAAATTATCCCACCTCCTATCACATCCTCTCAACCTATCCCTGTTGTTATTACATAAAAATGGATTCTTAAGAAACCCACTTTTGTATTTCCCACCATCACACATCCCACTTGTTTCCACGGTTTCTCTAATATCCAATTTGGTACCTACATGGAAAATACCTTTTTCCACATGTTCTTAATGTGCTTCTCCAACCTCTTGAGCTATGGTAGATGATCCCCATATCATCACCCGATGACACTCTTGTGTTCTCCAAGTTCATACACGACTCGTTGAGGGAATTGCTACTTAAATGAACCTTACTCTCATACTAGGGGAAATCAATATTTTTCCCCTCCATCATCATCACATTCAATTATCTACGTCATTACACATCTCATTATCATATAATTATCATTACATCATTATTTTATCATCCTACATTCCTATATAATTATCTCATCACATAACCATTTCTATCTATTTCCTACTCATTGCTATGTTTCATCACATATATATCTATATCTACTATATGATATAATATTCATTGTTATCCAAATGTAATTCTTATTCAACCCAACAATTAACACTATACAATTATTTACACATCATCACAAATTTCAATAATCAACATTATCTATCAAATTAGCAATACGAATAATGTATACATAACAAACAAAATCTATAATCACTGTGAATGTAAAAACAATCATAACATAGTACACAATAAACATCAACACTAGATAATCCATTAATATGATTATATATATAATCTAAATAAAGGTTATAAAGTACAATCACTGGGGTAAGCCCCCTTTCCTCAATACGTCATATATAATACATCGGATATCATATACATCATACCTCGAATACATCATATTTGTCCTCCTCACTATCACTATTTATCACCGCAAAGCTCTAAAACTCAAAGCTTCACCACTAACACTACGTCGTCAATCTCGGTCTCTATGTCTCTCTAGATAGCTCCACCATATGGCATTCTCTTCCACTTACTCTATAAATCAGCCCTAGAACTTCTCATATCATGTAAACACATCCTGGCTATGCCACCCCTCCCGCAACATGTATTGCCCACTCCATCTTTGCACGATCCTTGTCACGCTCACTCAAAAAAATTTACACATGGTCATTGCTATCGCCATAGGCTCAAACAAATGGTCATACTCACCTAATCAAATTTACTCTCTCTAACATACCTCCACCCACAAGCACGTTTAGGGAACGTTAAGTCAATTTTTGTATAGAGGTATCTACGATCAATGCCTAGTAAGCATCACCTACAACCAAATGAAAAACACCTTATATTAACAACTACACATTTTCCTATTCATCAACCAAATTAACAAATAAACTAATAACAATATACAATACTTACTCCCTACTTGTGCATCTATTGGATTATCTACCTCGGGAGCAGTACCTAACCCCCGACTCCTCCACCTACTAGCTCACCTATCACGTCTATAACCACTAGAAATGAAAAACCCATCAATTTCCCACATTATCCTATACACCCACATTATATTGGCCATATGGTCGGATTTTCCTCATCTGGACCTAGGGGCACTAGTTGTGCTCTTTTGGGGCCTAGCCTCTACCTTGGCAACCTTTCTTCCCTGGTATACTGACCCCATATGTATGGCTCTAGTGGAATGTCTTATGCCATACTTAACTTTCAGGATACCTTCTCACCTGGAATAGCTTTGCGACTCTTTAAAACTGGTCCTCCAGCCATATGGTGTGTTGATGCACTTTGTAACTCAATTCCATCCTCCACCCATCCTTTGTAACCTCTATAAGGCCTCCATATATTTGTTCAAGGGCCCATATAATCCACCATTGATGTGTATGTGGTTGTCTCCATCCTTATACTATAGGTCCCTACCCACCTCAATGTAAATATCTATGGCCAAGACCGGTTAGACATGGCCAACTTAGGCACTATCATATAGCTTGTATATGTAATAGATTGGTTTATCTTATCCCACCACCACGGTCCTCCCGCATGAATATATACAAATCATTGTATAAATGGGCCAACACACATAGTTCCCGTGTATATCTCGTGGTATGCCCCTTTATGCTCTAACAAATATCATGCATCCTATAAATAATGCCAAACCTACCACCCTCCAAAAAAATTGATGAAGCTAGTACAACTATAAATAAATTTCCGCCATCACGGAACCCCAAACCTCATAATCGTATCCAAACTAATATATGTCTCATCATGCACTCGATACCCTATAAAATATCATCTTGCTTCCCTCTTACGGATAAAAGCGTCTACTACTGCCATAACTTGTACCCTCTCTTTGATAATAGGTAACCTCAATATCCTATACACATTCTCCAACATCACCCTCATCTCTTCTTTAAACAACCAAAATGTGCAAGTATCTACACACTACCTCTCACACAATGTTGTCAACAATGGAATATTATGGGGTACCTCCCCTAATCTAGTGATGTGAGGTAAGCCGACACAATCTAGTAAATCCAACTCATCATCAATCAGTCCCAATCCTATCAATGTGCTCAAATGACATCCTACGGAAAATACCTTGAGTGTATATCTCTCTACACAACATAAAAAAAAAAAAAAAAACATAATATTAATGCACTTAAAGGATTCAAAATCAATCACAACATTATCAAAATAAATTAAATTAACCAAATGGTACCAAAAATTATCCCTTGGACACTAGCATCCCATAACAGGTCAATAGCGCTAGGATCTGGGTGTTGTCATGATGAACAAAACACCCTTTTCACTTTTGTCTCGATCAAAAACTCTAATTTTACAAAACATATGTAATGAAATTACTAGTATAATT
Source organism: Taxus wallichiana var. yunnanensis (assembly GCA_018340775.1). Classification (NCBI taxonomy): domain Eukaryota; kingdom Viridiplantae; phylum Streptophyta; class Pinopsida; order Cupressales; family Taxaceae; genus Taxus; species Taxus wallichiana. Next base: position 816,473,004 of record CM031240.1, on the reverse strand, counting down.
CAGATTATGAGCAATAATAGAACACCAAATAACACAATATTTCAGAATAATGATCTCAATATGCAATTATAATAGCTTCGCCACTTCAAGGGGGCAACCTCCAAACCATATAATAAGACTCATTCTCAAATGATATAATAAAATGATATGGTAAGCCACAATTTGGCTACTCATATCCTAGTAAAAGCAATAGGTTAAGGGCGTAGCATTCCTTCCCCTTAAAACCAATGTTGTTCTCAACATTGAATAATCTGGATGTTGCTTTGCAAAAACCTTCATCCTCCCGGTAGGGAAAATTTTAGTGGTGAATTTTCGTAAACTTGTGAATATTAGGGATTTTGGAAATTGGAAATGGCTAATTTTCAGCAATCATCTCTCACTTAATTCACCTAAAATTTTCACCGATAAGTCATTTATATGGATGAATTCACCTATTATTTATATGTTAAATATAGTTATGCATGTATTTTGCCAACGTTTCTTATCATTATACCTCATCCAAGAAAATTGTACCCTGCCAAATCGCCATCACCACAAAATGTTTTTCAAAAATTCTCCATCGATTCAAAAGTCAATTTTGGAGATTCACCACCCATTCTTAACTAATTTTTCAGAGGGGGGTCTTAAAATGAACCCTACTCCCAAGTTTCATCTTCTATGCTTAGATCCTTCCACTTGATCAAATATTCCTTAATGTCTCTAGTTCTCAACCTCTTAGTATGTGTTTGTAGAATCTTCTCTCTGCTCCAAAATTATTCTTCCTTCCTCTTCACATTCTGGTAACTCTATTTGTGCTTCAAAAAATTTCCAAGAACCTTCTTCAGGCATGAAACATGGAATATTGGGTGTATGTGTGAAGATGGAGGCAACTCTAGTTTATAAGCAACACTGCCAATTTTCTATAGAACCTGATAAGGGCCATAATATTTAGGAGTAATTTTGTTGTCCTTTTTATGTTTCTTTAGGGACATATTTTTGTAATATTGGAGACATACAAAAACCCAGTCACCAATTTCAAAATTTCTTTCACTACGCTGTTGATCTGCTTGTTGTTTCATCATGTTTTGTGCTAATGCTAAATTCTCCTTCAAACTAGCCAAAACATGTTGTTGATGTTGAATGTGTTCCTCAACATCTCTGACCTTAGTTTTCACCCTCAATGAGGAAGTGATAGAAGGTGGATGGTAACCATATAATGCTAAAAATGGGTTCATTTGAGAAGAGGTATGAAAATATGTGTTATACCACCATTCTAAGTGGTATCCATTTAACCCACCTTTCCTGCTTATCTAATACAAAACAACGTAGATACCCCTTTAAGAATTTGTTGACCACTTCCATTTGCCCATCAATTTGAGGATGATAAGATGAACTGTGAGCTAGCTGAGTACCCAAACATGAAAATAATTTTGTCCAAAAATTACTTGTGAAAATAGGATCACAATCACTTACAATTATCTTTGGGGTTCCATGTAGCCTTTGAACTGTCTCCAAAAAAATAGTTGTGACTGTACTGGATGCAAATGGATGTGATAGGGCACAAAAATGGGCATATTTTGTGAGCCTATCCATAATCACGAAAATAAAATTCTTACCCTCTGAACAAGGAAATCCGGTGATGAAATCCATGGAGACCTCCTCCCATCTTTGGCTAGGAATTGGTAAGGGTTGCAATAGACCTAGTGTCTTAATTATTTCCCCTTTGTTCTATTGGCACACTAAACACTTTGATACAAAATTTTGTACATCCCCCTTGAGTCCTTCCCAAAATAATTCTCTTTTTATTCTATGATATGTCTTCAAAAACCCAGAGTGTCCTCCAATAGGTGAGGCATGTAGCTCTGCAAGAATCTTATGCTTCAACTCAAAATCTTTACTCAAGTATAACTTGTCCTTGTACCATAGGGCATTACCTTTCCACTCAAATTTGTTATATGTCATATATCCTCTCTTGATATTCTATATTAGAGATTACGTATCCTTGTCTTGATCCCATTCCAATCTTGCTTCATCAACCCAATCGGTCGTCAACATGGACATTCCACATAGTAAGGCATCTGTGGATGTATCCCTTCTAGACAACACATCAAATATTATATTTTCTTTACCCTTTTTGTATAAGATTTCAAAATAATAAGCCAAAATTTTTACCCATTTTTTTGTTCCTTAGATGATAACCTTTTCTCCAAAAGTATTTGAGACTATCATGATCAATTTTTACCTTGAAGTGTCTACCCATGAGATAGGGCCTCCATTACTTGACCGCATGAAGAATAGCCATCATTTCTTTCTCATAGATAGGTTTGATTAGATATTTTCCTTTGAATTGGTGAATCACAAATGTAATTGGTCTTCCTTCTTACATTAGAACTGCTCCCAATCCACGATCCTGAAGTGTCACATTCAACAATGAAGGTTTTTGAGAAGTTGGGAGTAGCCAAAACTGGGTTGCTGCACAAGGTTTCCTTTAGCTGCTCAAAGGATTTAGTGGCTATGTTTGTCCAATGGAAGGAATCCTTCTTTAGCAATTTAGTGGGTGGGTTTTCTATTATACCATATCCCCTCACAAATCTTCTCAGTAGTACCATGTTAGTCCTAGGAACCCACAAAGATTTTTGAGATTTTTGGGCCTTGGCCATTCCACCATAGATTTGATCTTCGAGGATCAACTTTGATGCCTTCATGGGATAGAATGTGACCCAAGTACTCTACCTCTTGTACACCAAAATAAAATTTGGATGGATTTTCATAGATATTATGTTTCTCAAAAACTTCCAACGCTTTATTTACATGTTGTAAGTGTTCTTCCCATGTATTATTGTAAATCAATATGTCATTAAAGACAACTAATACAAATGTCCTTTAAAATGGCCTAAAAACAGTGTTCATCAAGCTTTGAAAGGTTGAAGGCACATTTGTAAGACCAAAAGGCATTACCAAAAACTCATAATGGCCCTCATGAGTCTTGAAATACGTTTTATGAACATCTTCCTCTTTTATTCTAATTTGATGGTACCCAAACGAAGATCTAATTTTTGAAATAAATAGCACCATGTAATTCATCAAGTAAATCATCAATTACTGGAATAGGAAAACTATCTTTGATGGTGTACTTGTTGAGTTCTTGGTAATCTAGATACATCCTCCATGTTTCATCCTTCTTACGTACCATGCCCACTGGTGAAGAATATTCACTTTGGCTAGGCCTGATGATACCTGCCTTCAACATTTCCTGAACCATTTTCTCGATCTCACTTTTCTGGGAATATGGGTATCTGTATGGTCTGATGTTAGGTGTTTGGCTCCTTGGAATCAACTGAATGGCATGATCATGATCCCTAACTGGTGGTAGTCCCTTTGGAATTACATCAAAAACAAATGAGTGAGCATCAATAATCTTCTGAAGATCGGGTGGCATTGAAGACTCTATATCCTGTACTTCTATGGAAAATAACTTTGCTATAAATCCATCTACTCCTTTTTTGAGAACCTTATGCATCTAATGAGAGATAATAATTTGTGGAGACTTAGCTACCATCCCATTCAATTGTATTGTCCTTCCATCTGAATGAAATCACATGAACAATTCTTGGAAATTCATCTCTATAGTACCTGAGGTTGTGAGCCATTGGACACCCAAAACAATATATTCCTCTCCCATAGAAATAGAAAACATAGGTGAGTCTAACATGTAGTCTCCCATGGAAATCTTGATACTATGGAACTTTATTGTGCACTTGACTATCCCACCATCCGCAATCATAACTTGCATTTATGGAGCTGGGTAAATAAAACAATTGAGGTGGGCAACTAACTTACTATTTATGAAGTTATGAGTAATCCCCGAGTCAATCAACACCGTCACCTTATATTTTTTGAGATATCCAATAACCTTGAGTGTTTGAGGAGTACTAATACCTAACAATGCATGAAAAAAATTGTAGGTTGGTGATCCTCTACTTCATCTTCTACTGGTTCCTCAACCTCTCCTATAATTTCATCTTCCTCATCATCCTCATTTCCTCCGTCAATATAGAACAAATTCTTCTCAACACATTTGTGTCCCTGTCCATATTTTTTATCAGATTTAAAACATAATCCTTTTTCTCTCTTTTCTTCCATTTGTTGAGGAGTTAGTCTAATTGGCCTAGAAAATGAAGGGGAAGAGATACTATGGTCTCTGTGTCAATGAAAGGCGACCTCCTACTACAAATAAATTTTTCATCTACTCGACATGTCATGATAATAGAATTAGAAATATTGAGTGGATTAAACATATGTACCTCATGCTCGATGTGGTCCCTAAGACCCCAAGAAACAAGTCATTGATTCTCTTACGGAATATTCTCCACCCTTAAGGATAGGTTTTGAATTGATGCACATAATCTTTGGTGATCTTGTTTCCATAACTTTGCTAATTGAATAAAGTGATTCTCTCAAATACTTTGGAACTATATTGCAATTAAAACTCCTTGGTAAAAACTGTCTAAGTGACACCGAGACCATTCTTCTTCCTCTGAGCACATAACCATCGATACCAAATGAATTGGTCTAGTTCAAGATATAGGGATGCCAATGTCACCTTTTTTCCTGATGGTGTTTGATGTAACTCAAATAATTTTTCCAATTTATTTATCCAATTCAAGGGATCCTTACCATCAAATTTGCACATATCCACTTTCGCATCATGTTTCATGGTTACGAATAAGTTGGATTCTGATTGGGCTGGAAAAGTGATCCAACATGGTTATTTTGTCCATGATTTTGAACTGAAGATCCTCCTTGGTTGATATGGGCTAGATTTGGGCCATACTATTTACCCTTTACATGTTGCATGATATCATCGAACCACTGATTGATTTGGTCTATCTCCTTTAGAGGCCATCTCAGATTGTACATTTCGTAGCTCATACTCAAGTTGGCTCACCTTATGATCAACTAAGGTAAAACCTAGTGCTGAGGAATTTTTATTTACCCCTTCTAACTCCATCTCTTCAATCACTACCCCATCTTTATCTAGGGTTTTTACCCAGAGTAATCGGATTCTTTTTGCACTTGTGGAAGGCCCCACCATGATGTCAAACCTTAGGGTTTAGGGTTTCAATACAAATTCGGCCAAACATGAAAAACCATAGAGAAGATACTAATACTATTTTTTTGAGATCTTTCTGAAAATGTAAATAACTTGAAAACATTCCACAATTTACACCCTAGGGAGAGATTTTATGAAAAACCCTAAATTTGTAATAACTTGTGAAAAATAAATTTAAAAAGTATGACATTTTCAAGGAACATTACTTGAAAATTTTCAAAACTATGGTAAAAATATCTCCCACCAATTTGCTTTAGTTTGCATATATGGTGGAAACAAAAAAAATTGGTTTTTGCCCTAATTTTGGCCTAGATTGCAGCTCTGATACCACTTGTAATGAAATTACTAGTATAATTCAGATTATGAGAAACAATAGAACACAAGATAACACAATATTTCAAAATAATGATCTCAATATGCAATTAGAATAGCTTCGCCACTTCGAGGGGGCAACCTCCAAACGATATAATAAGACTCGGATGCTCAAATGATATAATAAAATGATATGGTAAGCCACAATTTGGCTACTCATATCCTAATAAAAGCAATAGGTTAAGGGTGTAGCAATATACAATTTCATTAAAAATGATTAAATAAACTTGTTTGAAATTTCTTTCCAGCCTTCGATCATACATATCGGGTCCCTAGTTGTCCGTGTCCACGATCGCCTTCACCTATTTAATTTGTCATAATAGCCTCCTAACACGTGTCATCCTCGCAACTCATGGCTCAAATCACACTCACTCTCAGTTTAAATGAAATTATTATTCACCTTTTTCATATTAACTATATATATTAATTCAATTTTACTCTACACTATAGTCGCTACTTTCTACCATTTTTGTAATGAATACAAGCACATGGTTTGGATCATATCTTGAGTTTCATTACTTTTTTTTTATCCCTACTTGCGGCATCCAGATCACAGTATTACCTAGTACCATAATATTTAGTACTAAACACTCTGTCTTTAATACCGACAAATGAACTATTCAATATCTATATGTATTTTATCAACATAACTACATCTCATATATTATCTCTCATTTACTACTACAATCCTTGATAGCGTTACTTTCAAAGCACAATAATTATTTCTCCACTCCTTTCCTTTTGCTAAAATGGGGGCATACAATCAAGGTCATATTATAATCCCTCTTAGGATACATCACAAGTAATTAACACTCCTAATACATTACTATCACATTTTATTCGATCTCATTAAAATACCCTTACATTTATTCTATACAACAATGGATAATTTTTCTATTTCAAATCCATTCCCCCAATTGACCTAATATGGGGGAATATCTCTATGAATTATCTTCTAAGTATATTCTTACAGATCAACTCCTATTATTCAAACAAATCAATCATTATAATAAACCTAGTTACTATCATTTTTAAATGACCTAACTTGAGAGCCACATTATGCCACCATTGCTTCTAGATGCATTAAATTGGGATCTATCTAATACTATTCAAATCAAAAACCTATTATTTAAGTAAGGAAAATGAGATTTCATTACCTTTCCTATGTTACTTCTATATTGGTTCTTCAATCATGAAAAAAAATTCAACTAGATAAAAATGGTAAAAAATTGGTCCTTATCCATCTGCAATGGTTGGAAATTTTGGGAAAGCACTAATGGAAGGAGGGAAAAATAGACCTCTCTCCCCAACACTCTTCCTCTAGTGGTAGGACACCAAAATCCTTCAACTATCAACAAATCAGGTTGGGAATTGATCTCTCCCTACCTCTTTTACAGTATTTGGAAAAAATCTTAAATATCAAATATCATCACAACTATTTCTCCAAGTCACTCCTTGCAAAGGTTTGTTATCTCTTCCTATGCCGCAAGGGTTAAAAATCTGATGCATGGTTCACCACACTACAATTTTATATGTTCTACGCATACTCTAGAATATGGATTCTCTGGAACCTATATATGTATGTTTCTTACTTCCTTTACACCACTTGAATTTCCTTCAAATAACATAAAGGGGAGGAAAACATAGACATAAAACTATGCATGCATAATAACTTTACTATGTCATTAGTATGTTGTTATATGCATTAATCCTAAGTAATAAAAGTACACACTGGTGTCACTTTCCCTTGTCCATTTACGTTTTTTGATTGGTTTCTATTGTGACTCTCTTTTACATATCTAAGTTTTGTATGCAATTTTGGCTAGGTCACATGGATCCTTGTTTTTTTTCTTGTCACATCTGTAATTTTTGGTCTAAGGACACTAGCGCCCACTATGGACACTAGCACCTAGGTGTTTTTTTCCCTTCGTGATGCTCCTTTCCTCCTTGTTCTCCTTACAAATTATTTATATTTTTGTCGGCCTTATTTAGTTTCTTATCTTTATCCCACATTCTTAGTCAACCTTCAAAGTCACTAGTGTCAAAATTCAAGATCGGGTCTCATATATATACACAACATACTAAATATTATTCTGTCTCAAAAGTAAAGAGGTATTATAACATCTACTTATTACTACTACTCAAGGGGACATACACTGCATAGGAAGGGAAGTGTTTAATTCCATACCACACATTTGCATTCTTAAATCAAATCTATATATATATATATATATATATATATATACCTTACCTTGGCAGCATTGGCGTGACAAAAAACCTATGCTAAGGAAACCATTTCACTCTCTAACACAAATAACTACATGGAGTCAGAGATGTAGTGCGCTTCTTGGTAATAATTTCACTCATATGTCGGGGTTAGTATGAATTTACATTATGCATATTTTATCCATATCTAATATGTTTGTGAGTTTTTTCATATAGCTATGGTTTTCTATAGGTTATAGGTGCCATACAAATCCTAACAGAGAAACTAGAATGAAAAGGAATGAATAAAATCAATACCTTCCAAACCATAAAAGACCATATCTTGAAAATTCACGTAGTTAAAAGTGCCTAATAGAGTCACTAGTGCACTGAGGGCATACGCCATTCTATGGGAACTCTTGTCTAGTACAAATGCAGTCCTAAGTTCTTGATCCCTTAATAGCCATTTATAATTTTTTTCTAGTGAGTTCAAGCACTCGGATAGTCATGATCACTTCCAGATCAGCCTAGATCATATAAGTGTCGTCTCCTTTGTATTTATCTAGGGTTAATCAATTTTAGAAAACTTGTAAATTAAATATTAGTGTATGCAATCATCTAAATATAATTTGTTATAATAGTTACTTTGAAATAAGATTTAATTCAAATTATATTAAATCAACATCTAATGGAGCCTATAAGTATAAGTGTTTTATCGAAAATTTTAGGTTTTATGTTGTCTATTTTTCTCTCTAGTTGAAATACGCTTTAAAGAAGAGTTAAAACTTGTTTTGAAATTTATGTATTGAGGGTATTGTTTTTTTTGTTTGTTTCATCCCAATGTATAAATTTGTAGTGATAAAACTGTCAGAGTCCATGATATTTCACTTATCCTAAAGATCACATATGTTAGAAATTTGAATTGTTGACCAACCAATGGAAAAAAACCACTCAAAAAGTGGTAAATACTCCATTGGTTGGTTAACAATTCAATTTGATAAACATATCTAATTTAGATCCCAATGTTATATATGTAGTATACATTAATACATACAACCTTATCTTTCATGTGAAGCAACTTATTAGCAACAAAGAATATCCTACTAACAATTTTCCCATCATCACGAATATGTTTTCTTTCTCACACAACCCTATTTTTATCCCTTAGTATGATTTTGAAACATCATAGAATTATATATTTTCATTATTTAAGATTTTTGAAATGAATATTTAATACCATGGCTATCATTATCTAATTATACTCACTAGTTATCATATATCTTCATATTTTTAGAATTTCATCCATTGATTTTATGTGGGCATTTATGTCTTAAAATTTGGTGTCGGAAATAATGACTTAAAATTTGTCTTATAATACCTTGCTAAGTGGAAATATATTATTTTTGTCTTATAAATGTACTAAGCAATCGTGTATGTCATAATTGTTGATCAGAACAAACACTCATAAACCGGTGGGCTCCACTCTCTCCCAAATCATAAAATGAGATGAATAATTTCAACACAATTTCATTTTATCAAGGAGGGTTAATATACACTAGTAAATTGTTTGGGGCTTTAGAGATAAAAGGAAGGTGTGGAACATTATATATCATTTAAAATATCAAAGAAGAAAGAAGTTGATTTTATTTTATCATAGCCATTGATTTTTGGCTCATGGTTCTCATTTCCTATAATGAATTATATAAAAGCGGAGAGGGGATTCTCAAGGAACAATATATGAAGGGTATTTCTATTTTGAAAACAAGGAAATTGAACTTGAATTACACAAACATTGATGTTGTGAAAATGAACTTTGGTTTTAATGTTTTTCATGATCCCATTCAAATGTTTGGATGTGTAAATTGTTTGCATTATTCATCATACTAAGGTTGCTAAAAAAATAGTTCATTCTTGTAGGTGATATGGAAACATGGATACATGAATAAGAATAATAAGCACATGTGTATGGAACATGTCAAATTTATATTATTATGCCTTAAATTAGCATGAGGTGATATTCTTACACAATTTATACATGGATTTTGTCACAATTCATAAGATGTTATTTAGTTCCCTTTTTACCAAATTGATTCACTATCTTCCTATGATACATGTTTATACAACCCCTAGTTGGTCGTAGTAATTTTGACCTTATTATTGGTTTAATAGAGTATGCATGCATGTAACCTTTTTATTTCATTTATGTCTCATGTTTTATAACATAGTTTTGTTTTCTATTTAAAATGTTTAACCATTCTCTTTGCATTCCTATCAATGTTTACATTACAACTTTGGCTACAATTTACAATTACTTTATTCTAATGTAAAAATTTGAATTTTTAATATGTATATAAATAATAACATATGATTTGTTAAAAACTTTAAATTATTACATCCAATGGATATATATATATAACACACATACATATATATGTAATATATGTATATATAAACATATACATACATATATGTATGTATGTATGTACATACATACATACATACATACATATTTGTGTGTGTGTGTGTGTGCCTTCAATATGAATAATGTAACATCATTTCCCCACTGACTTCACTATAACTTGGATTTAAAACTAGTATCTAGAAGTGGGTAAAATAGATAACTATTCACAAAATTAGTCCCACATTGAAAAGGATAAAAAGTTTTTATCCTTTATAAGTTAAAATATGACCTTGTTTAAGGATATCGAGAGAGATGGTCATGGGACGTAACACACACATACACACACACACACACATAAGTATTTAAGTTTCCAAGTTTATAAGGATGCACATTGTTTGATTTTGGGACACTTGAGAGGAATCAATTTCAAGGCTGAGATTGTGCCAACAATTTATAATATTTGGACATATGGCACAATCCCATGTTATTGGATTATCGACTTTGGAATATTAGATGATTGTATGTGGCACAATTTCATGTGCTTGGGTTATGGGATATAAGGTACAAAAACATGGAAAAGTATCACATGATTGAATATTTGGAAAAAAATTGAGCTCGAGTCATTGAGATTTTTTAAAGAAAAAATGACCTAGAATGTTTTCACTTGTCACCATTTCAAGAACTTGGGTTGTGGTGTCCTAGAGATTTCACCATGAAATGCTGGGACCACCCCTTTTTAAACATTCATTCTTTTCAAAGTAATGGGTCATTTTGTGTTTGTTTTTCCTGTAGTTATTTGTGTTACTCTAAGGTATCCCTGAGAGAGTCATAAAAGATGAATCCGACAAATACCCACATGCTAAAAACTCACTCTATCCCTTCACCAGGTTTTGTCTGAGAGAATTTTATTTATTTATTTATTAAATAAATAAAGTTTTGTTTAAAAATAAATTATGTTGCAGTTGAACCCTACTGAGGATTTTCATGCCATTATTACTTCTGCCTCTCAATGGAGTGTTCACTAGGGAAGAATTTTTACTAACCAACTAATTGATAGGTTATTTTTAAAACAATTGTCTATAACTTCCAAAGGGGTTTTTGGTTTTTTATTTCTTCTGTGTTTTGGTTTTTCTTTGTTTTTTCATCTGTAATTCCCATAGCCTATTCATTCTTCCTACCATACCTTTTCCTAGGCCTAGAGTTTTGAAAAGCTATCCAATGTTTTTAATTGCTAACTAATTTGTCTAAAGGTGATTAGAGCTCAAGATTCCTTGAGGAGATTGTAAGAGGTTACTTGGTCGAAAAAGGCACAATAATGGATTTTATGAAAATAAGAAAAATACTACCACCAATGTGTAGATCTTAAGAAAATATGCACTTATAGAAAAAAAAATGACACCTAAAATGGAGCCACAAAGTGAAAGTTATGTCATTTGCAAGATTTTTCTGCTACATCTTCCCAGGACCCTTTCCAAAAATGGCAATTTTTATTTTATGCTTGTGTTTTCTTCACCGAAAATCCAAAAATGGAAATAAATGCAATCTTAATGATAGTCACAATTTTCAATGCCCACTCCAAATATGGGAAGTCAAATCCAAAGCAAGTTGCACTTTTTACTTGCCTATTGGGTCAACGTTTACCATAAAGTAATTTAAGTGAAAAGTGGAGAATTAGACCCTAGGAGGCAGGGTAAAATTTTACCCCTTGCCTTGTATTTTCCCCTTGGCTTATAGCCAAAAAAATGTGACCCCTCCTTGCATTATTAATTTCCTAAAATCTGATTTTATTTATTTTTTTTTCTAGCTAAGGTTGGTAAAAAAGGAGGAAAGTCAAAGCAAGTGGAAGGATAAAAAATGAAAAGAAGCATGCTAAAAATAAAGGAAAGAATTGTATGGAAAAAAATAAATCAAAAAACTTGAGCTCCCAAATAAGGAGAAAAAGCACATCGTATTATTAGGAATTGCTAAAAATAAGAAAACATAATTGGTAAAATTAGTATGTTGTTTCCTATATAAGAAATGGATGCCATAAGGAAAGGGAAATTAATTATTTTGTGTGGATTTGTTTCCTTGGAGGATATTGGCACCAAAGGTAGAGGTTGTGGGCATTAATAAATATTTTTAATTTCCAGGAAGCATCTAGTTTTGGCACCTAGGGTTGGAAAGACTTTCTTTTTATTATTCTAGCTAGCTGCATGTTGATGTGAGTGAATAGGTGAATAAAATAATATTTTTAGCTTGCTTGGCATGCAAGCAAAGTCTAAAAATAGAGGGCAACATGCTTTATAATCAAATCTCGGTGAAGAAATTAGATATTCATGTTATGGACTGCATACTTTTCTAAATTATTTACATGATACTTCATTTATGCCCATATTGGTGAAGAAACTAGAAGTCAATGTTTGATACATTGAATATATCTTCAGAATCAGAGGAAGAAATAGATCCAACTCTCATAATTGTAAAGGATTCCGACATAAACTCATTTTCTTGTTTCTAACTCATCCCATGTAGAAGTAATTGCATGGAAAATTCCTTTCGAGCTTGTGCATGTGCTCCCAATCTTCTAGTTGAATCCTTTATTGAATTTACTTGTATTTTCCTTCACCCGGAGTGCTTTCCAGAATTTAAAATTTCTCATATGCAATTAAAAATAAAAGGTGATGAGTTTTGTCTAAATTGTTTACAACAAGCATTTTATTAGTGCACATGCTAGAGAAGAAGAAATGCAAAAGCTTCAAGGATAAGAGAGAAGATAGGTCAAAGGCAAAATCCACAAGAAAATCACAGTTAGCTGCTTCCAGGTCCAGTTTGATGAGAATCAAAGGAAAGATTCAACAACATATGGAAGAAAAAGGCATCTCAGATTCAAGGCAGAGATATCATTCAGATCATTCATTGCTAAAATAGATGAAGTAGAAGTACAATGCATATTGGATCAACATGCAGAGTATGGAGGAAAGACAAAATAGAGAGTGTTGTTTGCTTGGAATAAATTCTTTTTTTCTCTTATTTTCCTCCTGACAAAGCAATTGAGCAATCAATTAAAATTGTAAAACTTAGGTAATTGGCTATAAAATTTGTTACTTCAAGTTACTAGAAGAAGTCAATCACTTGGAAATAGGTGGCAGACATGTAAAATAGAAGGTTCTATTTTCAATTATAAATCATGCATGTCATGCAAAGAGGAATTCCAGGAGGAAGATTTCCATTGCTTCCCTTTTTCATAGCTTCCACATGTGGCAATTCATTAAAAACTTCATATTTGTAATTTCCCTCTATACACTATAAATAGAGGAAGAGCCTATAGGTTAAGGAGAATCATGATCACAATTTGTTAATCAACATTCTTGAGTTCCAAACTTTGTGTTGTAGCCCTTGATGTCATTTTTGTGAAAGTTGAGGAATTGAATAAAGGCATATTTCTAGAGAACTTTGTGTCCATGGTGCATTTGCTTCTTACTTTTGTGTGGATCTTTAGATAAACTTTGTGTTATCTAAGATTTAGATTAGAAGCTTTTCTTTTCCTTTACTTCTGAATATTGTGAGATCTACTTGTTTATTTAATCCATGTGTATGAAACCAACTCTGTAAACTATTGGTTGAATTACATATCTTCCTTTCTTCTTTCCCAAATTCCATTATTTCCCCCTTCTAAAAATACTTCATAAACAACTACTTACTTGCTGCATAATTGCTAAGCTATGGTTCATGAGCTTTGTAATTAAAGTAAAACCCCTGCAAATAGTTATTAGGATTCATACTAACTAGATTGATAAACATATTACACGGGAGCCTCATCGTTAAATGAGGGAGATTTATCTCATGACTTCCTAGGTTTTTAGCTATGTAGAAAATCTAGCCAACAATTTTTGGCGACTCCGCTTAGGGAACAACAATCATTTAGCAGACCAGAGCTTATCTTGCTAGTTCTCATTTATATTGAAATCTCAACCTGGTTGAATGTTCATTCACCCGATCCAAGTAAGGCTTAAGGAAGGACTAATCATTTTTATAGATTGTAGTCCAGTAATTCAATTTCAATCATACTCCTCAAGTTAGAAGCTGCAGATCTGAGTATATCACTAGGAAAAAGAGTGAAAACTTCTCTGATCTAGATCATGTCCAACAAAATTTAGTAGCTAGGATTATTCACCAAGTATTTTCTTGAAGAATACATGCTCCTTTCATGATGCATAATCATCCACTTTCCCTGCATCACTATTCCATGGGGTGCAACCTTTGGACCTTTGAATTTGATTCCTCCTATGCATGATATACCTAAAGGGAAGAAAATAATTTCCCAAAATTCTTTGGAGATGGAAAGAAGAATCTAGATGATCACCTAGATGCGTTCTTTATATCTTGTGGGGTGCTTGTCATTGAGCATGAATATGTGTCAATCGAATCTTCATAGAGACTCTGCGTGACTTGGGTGAGAATGGTTCTATTGGTTAGCTCCTGCACCATAACCAATCGGGCTACTATGTGAGATGTATTCCTAAAAATATTTAAGTCAACTTGAAGATTCCACTACCTTGATCACTCAATCAATCAGAAGAAGGAGCCACATGAGCACATGCGAGATTTTATTGCAAGATTCCAAAGATTACTTTACAAAATTTTAGATTTTGCATCTCTAAATGATGAGAATAAAAAGGTATTCTTCATTAATGCTTTACTTCCTAAATTATGCTATCAACTATAAAGAGCACATCCTACTAACTTGTTAGAAACCCAAAACATGGCGGTTTAAATTAAAGATGACCTCATCATGGATGGAAAGATAAAGAGAAACACTTCTAGAGTTGAAATTTCATCCTTTGCTACTACTTCTGATTCACTATTGCAAAAGTTAGCAAATGAGATGTTGCATATGAAGAAAAAATGTCTCAAATGGCTCAAGGCAACAAGACTGTCCCTACTCGAAATTTCAACAACAACAACAACAACAATGAAACGCATTGTTGGTTCCCAAAGATTAGCAATAAAGGCTACTCCCGGAAAAAACATAGAGATGAATGAAGAAGACCGGGAAGTTGTCAGTACTTTCATCTCGAGAATGATGATTTTTTGGGTCATGTTGACAAATCCATCATTAATTACCTAAACTACAAATTTAAACATGACTATGAAGAGCTTCTTGAAAATGATCATGGTCATACATATGCAGTATTTACAAGATCACAAACTTTCCAAGATGAGGCATTAGCTGACGAACAAAGAAGGGACAACCCTTTAACTTTTTTTAACTCCCAAAGATAAGAATGTGAATTCTTCATCTCAATAAAAAAAAATGTAACTTAGGTATCTAAATCTATTCCTTCCTTTAACATTGTTGATCATGTTAAGAAGACTATGATTCAAATTCAAAAGTTGAATGCTTGAGAGCCTTTCCTAAGCAATTAAATAGGCTAGTAAAATATATATAATCACCAGACAATCCAATACAACAAAAGGAATTTTTCTAAGCCCAAAGATACTCCTCCCCAGAATAACGCTGCAGATGTTAAACCCTCATTATCTTCTAAAATAGAAGAACATTTCTATGTCTCCTTATTGCTTAATGGTTTCAAGTTAAGCAACTTCATTCTAGATTCAGGTGCTTCTAAAAATGCCATGCCAGCCAAAGTTACAGATTCTCTTGGGCTTACCTTGACAAAGACCATAAAAATGTGTTATTCCATGGAGAGACAAGTCCCTTCAATCAGAAAAATCAAAGATGCACAAGTTGTTCTAGAAGATTTTCCTAACAAAAGGTTAAAGATGACAATCTTAGTTGTAGATATTCATGTCTCTTACGAGATGTTGCTAAGTGGAAACTTCTACAAAGAGTTAGGTAGGGAAGTAAAAATGGATTGGTCATGTTCCCATATTCCTATAAAAGGAATAAATTAGAAGCTAGAGCCGAAAAGAAGTCCCGTACTCTATTACAAAATATGAAGATCCTAGATCTCAAATTATTTTTCAAGGGTCTAACCATGGTGTTTACTTCTTGAAAATGGATAAAGACACTCCAGAGCTAAAACTTCAACCAGAGCCGAACCGAAAGAAGAAGAAAAAGGTTTGGATGTTGGAGTTTAAAGGAATTTATTGTTCTTTGGGATCAAGATCCGACTTTCTTTTAATATCTCAAGATCATGAGATATTCCCAGACTCCCATAATTTGATGTTTAAGAACACCAAAAATATGGTGGAGTATGATGCATTTCTACTAGGAATGGAGCAAACTAGAAAGAAAGGAGTAAAATTCCTCAAAACCCAAGGAGATGCTAATTATCTAATAAAGCAAGTTTGAGGAAAAATCAATTCAAAAGAGATGATAATAAGCATTACGAGAGATAGAGTGATTTCTTCCACACTCAATTTTTCAACCTTCTATATCGACTTCATTCCAATAAATAAATATTCCAAGGCATACTCTTTGGAAGTCACAACTACACTATTGAATCCAAATAGACCACCATCCATAATCAGACAAGGAAAATATAAAGTGGATATGGTCTACCACCCTAAAGTCCCTGATAATGTTAAATAATGGTATACTTTCAATGATGACACACAAGCATCTGCATGTCTGGAACAAGACAACTTTGACATGTTGAGTGTTGAATAGAGTAAATCACCACCATGAAAAATAGTCATAGGAAAAATTGATCTAGGTTATGATGATGGTAGTGGAATAATCCAACCAAAAGGTAACAAAATCCCTAAGGCTTTAGTTTCCTTAGTGTAGACTTTCAACAAGCATGATCAATACCTGAAGAAGAATAAAGAACATGGTGATAGTTCTTCCTTAGGAATGGAAATGATAAATATGGGAACGGAGGAAATTGATGAAGACTTATTTACCACAGAGAGAAGAAAGGATGAGCCACAACAAGATGAAGTTGATAAGGACTTGCCCAAGTTATTTGACAAGAAGGCCAAAGAAAGGAAGTTTGAGATAGAGACTGGGTACTCTGGTGGTATAATAGACATGAACCGAAGGGCATGCATGACAAATTTGATTCACTCTAGAAAGGGCCCTTCATAATCAAGAGAGTTGTCGAAATGGATACTTTCTTCCTTGCCTACCAGGATGGAATTGAGTTACCACTTCCTTTTAATTGGCAACATCTGAGGTTGTTCAAAAACTAAGATACAAGGTAAAACATGTTTGTATATAAATAAAAAATTGTTGTTTTCTTTTCTTTTCTTTTTGTCACCTGACTCCAAACCCAATGGACAAGACACAAAACCAGAGATTTTGGGATCTCATCTTCACTCCTTTCATTTTGAAAGAGGTAAAGATGTCCATAGACGGAGCCGTCTCTGGTGCTCCTAAGATTTCACCTGAAATGCAGGGACTACCCCTTTTTAAAAATTTCCTTCTTTTCAAAGTAATGGGTCATTTTGTGTTTGTTTTTCCTACAGTTGTTTGCATTGCTCTAAGGTATCCCAAGAGATTCATAAAATCCAAATTTGACAAATACCCACATGCGAAAACTCACTCTATCCCTTCACCAGGCTTTTTCTAAGAGAATTTTATTTTTTTATTTCTTAAATAAATAAAGTTTTGTTTAAAAATAACTTATGCTGCAATTGAACCCTACTAAGGATTTTCATGCCATTATTATTCGCCTCTCAATGGAGTGTTCACCAGGGAAGATTTTTTAATGACCAACTAATTGACAAGTTATTTTCAAATCAATTGTTTACAAATTTTGACAGGGTTTTTCATGCCATTATTGCTTCTGCCTCTCAATGGAGT
The DNA here is from genome assembly GCA_018340775.1 of Taxus wallichiana var. yunnanensis. Classification (NCBI taxonomy): domain Eukaryota; kingdom Viridiplantae; phylum Streptophyta; class Pinopsida; order Cupressales; family Taxaceae; genus Taxus; species Taxus wallichiana. The sequence continues at coordinate 816,455,181 of CM031240.1, read as the reverse complement.
GTTCACTAGGGAAGAGTTTTTAATGACCAACTAATTGACAAGCTATTTTCAAATCAATTGTCTACAACTTTTGACAGGGTTTTTATTTTTATTTCTTCTTGTGTTTTGGTTTTTCTTTGTTTTCCATCCAAGAATTCTTATAGCCTATTAAGTCTTCCTTCTGACCTTTTCCCGTGCCTAGGGTTTTTTAAAAGCTATCCAAATTTATGGTGTTTTAATTTTCGACTAATCTGTCTAAAGGTAATCGGATCTTAGGATTCCTTTGAGAGATTGCAAAGCAATTCTTAGGTACTTGGTTCAAAAAGGTGCAATAATGGATTTTATGAAAATAAAAATAAAAATTCCACCAATGTATAGAGCTCGAGAAAATATGCACTTTTAGAAAAAAATGACACCTAAAATGGAGCCACAAAGTGAAATTTATGACACTTACAAGATTTTGCTGCTACATCTTCCCAGGACCCTTTCCAAAAATGGAAAATTTAATTCCATACTTGTGTTTTCTTCACCAAAAATCTAGTTTTGGCACCTAGGGTTGGAAAGGCTTTCTTTTTATTATTCTAGCTATCTCCATGTTGATGTGAGTGCATGGGTGAATAAAATAATTTTTTTATCTTGTTTGACATGCAAGAAATGTCTAAAAATAGAGGGCAGCATGCTTTATAATCAGATCTTGGTGAAGAAATTATATATTCATGCTATGGACTACATACTTGTCTGAATTATTTGCAGGAATACTTCATTTATGCCCATATTGGTGAAGTAAGCATAAGTCAATGTCTAATACATTAAATATATCTTCAATATCAGAGGAAGAAATAGATCCATCTCTCATAATTGCAAAGGCTTCCGGAAAAAAATCATTCTCTTGTTTCTAACGCATCCCATGTAGAAGTCATTTCATGGAAAATTCCTTTCAGGAGCTTGTGCATGTGCTCCCAATCTTCCAGTTGAAGCCTTCATTGAATTTACTTGTATTTTCCTTCACCCAGAGTGCTTTCCGAATTTAAAATTTCTCATATGAAATTAAAAACAAAAGGTGATGAGTTTTTTTCTAAATTTTTTACAGCAAGCATTTTATTAGTGCATGTGTTAGAGAAGAAGAAATGCAAAAGCTTAAAGGATAAGAGGGAAGACAAGTCAAAGGTAGCACCCGCAAGAAAATCACAGTCAATTTCTTCCAGATCTAATTTGGTGAGAATAAGAGGCAAAGATTCAAAGAACATATGGAAGAAAAAGTCATCTCGATTCAAGGTGGAGATATCATTCAAATCATTCATTGCTAAAATAGATGAAGCAGAAGTACAATGCATATTGGATCAACATGCAGAGTATGGAGGAAGGACAAAACAAAGAGTGTTGCAACTGGAATAACTTTTTTTTCTTTCTCTTATTTTCTCCGACAAAGCAATTGAGAAATCAATTAAAATTGTAAAACTTAGGTAATTGGCTATAAAAGTCGTTACTTCAAGTTACTGGAAGAAGTCAATTACTTGGAAATAGGTGGAAGACATGCAAAATAGAAGGTTCTATTTTTAGTTATAAATCATGCATGTCATGCAAAGAGGAATTCCAAGAGGAAGATTGATAGTTGCTTCCCTTTTTATAGCTTTTAAATGTGGCAATTCATTAAAACCTTCCTATTTGTAATTTCTCTCTATACACTATAAATAGAGGAAGAGCCTATAGGTTAGGAGAGAATCATGATCACAATTTTTTAATCAGCATTCTTGAGTTCCAGACTTTATGTTGCATCCCTTGATGTCATTTTTGTGAAAGATGAGGAATTGAATAAAGGCAGATTTCTTGAGAACTTTGTGTCCATGGTGCATTTGCTTCTTACTTCTATGTGGATCTTTAAATAAACTTTGTGTTATCTAAGATTTAGATTAGAAGCTTTTTTTCCTTTACTTCTGAATATTGTGAGATCTACTTGTTTATTTAATCCATGTGTATGAAACCAACTCTATAAACTATTGGTTGAATTACATATCTTCCTTTCTTCTTTTCCAAATTCCATTATTTCCCCCTTCTAAAAATACTTCATAAACAATTGTTTACTTGTTGCAGAATTGCTAAGCTATGGTTCATGAGCTTTGTAATTAAAGTAAACCCCTACAAATAGTTATTAGGATTCATACTTACTAGATTGATAAACATCTTACATGGGAGCCTCTTCATTAAATGAGGGAGATTTATCTCATGATTGCCTAGGTTTTTAGTTGTGTAAAAAATCTAGCCAACAGGTTATCGTACTAAAAATGAATTAAAGAGTAATATATTGTAGGTTTTGCATGAACTTGACTATGAAGAAGATTAGAGCCTACTATAGTTTGGTCTCCATGCATGAGAACCTAAGATTATGCCACATGGCATGATCCCTGCAGCTTATATTGTCTCGGTTTCATATTCTACGAAATGTGATACATCTGAAGTGACGATAAGTGGACCAGTATGATTTGGTTGTGTATTTTATCCTTAAAAGCATGAAATATACATAAATTCTTAGGTTTAGAGGTTAACATGTGAGCCCATTAGAAATGGCCACACGTTCGAATTTTACAAACATAGAGCACGCAGCTCCTAAAACATGTGATAGTGTATCAATAAATTCAATTAAACTTTTTATTTCATGAGATAACAAAGAATAAGGTGCATAATTTGAGAAAATAATTATTTAATATTATTTTTGTGTATGTGTTTATCAAAGTCATGAATTAGGGTGTTAAACATATATAACAGTAACATATAATCAATTAAATTTATAATTTTATTAATACACAAATGATTACGATTCTAAAGATCAAATCACAATCATCTATAAGAGTTTAATACATATATTTTTGTTTTTTTATATATCATCTATAAATATCTCTTGTGTGTATAGAGTCAAGAAACTTGGGTTATGGTTTCTTATCTCGTGGAGGAGAAATAAAACATAAATCATACCTTTCCCTAGTCACGAACCATATGAGGTTGTACTCTATACCACCAATTCGGATATATTATATTCCCCTCTTCAAAATCCTAGTACCCATCTTCACCTTTCACCATGTGAGATGTCTATAATCAGTATTACAAGAGGGTTCTCAAAAGCATAATGATCCTTTTCAAAAAACATTGCTCATTTTTATAGGTTTTTCCCTAGGTAGTTGAAAACCAACACATCCATTAGTAAAAATATAGTTTATTACACTCCCATCAAGAATGTCTAATTTAATATTTTAACTCCTTTTTAACAAGATCATTACACTCCCTTAGTAATGGTCAATTATTTATTTATACTTTTGTTACAATGGTCATTAATAGAGTGTTTATTTTTATTTCTTGTTTTAATAAATTATTTACAATAGATATTTTTCACATAATATTTATCTCCATCTTAAATAAGTCATTTCCCTCATTAACATGACATTCCTTGAAATGCAATAAAAAAATAAAGATGATTAGTCAAAATCAAGATGAATATTGTTCAAAAATATAATCGTATCTTCCCATATAACACTATCCATATCACAAAAAGTCCAGTTATATGTTACTTCTTTAATTTATATATTTCTTAAATGTCTAGTTATTTTATTTATAATTTTTACTATTTCTATTTTGAATTCACAATTAGGTTGTATGTTTATTTTTTCCAATCAATAATGTGTTCTACATTATAAACATATCTCTTTAGTAAAATAATATGAAAACTAAATGTATAGATTATAGGCAATTCAGGATGTAAAGCAAGTATATGTTAGTTCTCCCATCCTTTCCAAAAATTCAAAGGGACCACTGAAGTAAGGTGTTATCTTAGCATATTTCCCAAGTTCTAATGAATTACAATTAGGATTTACCTTAAGAAAAACGTTATCACCTACCTAAAATTTAGGTATGGATATTTTAAAATTTTCCTACCATTTATATCTATCTTGAGAGTCTTTCATGTTTCATTTTTCGTATTGATAATATTCTCCCTTTATTTCAAATTATCATTTTCATACCATGACCTATGAGCATCATTGGTATAAGAAATAGGTGTATTACAATTTTTTCCATACACCCATTCAAAAGAAACTTTTTGGTAATACTATTATATTATTGATTATAAGCAAACTCAATAAGATGTAAGAAAATTTTCCAATTCTCTAGTCTTTTAACAATATACATTCTTAACATATCTTTCACACTTTGCTTCACCCTCTTGGTTTGTCTATCCATTTTAACATGATAAACAATATTGAAACTCAAACTTGTACCTGACTCTTCAAAATAATATTTCTTGAATGAAGAGGTAAATTTTGGGTCTCTATCTATTACTAAATATTCGGAAGACTAAATAAGTGAAAAAACGTCTTTAACAAATAAGTGGGCTATGTATGAAGTATATGTTTTAATTTTCATACAAAGGAAATGGGTCATTTTAGTCAAGCTATCTACTACTATCGAAATGTCATCGGGGCCATTTTTATTTTGAGGTATACCTATAGTAAAATTTCATTTCAGGGTAGTTTTCCATACATACTTGAATAAGTATGTGTTCTAGAAATGGCATCCACCCTTTTACAAAAATTAGTTGTGCCTCCATAAAGGATGGGAGTGCAAGGATTTTTTTTTATATATGACAATCAAACGAAGAGTAGGTGTGTGGTTGCACATGTGAGCTTTGTCTAAAATCAAGGATAAGGTTTGGAAGAGGGCATGTAAAGCTGTTTTTTGTAGGGAAATGGAAGGGAGGATGCATAACATTGATGTTGTTTTCAAAAACATGGTTGTGGGAACTAGAAGGATTAGCATAAAATGGAACTTTTAGTAGATTGGAAAAGGTAATGTCATAAAGATGAGTATATTTTGGGTGACTGAGAGAGAGACATAGAGTAGGAAATGACAACAAGATTTGATATGCTTTTTTGAAGTTCTATGTGTTGGGACGGATCGCTATAAGCTATGCCGAACAACTTGCAAGCACGATATCTATGATGTTGCTCATCATTTATGTGCAATCTATTTTTACATAATGCTCTTGTCTACAAACTCTTGCTTCTAGAGGCAACATGCGGGATGCAGGGAATCGTACGCACCAAAAATTACACAATGTTATATTGTTGGAACAATGAAAATCCCAGATGATGATAATTTCATTTCTAGATTAAATGATGTCTCCAAGAATAATTTTCTCACTCGAAACATGTTCTTATAGCTTAGTTTTCCTTTTTCTTATCAATTTCCTAGATTTTCTTGCTTTCCTAATTGCTTTTTTAGCCTTTTTCCTTAGCATTTTTTCCTTAAGTTATGAAACCATGCCGATGATTGTGTAACCGAGGGTCTACCTTGAGAGGAGGTTATACAACCCCCCTCAAAAGTTACATAGCCTCCATTCTGCATAGACAGGTGGTTCCATGTGCATTAACCTGAGACTTTGACATCGTGTTCTAAATGCGTGTTGCTCTTTCCCAATTTAATATATCGCACATTTCTTGACCAATCAGCATCCTTTGAACTTTTTAGATTCATATAGACTTCTTCCCCTTCACTTAATATTATTAGTAAATTAAATACCCCTTCCCATGTTGATTTGGAACTTCTTGGTTACCAAGTTTGTTGCACCATTTCCCTACCAACTTTCTATAAAAACCAAGTTTTTCCCAAATCATTGGTTGGAGTCTTTTGATATGGAATTGCACTATTATGCTACCAAAATATTTCCAAGAAACACACAAGTAAACACAAATCCTTTGACTTGTTACTCTTTTGCTTGCATTTCTACTAGACTACCTGCAAACCAGCTAGCTCCAGCACTTCTACATCTTCTACTTACATATCAACCAACACAACTCCCTGGAAAACATTAGATATTTCATCGAAAGGAAGTTGAGGGGATCAACAAAAGAACAACCAATATTGAAAATTGTCTCAATTCTACATTTCCAGGTTAGAGGTGTACCTGAATTCCTATATTCTTTTTTAATTAATTATATTTCATTTCCTAGTTATATAGAATATTTCTTTAAGGGAATTAGAATTTAGACTTAATTTTATTTCTTGTAAGTATCTTATATTGAATATATCTTCTCATCTCATCCCTGTGGATTTTTCTAGGAAGGATTCAGAGGAATTTCTTGTGCACAAAGTCTTTTACTTCTTTATTGTCAAAAAACCTGTAGCTTTCTTTTATTCATTTAGTTAGATTGTGCTTGGATATGAACAAGGATTCTCTTGACAACTTCTTCCTTGTCTATCCCTGTGGATTTTCAAGGGAGATGAGTTTGAATAATCTTCTATGTCTATGAATTTTTTTGAGTTGATTCATATTTAAAAAGCTTTTATAGAATTGTGTTTTACTTCGGAAGTATCATGGAAGAAATTTCTTTTGAGAAGCTTTCCAATCTTCCCATGATTCTCGAGGTGAGAGCGAGAGGAAATTAGATCTACAATTACAAAATAGGAAATCCTCTGTTTTAATTAGATTAAATTTAATTCATTCTGTAGCAGGGAAATAGCCACATCCAACTATTTCACTATTTAGTTTATTTAATTTAGAATAAAAGTAGTTCTTATTTAATTAGAATCACTTTTTTTTCTGTGTAGCTTTTTTTTATTTAATTACGAAAAACCAAGAAATCCTCAAAATCATAGATTAGATTTATTAAATTTATTTAATTGTCTTATTCCCTTTCATTTAAAAATATTTGAAAATACATAAACAAGTAGATTACATTTGGTTTGATTGTTTCAATCAATTAGTCGCACTCCTTAGATTTATTAGTTTCACGTAGATTTAATTAAATTAAAGGAGAGTAATATACAATTTTTAATTTAAATATGTTTGCATTCTTTGGTTAATTTAGGAACATAGATTTAATTAGACAGAATTAACACAAGCTCCCCATGTTACCTTAGAGGCTTAGGTTACCTGAACTTGACCTTAGTTTCTTTCGGTTTCTTTATGTGCTTTGTTAGTTTCCTAATATTCTTTGTTTGCATGTTCACATGATCATCCAAGGCCCTAGACAACCTAGACAAAGAGTGTGTGATCTAAGAGTACCAAAACCAAATATCATCACATAATTGACTGACATTGATTAGGGCCTTAGGAAAATCATATTCCAAACCACCTCAACTTCGCCCAATATTTTTCACAGTTGATAGCCTTGAATGACAAAGCCGATAAAGCTAATGAGTTCTAGCATAATCAACTTGGTTAGGGACTAGAATTTTCCTCACCTTATCGCTTGTCATATATTCATGACCCTATTTAGAGAGGAATTCATAGATGAAGAAGGAGATTTTCCATGAGTTCCACAACCAAGTTATTTCTTGTTTGGTTTCAATGAAATTGACACTGAATTACGTACCAAAATTATACTTGACCATACCATTACCCTAGAACAAGTAAGAGAGGCTTTCATTTCTCTCAATGAGTAGATACCCATTGTGCTAGTTGAGAATATTAGATTACCTTGATCTCTTCCACCCATTTCATCTGCATTCCCATTTATCCATAATACAGCCATCAATCCATTTCATTTTGTTTTTTTGGCATGACCTCGGAGATCACGTGCACTTTAAGTCACATGTTGATTCTTAGGTGTACAAAATTTGTGAACCCGACGTGAAGGACTAGTTCATTTTTGTTTCCTCTTTTCTTTCATTTCTTCCATCCATCCTTATCCTTTCCCATTATTCTTTGGGTGTTTATACACCCCCAAAATATGTCAGGTTAGGAATACAAGCAGCCCATTTTGGGTCTTGAAGCTTATTATTATCAAATGGGTATGCAACAATCACCCTCACTATCAGGGTGGGTTGATAACTACTCACCAAATTTTTCATCACGTCACACTACTCCTCAATGTTTGAATACCAACTCATTAGTTAGGATTGAGGAGATAGATCAACCCAATCATAGCCCACAATTGGAGTTCTCAACTCTAACAATATGACATTCACGGGAGAATAGGGGTATTATCCTCACATTTTATCCATACCTCAAATCAACATACAATCTAATTACTTCTCTTCCTTTCTTTCACCAAATGATGAGCTCCTATCATGATTCACCCGAAGCAGTGATCGTCTCAATGCTATATACAAATCCTTGGATAGGATGCAATGGTATGTTGGTATTCTCCTTTAGAACAATATTTCTACCCCTCCTCCTATAATAGAAAATAGATCGAAAGAGGTGTGGTCTATAAAATCTAAATTCATAGTAGGATATCACATGCCTTTGCAACCCAACAAGGCTCAACACACACCTAAGAAAAATGTAACACCTTCATCGGGCGATGTGATTTCAATGTTGGTGGACAGAGTTAGGGAATTACAACTTGCCCAACCTTCACATTCTACACCATTCACAGGGCAAGGAAAAGTCCCCACCATGTTTAGAACTACAATTATGTTCCCTCTACACTATCACCTTCTCAGGTCTACATGGATGTTCCTAGCCCTGGAGACCTCATCACTAGATTGGGAACACTAGGCATGCCCCCTCATTCTCCATATAGATATCCATCACAAGGAAAGCCAAAAGTGTATTCTCAAATTCCATTCTAACCGGTAATGTAAATTTCCCTAGATTTACGCGTGCCAATCCATATCCAAATAGCACCCCCATAACTGACTCAAAATCACCTTAAGGGGACATGCATTCTTTTCTAGACTCAGTATGCCCAGCAATAAGGGGTTCCTTATGCCTCGACCAATGCCTATGTTGTTCTATACCAAAATCTTGTTCCACCTCCACCTCCCCACCAAGGGTCGTCAATGGTTGAATCATATGCACTAGGGACATACTATGAATACTTGAAAGATCCTATGGATTTTACCATCTAATGTTTCATGCTCTGAGACCATTGAAAAGCTTCCAAAATTTCAAGGGGAATGGAGACCCAAATGCCCACATCAAGGCATATGCGACCGTAGTTAAAGAACTACTCCCTTGGGACACGGTTATAGCAAAGATATTCCTAAGACCCTTGAAGGATTTCTCTTGACCAAGACTATAGAATCTTGCAAGATTCCATTCATTCATTTTTAAAAAATCATCACAAAGTTCATAAAAGCTTTCAACATGAATAAATTATTGAGAATAAGAATTAGAGAGTTCTTGCACATTAAATAAGAACATAATGAGTCTTCTTCCCACTTCATCTAGAGGTGGCAATGGTTCCTCTACTTCTCTTCCAATACTCCAAACATGGATCAAATGAAGCTTTGTGACCTATTCGTCCACTTCATCGATCGAGAAACTAAGCAGGAGGTATAAAAGTTTCCTCTTAGGATCTATGAGGAGGTATTATAGGGAACTCTTCGCATTGACCAGCAGCAATTGACAATGAACGAAAGACGTATGGTTCAAATGGGAAACTGTCACTCCCTCTCAAGGTAATTCAAATTACCCAAATGGTTTGATTAATAAAATCAAGGACCTAAGGTTCTCAACCATAAGCGTGGGTACTACGGCAGGTATTGTAAATGATCAACCTAAAAAATGAATGTTGGTAACACTAACAACAAAAATAATGGTAATAACAATGCAAACACAAACAACCAAAGGAGAAATAACTTCACTCCTTCATTTAATAAGGTTGAATTTATTCACCCTCCTCTTCCTCCTCAATAGGTCTAGGCCTAGGGCCCGGTTCAATACCCAAGCCAATATCTAAACCAATTTCTAAATCGATCAACCAAGGATAGAGGCCTCCAAACTTCAACTATAATAACCAACAGTAGAATAACAACAAGAACTATGGGCCATTGAAAATTCATAACCAAAGACCCCATGATTACGATCCCAACTTATACCGTGGTTTCCATAGGGTCATAGGGCATGATGCTCAAACAAGCCTTAATTATAATAAATTCATACAATGACTTAAAAATACAAGAGAAAATATTCATTGAGATGTGCTTGGCTAATCTCATGGCACCTACACAAAATAATCATGTGGGGCTTGTTGCTCCATAGAATGCTACTCTTGGGATTTATAAAAACCCTTCCCATTTCACCCTAAAATGGGAAGCTTGATCCTCATGGCACCAACAAGGGGAATCCCTTAGGAACAATGATCATAAGGTATCTACATCCATTGATACACAGGTAGATTCTCCTTTGGAAAATTGAAATCAAGCTAATATTGTAGGTCTAGTTAAATTAGAAATTGAATCAAAAATTCACAATGCCACTTGTACTTGTGACTACGTGTCACAAGGTCTCCCTGTTGACTCCTTGATCTAGGGTATCACAGTAGTAGTAGTACCTAAGTTGGTAGGGGCCTATGACTTAATCAAAAATCTAACCAAAAATTTCTCTCACATATCCTTCTTGTATTTTTGAATAATTCACCAAAGGTGCACTAATCTACTTTATTAGAAGCATTGGGTCTTGGTCACTTAGTTCATGTGATACCTCCTCTTAAAGCTCAGATCAACCATATAGAATTTGATATTCATTCTTCGGGCCAACATGAGTGAGATGTTGGGTTTGTGTTTGATATTAGAAAGATTCCTACTGAAGTTGAGCTATCATGGAGAGGCAACCCCACATTATATTTACAAGTTTGGATTTACAATAATTATGTTAAGTGAGCCATGATAGATGATGGGGTTATTGTTAATATAGTCCCCTTCGATTTTTACAAAATTTGGGCTACATGGAAACAAATTATTCCTCAATTTGAAATATGTTGAGAGGTTATGAAAACCTTAAGGAAACATCCATTGGAACCATTGTACTTCCAGTCACCCTTGGAACCAATATCATTTTGAGAAAATTTTATATCATAGATCAATAAACTAACTATAATATGATTCTCAAAAGACCTTGGATTCATAGGATGAAGGCAATCCCTTCCACGCTATTCCAAGAAGTTAGGTTCTTACATCTATGGAAGGTATTTGTGTCTTAAGGTGACCTAAATCTATTCAATATCCATTTAGCTAACCTTAAGAAGAAACTCCAGTTCACACTAAATTTGAACTCTTGGCTAATTAATTAAACATGCCTAATTATTCTTAGGAATCAATTCTGCATCTAATCTTGTGCCAATGGTTGAGTTAGAACCACCCAAGGAAATATAAGGAGTGTATGCTAATGAAAGCAAGGCCATTGTAATAGAAATTGAGTTAAAAAAATATATCCAAAATTGTTAAGATTTTGGAGAATGATTTTCTGATTATTCTACTATTTTATTCTTTAGGTATAGGTCATGATCTTTGAATAACCTCTCTATCATTCAATGACATTGGAGAGGTTAGCATGGTTGATGTCTCATAGGTTAAGGAAGAAGATTCGAATAATGATCAAATATCTATCTTCCCAAACAATTGTTGACCCTCAACTACAACAGTGTGAAGTGTCATTATGGCATTGGGGTAGGGGTGATCCTCACTTCCCCGGAAGGTAGGGTCATGGCTTTCACCTTCAAGTTGAACTTTGAGTGTACGAAAAACAAATCCGAGTATGAATGTATTCTTCTTGGTCTTATTGTGGCCAAGAGGATGAATGAGAATAATGTTAGAGTCTTGGGTGAATCATAATTCATTTCCAATCAAGTCTCGAAGTCTTTGAGACCAAAGTAGAGCACCTTAAACTTTACAAGTCTTCCATTCTCAATATTTGTAAGGGTTTTGAATTTATCTCCATAGAAGCCATTCCAAGAGAGAAAATCAACTGGTTGATTCTATGGCCACTTCCTCCTCTTGTTTCTATCCAATTGAGGATGTAAAGGGAAATCAGTTCACAATTTCAGTCTGATCCAAACCTTTGGTTAGAAATATTCCAACCAATACAATTCTGACATACATTAAGACTAAAAATAAGCCCATTACATTGGATTTCACATAATATGACAAGGAAATCTTAGGATACCTCAATGCTTACACAGACCTTCATCCTGCACACCAAAAGAAGGGATTTTCCTCATACCTCACCCATTCTCCTAGTTTAAATAGCGTACGATGAATTATTCTTCATCTGAATAATTTGATATTTATGAAGTTGAGGAAGATTTGGGGTTTCCTCCATTCCCACCTGAGTTTGAAAAAGGTAACACTTCTTTTATAAAAGGAACAATAGACATTAACATAGGGATGGAAGAGGAACCCAAAATCCTAAAACTTGGTTCTTTGTTGTCTCTAGAAGAGACAAAAGAAAACATGAAGGTGCTTAACAAGCATTCTAAAGCCTTTACTTTCAGTTATAAGGAGATGATGGGTGTCGCTCTGAAGTGGTAGTTCGCAATCTAGTTATGAAACTTGATGCTAAACCTGTAAATCCAAATTGAGACCCATGAAGCCAAAGGTGGCTTTAATGGTTAAGGAGGAGGTAGTGAAGCTAATTTGGGTATGGTTTATCAAACTAGTATATTATTCTATGTGGTTGTTGAACATCGTCTCAGTTCTAAAAAATGGGAAGATACGTATCTCGTATTTATTTCGGGGATGTTGACGCAGGGGCATCATTAAGAGACATCAACCAATGAAAATTATCATAGTCATGAGACCAACTTGGGTTGGAAAGAGGGTCTTAGGTGTACAAGAGTGTGAAATTTCAAAAATGTTGATTTCCCTCCAAATTTTTCATTTAAACTATAAAGCATGTAAATATGCCAATAAGGGCTTGTCAAGTGTGGAAAGGGTGAATTAGGTCTTAGGGTGGATCATGAGTCTTTTATAATAGGTATGAGTTATGTAATGATTAAAAAGTGATGTAAAAAGGCCTTCATGTTATGTATGGGCTTATGGGAGTTAAAAGTTAGGTTTTGGAAGATATGACATAATGAGATAAAAGGAAGATTGTATTCAGATATGGAGTTAGTTAATCCTTCAAGAGGATGTAAGCAAGAGAGAAATATGCTATTCCTCGGTGGAGAGGAAGAGGAGAATGTAGAAGGAATATGATCATCATTTTTGTAATGCAATGGATAGCAAAAAACTCTGGTTTTTGAGTAAGAAAGATGTTTTCTTTAGAGATTATCTCTTTGTTTTTGATTTTATGCTTTTTAACCCTTTCTTTCAATAGATATTAGATACAGAAAAAATTGTAGTGGGTGAGTAAGTTATTGTGCTTGAATGCAAGTTGAATCTCGAGTCTTTTGTGAATGTCTTACACATATAATTCATACTTTGTTTTGGAATCATAGATCAACATGGTACAATTATATGCATGTTCTTCTTTGATTAAAAGAAATGCTTATGAAATCATTGTAGAAGGTTTTGGGGGTTAATTTTAGAAACCATGTTGTTTGATTAAGTATGAAGGAGCTCGGACTGAGTGAAAAAAGCATGACTATAAAGAACTGTTGGAAGGGTATTATGTATAATTTATGATGGATTCCCCTAAAGAAGTTGAATGACAAGGTTCCCATGGATTATGTGAAGTGAAGATAGCTCATTTTGGATCAATACATATTAGAAGGTTTGTAAACCCTCACTTACAAGATTGTGTGATTAAGTTGAGAAGAAATTGGTAAGAAGTCCAAGGTTTAGAGGTCTGAATCAACCTTAATGGTAAGTTAATCTCCTGCATGTTGCTAATACATAACTTTGTACAAAATTTTAAGCCATAATTCATAACCGAGTGAAATTTATAATGTATTATTTCCTCTCGGGCCATACTGCGTTGCCTAGTCAAGTCATAACTAGGGCACGAAGTTTGAAGGAGAAAACTGAAGAATTAGTGTAATAAATATTGAGGTAATGATGATGGGGATATTCTCAGAGTGATTCAATTGAAATATCATGGCTTCACCTGTTAAAATTTAATTTTTTCTTGACAATCATCTTAGGACAGTGATAACACAATCTAGACCTAGTGGATTAGTTCTCCTTTGCAAAGGAAGTTGCTCTTATTTTGTGAGTTAAAGCTCTAAACTCATGGTGAATATTAAAAATATTAATGGGTGGTTATAAATACCTACCTTGTGCCTAGATACATATTATAAAAGGAATATATCCATCACAGAATCCTGAGACAGACCTAAGTGAGGGTTAGGAAGCAAGAATACAAAAAAATGAAATTGAGAATGATATAGAAGGAGTTAGTGAATGAAATTTTAGGAGCATTTTGGGGTTGGTTTAGGTGAAATAATTAATCTTGTTAGCCCTTATGGGTAGCTCCAAAACTCTAGGATCATAGTTGGTGAAAGCTTCATTTTAGTAAGGGTTTGAGAGAAAAATTTACAAAAGAGACCTACAAGGAGTGTGAAGGAGAGAGAAGTCTTGAGTTTTTGCAAGCATTTATATGAGGTAAAAATATAATTATTGGAAGTGGTAGTACTTTGTGTACATATCTAGAACCCTATGGACACTAGTGGAGCAAAAAATTTGGTATTAAGAAACTTATAGGGCAATCCTAGAGAAATTTAGGCAAGAAATGATTTATTGATCCTTTTAAAATCAAAATCATGGTTATTATAACACTTGTTGAAGTGGTATAATAGGGTTGAATATCTGATGGATTTGAAGGAGGCTAAAAACCACTAAAGTGTATGTTTTAGGCGAGAAACTACTAAGAACAAAAAAGATAATTTTGGGGTATGAATATGTTGAATGATTTCTCTTGAGTATGAATCCTTGTTAAGATTGAAAATGGACTTGAATAGGGTTTTGAAATAAGGTAATATGTTTAATGACTTCATTTGTGAAGAAAAATTGATCAAAATGTTCAATTTCTAACCTTTTTTGGCTTCTTAAGAACCTCATATTGCGAGTTTGGGAAATTGGTTGATTTGTTAGCTTGAATGTTTTGAAATAGTGATGAAATATGGAGTTTGATTACATCAGATATTGAAAAATATTGTCCCAAATATGATTTTCCTTTTCCTTCAACTCGGCATCATCATTGACACAACAATTGGGTATGAATTGTTGTCTTTTATGGATGACTTATTTGGTTATAATGACAAGGATTTCGAGGAGGACCAAACTAAAAATACCTTCACTACTCCTTGGGGAACCTTCTGTTACACTATCATGTCCTTTAATTTGAAGAATGCCAAATCCACCTACCAGCAGGCCATCACATACATTTTTCATGATCTTATTGAAAAGATTGTGGAGACTTATATTGATGATTTCCTAGAACAATATAATAAATGCGGTGATCACCCCGAGGTGTTTCAATTATTCTTTCGAATTAATTAAATGTGGCGTAGTGATAAATTCAAAGAAGTGCATGTTTGTAATGAAAGGAGGCAAGTTGTTAGGTTATATTATCTTGTCTCATGGAATTGATGTCGATCTAGCAAAAATTTGGGTAGTTTTGGAAATGTCCCCACCCACATATGAGTCAAGCATCAAATTTTTCTTAGGAAAGCTTAGAGAAATTTACAGGTTTATCCCCAACTTAACATATACTATTCATCCCATTAAAGAATTAATGAAGAAAAAATGTAGCAAACATTGGAAAAATAAATTTCATGATGCACTCGAATCAGTTAAATGCTTTCTCATGTCATTGATTATGATCATGCCACCAAAAGTTGACCATCTTTTAATTTTATATTCTTGAGCCATTGATGTCTTGATAGCATGCATGTTGGTACAAGAGGATGAAGATGGTCATGAGCATGCCATATATTTCATTATCCATACTCTTCTCAATTACGACACATGATATACGAAAGTAGAGGAGTGCTTTGATATCGTTTTTGCAATGAAAAGGATAAGGCACTACATGATTAACCAAGAGACACGAGTAATATTCAAATCTAAACAATTGTGAATTTTCTTAACTCAGGATGCCTTGTCTAAGAAGGACGATCGTTTTATTATATTGATGGGTGAGTTTGAACTCACCTTTATCAACCAAAAATCTATTAAGGGAAAAATCATCACCAATTGGCTGGAAGACAATTTAATAGATTATGGGGAGTTAGTAGATTTGGATTTTCCTTATGAATGTGTTTTTCTTATAGAAGAAAATCCTCCCATTTCTTCATGTCCACGGTACATCGATATTTTCAATCACATTGTGGATCGATCATACCGTGAGGGAGCAACCTCGTAACAAAGGTGATGGTTATGTTTCATATCTCGTGAAGTACGGAATCATAGAATAAGTGATCTACCACAAATCCGTTGATGCCATTATTTTGAGATGTATTGATGAAGAAGAGTTGGAAAAATTATCTTTAAATCCCACAAAGGGAGTATGTTGTGTTCAATTTGGAGGGAATGTAATTACTCACAAGATCCATTTCATGGGCTAATTCTTTCCCACATTTGAATATGATGTTGTAGTATACGTGTGTAGGTACCAAAAGTGTCAAGATTTCTCACATCAGATACACATTCTTTCCCAGGCTCTATAATCGATAGTGACACCTGGCCCTTTTATTTTTGGGGTCTTGATCTTATAGGAAATGTATCTTCGTCATCGTTGGATGGCCATAACTTAATTATCATGGCCACAAATTATTTTACAAAGTGGGTTGATGGCATGCCTCTTACGACTATACATGGATCTATAATTTCTAATTTTATTTTAAACAAAATCATCTATAGTTATTGTGTCCCACAAGTCATTATTTCAGATGATGACACACTTTTCAAAAATAAAGAGGTGCATGAGTTGTGTGCACAATTCAAAATATCCCATCACACAACCTCTTTATACTATCATCAGACCAATGGATAGGATGAGCCTCTAAACAAAACATTAAAGTCCATTCTTCTTAAGATGGTCAAGGAGAACAAGAGAGATTGGCATTTAAATTTATTTTTGGCCTTGTGGTCCCATAGAATGTCAAGTATTTAATGCCCACATGAGAAACCCCTTAATATTTAGTTTTCATCTCTGAGGTGGTCATACAATTAGAAGTGGAGCTACCTAGTCTTCATATATCCCTACAAGGTATCCTGGACGAAGAATCATATCGAGAAGCATGATTGGTCAAACTAGAAACTCTTGATGAAGCTCAGCTTAGAGTTGAACAACATCACCAAGTTTATACTAACAAGATGTGTCACCAATATAACAAGAAATTTGAAATCCAAGTAGAATACCTAGTACGAAGACTTGATAGCCGTATCGATGAAAATGTCGACAAAGGAAGGAAGTTCAGACCAAAGTGGTTAGGCCCATACCGAGTAATGGAAGACTATAATAATGTTGTGTACCACCTGTGTACTCTAGAGGGTGAAGAATTTAGTGATTCGGTTAATTCACTTCATCTAAAATGATTTTATGCATAGTTAATTTACATCTCCATGCTATTCATTATTGTATTCATTTTTTTTTTCATCTCGCATTGTCATCTTGTAAAACTATAAATTAGAACTTACTTTTAAGAAAATATTAAGTCTTCCAAATATTGGAAAAAGAATCTAATCTTATCTCTTCAAGTATCCATCATATCATCTCCAAATTATTTAATCTCTTTATCATTTTAGCTACTTAGAAGAAATTTTGACATTGATCCTACCAAGACTTGCACACTTAGTCCTATTCATGGTTTCTTCTAGCTCAAGTGTCTTTTCCCATAGTCTATACTAGAAGCTTCTTGATGTCACATATTTCCTAAAAATATCTCTTTTGAAAAAAACAATCTAAGCACTTCTCCTGGAACTATTGTTCACCTATCTCAACCTTTAGTGGTGAGCCCTCACATCCCACTACTTGGTTGTGGGGGTTGAGACTAGGGGAAAGCATTCCTTCCTAGAAGAACAAGTCTAAAGTTAAAAAAAAAAAAAAAGATAAAACAATAATAAATAAAAAATGATTTATTTTACAAATAAAATTACACTTCTTTTCCCTAACAATCTTTGGTGATGATCCCATGCTTCCTACTAGTGGCATGAGGTTGAGAAAGGAGGGAATTTCCCTTATGTGCCTATGTCTTTTCCTCGGTGATGAGTCCATGCTTCTTACTAGAAGCATGGGGAAAGATGTAGGGGTTCCCGCCAAATAAATTAGAAAATTGTAAATAAATTAGAAATAAAATCTTTTAAATAAAAAAATTACTAGAAAATGAGTTGGATGTGTATGTTATAAGAGATTCAATCCCTAAAACCATATTTTTTCAATCAAGAGGCCATCTACAGATCTAAGTCTAGTTAAAATTATAAGAAAAATGCATTTTGAACTAGTTAGTTGACCTTTCTTAGGGTTGAGTTGTAGGTTCTAATTGGATATTTGTCAAAATCTTGTCCTTTTATCACCATCTTCATCCTTCAAACTCATATAAGTTGTGTCCTTCTTGGATCTCACTGATGAACCCTCACATCTTACTAGTTGCATAGAGTTAGGAATGGAGTGGGTTCATATTCTTATCATACACACACACACACACACACACACACACACACACACACACACACACACACACACACACACACACACACACACACACACACACACACACACACACACACATGAATTCATTATGTTTATCACATTTTCATCATTATCATCCATACCATGCATCCAAAAAACATATAAAATGAATCAAAAAGTATAACTATCTAATAGTACATAGATGAGACAAATAATGATCAAGTCAACTCTTACATAGAATGTTGAAACTAAAAATACATATCCATATGTATATATAATAATGTCAAGTTTCGTATACAATGCCATCAAACTCTTATGTGGTAAAAATGCTCATATATGAGACAATTTAAAAAAAATCGACATACGTATCTAAAAATAGTCTCAAAGTAATAAAGGAATATAACTTATCCCTTTCCATGGGATCCTTGTGAAGGTGTGCAACAAGGACTCCTATCGCGCTCCTATAAAGCAAAAGTGAGAGCCTTCATGTGTTGATCTATGGGAGTTTTCATGGGATGTAGAAGGTGATCTACCAGTAGTCATAATGGCTCCACTACGAGAATGGTCTTGCCACCATCTCCTCTCGGTTAGCTCGTGTGTTGCCATGTCAGTCCTCATCTAAGTCATGGCCTCCGCAACATGCCATTCTAGTGTAAACACATCTATGTGACATCTAGCCATTGTTGGGCATCTAAAATTTGTTAGCAGCCACTTCTGTGTCATCCTCGTGGGGAGTGAAAATGTATCCAGGAGGATCTACCTGATAAAATATCACCATCCATATGTGGTAGCTGCAAAGCACAAGTAAATAGAGGTGAGTTAGAAAACTTATAAAGAAAAAGAGAGAGAAATTGTATAATTTACTGACAGTCTAGTCTAAAAGGTAAGTCGAGAAGAGAGTATGTTGTTTACTCATATCTTTAGGCATCCTGGATGGATCGAAACAAATGTTAGTGTAGGAGTTGCCGCATGCACCTCCTCCACTCTAGTCTCCCACATACCCATCTTTTATGCACAGACAAATTCCTTGTCCCCTCCTCCAACGGTTAAAGGATCCTCTGAGTGTAGTGTCTTTGCCTCTTCCTTGGCTCTAACAGCCGTAGAGGCCTCTCCAATGGCTTCCCACTCTGTCTCACTCTCCTCCTCTATCTCTTCCTCTACCTATATCTCAGCCTCCTCCTCATCCTCTTCTTCACTGTGTGTAATTCCTACCTTGGTCTACATAATATACCTTGGCCTAACCACTTCCCCAATGGTTGGATCTCATTCAGCATGGGATGTTCCGATCGAAACTCCAGGAGTGACGATGATCCACAAAATCTTCCCTTTCAGGTCATCTCTTGCCTCTCGGATTCCCCTATACACTATGGGGACTACTGTGATGGCATCAAAATAGGGAAGCCCAAACTATTGAGGCACCCTAAGGACTAGATTATTCTCTACTCTGCTAGTCTTGTCCACTAACTATAATGTATAATTGTATGTATTCAAAATAATGACATCCTCACCCCATATGCAAACCATTTCCAGATATAATTATGCGGTCATATCGTCCATGGTGATCATGGAAACCAAATAACATGACCCTCTGAGTGGATCCATGTTGACCCACCTCGCTACTCTAATTACTCCAGGATCTAATAGCCTAATTCCTTTCTCGATAGGGGATCATTTTCTCATACCCATCTTGTGAAAAGTGTGGGATGATTGAGGGCCTTTCCCTTCATTTGGAAAACTCTATACAAATAATGATATGTGGAACCAAGAATGTCAACACCCCATGCATATATCCAACCACACTACTCAATACTTTGTATTATGGGTTCCCAACAATAATGTATCTTATCCTCAACCTTTTCCCAACCAAACGTGAGGTCAAGATACCAATAATGGCCTTATGTAGGTCGGGGATAGGAGTAGAGGAAAATGATAATAATATCATCCTATGCTTGACACTAGTTTAAAGTGCATGTGCATCCCCCATATATGTGGCCCACTGGCGGGCATGAACAACTGAAGCCACACTAGTCAAAACTAACTTTTTGTCAAAGTGGCAAGCCCCTAAAATCTGGTAGACATCCTCTAAGGTGATCATCCACCCACTTCTGACCCCAAGTATCCAAAAAGTGTTCCATCCTATTTCCTAGTAAGTCAATAGGTCACATAATAAATGGTTAAGCAGGTGCGCACCAACTCCGTTTGCGATATCTGCCAAATCCCATATTTATGAAGTAGGTCCATCTCATCCTAAGTCATCCTCTCCAAAATCAGAGGCATCCAATCACACCCATAGGCCCTATTCCATCTAATATACTTCCCCTACATTCAAAAACATAAAAAAGAACAAGTTAGAATCATATACATGCATAATAAGCTCACAAAAATAATCAAAAACCAAAATTTTTACAAAACTTAGTCAAATTATGGAAACTACCATGAAAATTATGCAACCACCACTATGTGCAAAGAATCTATTGTGTAACTTCCATAGTAATTTTTGACATTTATCATTTGCTATGTTTTGGTTACGTAACCAACTTGGTGGTTGTGCAACTTCCTCTCTTCGAAAAGTGGTGGTTGTGCAATTTCCGTGGTGGTTCCATCTGTGAAATACGATTCGTAACCTAAAGTCCTACAAACTCAAAAAATTAAAAAAAAATACATCATTTTAGATTTAAAAATGCATATCCTATGTGGTGCCCCCTTATGATCATTTTCACTTCAATTTTTTAGAAATTACCCCCTATGACTAGTTTTATCATTTCCTACATTTTAGGGTAAAAAATGTAGATAATCGACTTGATCATGACCATACTCCTCCCGCTTAGATAGGATGCCATCACAAAACTATCTCTCTTACAAAACCTTCACAGGTAATCTAGAGCTCAAATTGCACTAAGTGGGTAAGTGCAAATGCTTTTCTACAAATAGTGATTTTGATATATATATATATATATAACATGTTTCTAAAAATGTTTTATGTGTGTGTGTTTTGCAAGGCAGCAACGTTGGCACATGTATACTTCTCCTCCCCATGGATATGAAAAGTCCTCTTATCATTTTAATTTAGTATGTTTTGTCATTGTATCTTTATCTGCACTTGATTCCCGTTTTCTCTTGTAGGTGGCGGGAAGCTTAGATTGGCATAACTTCAACACATGGGCATGTAAAGTATAATTTCTAACTTTCTTGTTTGGGAGCGCCATATTCGGAATTCACATTTTACGCCTCTTCATGGCTAAAATGATTCTCTGAGGGGGAAATATGTATGCACCCAAAATTGCACGGTGTTATATTGTTGGAATAGTGAAAATCCCTGATATGATAATTTTGTTTCTAGATTAAATGATGTATCCAAGTTTGATTTTATCACTTGCAGCATGTTCTTACATCTTAGTTTACCTTTCTTATCTATTTCCTATCTTTTCCCACTTTCCTTGTTGCTTTTCAGGCCTTAAGTTATGAAACCACACTGATGGTTGCATAATCATTGGTCTACGCAGACTAGTAATTTTGTGTATTAACCCAAGACTTTGATAGTGTGTTCTAAACGCATGTTTCTCTTTTCCAAGTTGACATCTCACACATTTATTGACCAAATCATCTACCTTTGAGCTTGTTAGATGTGTATAGACTTATTTTCCTTCACTTACTATTATTAGTAAGTTAACTACCCCTTCCCATGGTGATTTGACACTTCTTGGTTGTTAAGTGTGCTACACCATTTCCCTACCAACTTTCTATAAAAACCAAGATTTTTCCCAGAAGCATTGGTTAGAGTCTTTTGATTTGGAATTACATTGTTATGCTGCTGAAATCTTTCCAAGAAGCACACAAGTAAACACATAGCCATCACCTTGTTACTATCTTACCTACATTGCTACCAGACTCCCTACAAACTAGCTAGCTCCAACACTTCTACATATTCTTCTTGCATATCAACAATTATAGATCTATGTACAACATTAGATATTTCATTGGAAAAGAAACTAAGGGGGTCAAAAAAAGCACAACCAACATTGGAAACTAGCTCGGTTCTATATTTCCATGTTAGATGCGTACTTGAATTCCTAGAATATTTGTTTTAATTAATCGATTTCATTTCCAAGTTATATAGAATCTTGTTTTAAGGGAAGTAGAATTTACAGTTAATTTTATTGCATATAAGTAGCTTCCATTAAAGATATCTTCTCATCTCATCCATGTGGATTTTTATGGGAAGGATTTGGAGGAATTCTTATGCATAGAGTCTTTTAATTCTTCATTGTCAAAACACATGTAGCTTTTTTTTCATTTAGTTAGATTGTGTCTGCATACGAGCAAGGATTCTCTTGATAACTTCCTCCCTACCTATCCCTATGGATTTGTAAGGGAAGTGAGTTTGAAGAAGCTTTTGTATCTATACATTTTTTTGAGTTTCTTCATACTTAAAAATCTTATGTATAATTTAGTGTTTTACCTAGGAAGTCTCACAAAAGAAATTACTTCTGAGAAGCTTTCCAATATTCCCGTGATTCTGAGGTAGAACCAGAGGAAATTAGATCCATAATTACAAATTAGAAAAATCCTCTGTTTTAATTAGATTAGATTTAATTCATTCTATAACAAGGAAATAGCCACATCCGACTATTTCATTGTTTAGTTTATTTTATTTAGAATAGAAGTAGTTCTTATTTAATTAGAAGCAATTTTATTGTCTATGTAGCTTTCATTTATTTAATTCCATAAAACCATAAAATCCTCAAAAACATAGATTAGATTAATTAAAAATTTAATTTGTCTTATTCCTTTTCATCTAAAAATATTTAAAAATACAAAAACAAGTAGATTAGATTTGGTTTCATTGTTTTAATCAATGAGTCTCATTCCTTAAATTAATTAGTTACACATAGATTTAATTAAATTAAAGAAGAGTAATTGACTTTGTTTGATTTAATTTTTTTGCATTCTTTGGTTATTTAATAACATAGATTTAATTAGATGGGAATTAATACAACCTCCCCATGTTACCTTAGAGGCTTAAGTTACGTGAATTTGACCTTAGTTTCTTTAGGTTTCTTTGTGTGCTTTGTTTGTTTCCTTATATTGTTTGTTTCCATGTCCACATGACCATCCAAGTCCCCAAAACCTAGAGTAAGAGTGTTTGATCCAAGAGTACCACAACCAAATACCATTACACAAAGCGAAATTGAATTGATCAAGGCCTTAGGCAACTCATATTAAAAACCACCCCAGTTTCACCCAACATTGTTTCACATTTGATAGCATTGAACGATGAAGGGGATAACGCTAACGATTTCTTGAACTATCAATCTGGTAGAGACTAAACTTGTCCTCACCTTATCACTCATCATACATTTTTTACCCTCTTTGGAGAGGAATTCATAGACGATGAAGAAGAGTTTCCACGAGTTCCACAACCAAGTCATGTCTTGTTTGGTTTCAGCGACATTGACATCGAATTATGTATCATAATCATGCTTGATTTTACCATTACTCTAGAAAAAGGAAGAGATGTTTTCATTGCTCTCAACAAGATACCCATTGTGTTAGTTGAGAATACCAGATTACCTAGATCTATTCCATCCACATTCCCATTTATCCATTATATATGTATCAATCCATTTCATTGCATGGTTGTCCCGACATGACCTCGGAAGTTTTGTATGCTTTGATTCACGTGTCGATTCTTAGGTGTATAGGAACCCTTTAATGGAGCAAGTTGTAATATATTTGGGGAACATCAATAAATATATTTATTTAAAATTTCAAATGCGGGAAAAATAAAGTTCTTGGATTACCTAACAACAACATTATGTGTTTCTTGTAAAGACAGCAACCACTACAATTCTAGACATGTTCACATTCTCGAGACATGTTGTTCAATGTATATAATCGAGACAAACTATATAAAATTATACCTACGAAACCTTATATAAGCAAGTTAAAGGCACTCATTTACTCACCTAGCACTTATAAGCACTCCTCAAGAAAATATGTTTAATAAATATCTAAAATCTATCCTAAATTCCCCCTAAAGAAACTATACACATGAGTAGACACCCTTACATGTGTCTAAATCACTCCCAACTAGTTTCAAGAGTCTAGATTTCCAATTTATAAGTTTCAAAATCCAAGTTAAGAACACACATGCCACCTCTAAAAGTCTTATCAAGTGTACATTTCCAAATCTAAATGCATCCATTTATATAACACATCTATAGGTGGAGGGCTATGTAAGGTTTGAATCCTATTCAAAGTATTTCCAACTTAGGTGGTGTATAAATTCCACTTCAAGTCAACTACTAACCTTTTTGTAGGGTCTCCTACTCATGCTTAGGGTTTGTAGTTGTTTAGGTCATTTAGATGATTTCACACATGTGCGACACCTAGGGTTTCATAGAAAGACATATTTCAAAGGCCCACACATGCACATACAATTATCAAATGTCATTATTTCACCTTATGGAACCACCAAACATGTACGAAAGTGTTAAATGGTTCTATGCATATTCAATAGTTTTTTCTTAGTTCAGTTTGCACTCCGAGGACCTCTAAAAACATAACATCTTCAGGTCACGGTCAGTCATTTCATCCTTTTTCCACTTACTAATTAGCTTCTAGAGCAACAAAATAGCTTTAACTACACATACTTCTTGTGTATTGTTTCATTCAACTCTTGTTTTGATTGATCTATCTTGAAAATTGCTAATATGCATATTATAATTTGCACATCGATATTTAATTAATTAATCTGAATGTCTCTAATATTTATAACCCAAATCCAAAGTGTAATAAGTAACACACTTATTTTATTTTTGAATTAAATCAGAGTGCAAAATGATCAAAATAGGAAATTAATAAGGGATGCAGTTAATTGATATAAATTGACGTGATAGAAGTGTTGGATAAATATAGAACATTTGAACTCTATCAAAAAGATTAATATTAAATTTGACAAAAATAAATTAGAAGAGGTATTAGTGACAAGTAAATATGTTAGGTAAAATTATTCAAAATTATTCAAATTAGTTCCAACACCAACCATTAGTCATACTCTTTTGCAAGGGTAGATTGCAAAAGATGTGATTGGTGAAGAAATAAGCATGTCGTTGCAACGGTTGAATTGTGAAGGAACTCAGTGTCTTGTGGATCATGGTGACATCACAAGGAATGAGACAAGTGGGATGTTGATGACTCCTATTCTGACGGATTGTTTGTTGTAGGCACAAAGCACACCATAATGACTTATGTGGAGAGTGAGTTGGATGATGTTGAATTGTGGAGTGAGTTGGATAGGATGGAGACTTTGACTCTAGATGGGGTGAGTGGAGTCATGGATGTGGGTGTAACCAATAATGTTGCACATGAGATAGTTACAGAGATTGGGATTACAGGTTCAAACCATCTGATTTTATCATTATGTTGGTCATCTAAAGTTTCGGTAGACTGGAGATCTCATTTTCTTGTTGAGTACTCCAAGAACCGACACTCTTGTGAGATTTTGGATGGCCACATACAAGATGATAGTTGTAGATTGGAGGATGAGATGATCTTCTCTCGGGGAAGATGGAGCCTTGTGTCAGATTCATGGTGGAGGATGGAGATATTGCAACATGTGCATTGTTCTTCCGTGACTAGGTGCTTGAGCTTCGATGAGACCTATAGGCTCATGTCTGAGAGGTTCATATGGTAGAGGTTGAGGGAGGATCTCCTCAACTTTATACAGGCATATACGGTTTGTCACTATGACAAGTATGAGCTTACGGGACCATGTTTTTTTGAATCAACACGGGACAACACTCCTATGCTTTTTGTTGCTTCTATGCCCGGTGAGCACCTCACCCACATGTTAATCAGTGGAGAGACGAAAGTGACCCATGGTTATTCAGTAGGTTCACATTCAACGTAGGAGATGGACTATATGGAGCCGATATTGTTAGTTGATTGTCTGCTGGAGTCTTGGACTTTTCCTCCACGGGACACATCGAGATACAATATGAGGAGCCTGGCTCTCACACAAGTGCAGCTCAAGTAGGAGAGTTAGCACCGTTTGTGTGTAAATAAGTTGTTTCACAGCCTGATACGGGGGATTCTACAGGATTCAGAGTAGACTTTCATACCCAAGAGTTGGTTGGAGAAGCCATGAGTGATCCTGTGATGACAACCTTGCATTGGCAGGGATTGGAACGATTGGAAATTTCAGTGCGGGCACCAGTGGAGAGATGGTTTGGGTATCATTATTTTTCATGGTTTCGTGGTTACCTCGGATTACACAGATCCTTGGTGGACGGTAGGGTGAGGTGGAGAAACTTACGACACGGTTTCCAGCTGCTGCAGCAGGACAAGTTAATGCTTGGGGTCAAGCATTTCTTGGGAAGGGAGGACTGTAATGTCCCCTTTTCCTATGCCAAAGGCCTAAGGGTCAAGCGAGTCCAAGCCATGGTCATATCCAAAGGGTGGGGGACGCTGGGGGCTACTGAGAAGGGGCCACATGGTACTAATAGTCATGTTTGGCATTTGGGGTCACTTTAGACCTTGGCGACTTAAACGGGAAAGAGTGACTTTAGTGACTTTTATTTTATTGACCCCTCTAAGGAAAGCAATGCGTATAGGGTCTATTGGGGATATTTTGCTGTGGGAAGTATATAAGGAGTGGGGAGAGTAAGGAAAGACACGTTTTGCATACATTTCATTAACCCCTTCATGTGTAGTTTCCGTTGTCGTGCATCTACAACTTGTGGAGTCAAATCCCACAGGGACCCTAGCTTTAGTGTTGAGATACCCGTCCCTAGCTAATAGGGCATTCTTCGATAGTGAGAGATCTAACCTAGTCTATCATTCCTCGGATCCGTTTCGGGGGTTGTGTCAGTAGAGAGACAATATCGGACATCTCGAGAAAGGATTTCTTGGACATTTGGCGAGAATTAGGAGAGGACAATCGGTGGACTCCGAGATCCAAATCCCGATAGTACATCAAATCCACTTTGCAGCCATTTGGGTAGAGTAGGACAATTTGTTGGAGGCATCTCGTAAAGGATTTCGTGGGTATTGGGGGCATTTGGGGAAGACAAGTAGAGGGGGCCCGATCAAATTCACGGCAGCCTTTTGGGTTGGGCATGGTAGCACGCTGAAGGTGTGTCCATCATTTTTTGACCCCTTCACAAAGCGTGGCGACTTGCAGCCTTTACTTGGGGTTTTTCCAGTCGGTCGTTTCAGATCCAAAGGTGGAAACGTTATTGCCTGTATCTATTACTGTTATTTGTAAATACCCTTATTTTTACTCTTGTTTTTGGAGAGTTACAAGCCTCTGAAGTCTCTAGCTATCTAGGACACACTGTGCTTTTTCTAACAACATTTTAATTTATGTACAAATCCTGAAATAGTTTCCTTATGTCCTTTATAATAACATCAAGCTCTATTTAAATTTTCAAGTATTTCGGGTGGACATTTTGGCAAATATTAAGTTTCTTTAGTTCGTAGTCCCAATTGTAAAAATCTAGTAAAATCAGTATTTTATGTGGTTGCATACTACTACAAACGTTGAGAATTTAAATTAATTATTGGATACTACTGAGGACTCGAATAGGCCAAGGGCTCTTGCAAAATCTCTACCAGCTATGGCCATGACTGTGAAGGTAGTTGGTGATGTAGCAGAGGACATAACCAAAATCAAATCAACAGGAAGTGTCTTTGATAGATTGGGCCAAAATCTTGAGAGTGATTTAAATGGATAACATGAAGCTAATGAGGAATATATGCTAGATGATGAAGGAGAGACACAGTCGAGTGAGGGACGTGTGGAGGCAGCGTAGCGCTAATTCGGGAGTCAATTTGCAAGAATAACTTAGGTAGTGCATTGTGGAATCGAGAGGAATATGAATGGGGAAAGGATAGGTAAATGGGTCTACGTGGAAGTTGGGAATAGAGGTAGAGCCAAGTCGTATGTAGGACATTGGTTCGTGTCGAGTCGTATCGAGAGTGTTGAATGATGAGTTGGGTAGAATTAGTGGCTCGTTTGAGGGGATTCGGTTGGGAATGAGGAGTTAGATTCGTTTGGGATAGAGGGTCAAGTCGGATGGGAAGGATAGGGATATTTGAGTGGGAGATGGGGAGTTGGTAGGGAGTTGTCGATGAGGGAGTAGTCGAGTGAGAATGGGGAAGGTGAGTTGTATGGGTAGAGGGTCGAGGTGAGAGAAAACGACTGAGTAAGGAGCTGAGGATGGGTTGAGAGGATGGCGGTGAGGGGCGGTGTGTTGTGTCGAGTTAGTGAGGAAGTTCAATGGAGAAAGGGAGGTGGTGTATTGAGTTATATGGGTAGATAGGTAGGGTCGGGTGGAGGGTGTGGTGAAGTAGAGAGCTGAGTGATAGCTAGGGGGATGGGTAGTTAGGAAAATAATTTTTTAATTTAATTTTACTTGTATAAGATGAGCAAAGGAACAAAAATAAATGACCACATCTTGGGTCTAGTCCCACCAAGCGTGCCAAAAAAGTTGATTGGGTTTTCTTCGTCATGTTCAGATTAGTGTGCTAGAAATCAAAGAAAACCAAATAACCTCAAATATGCAAGGGCTTAGTACCTTGGGAGATGATGATGACTGATACGGGCACAAAGTGGATGATGAGCTCCTTGTTGCGATTTCAGCAAACCTGAAACTCAAAGACACTAAAGAAAATTGCTTAGATATTTTATGCGGGGTTGCCTGACGAGAGCAGACCCGAGAAGCGTTCACTTCCTTGGTGGCTTTTAACCCCCGTGTGATAAAGAAAAATAATAGAAAATTTAAGATAAATAGATAATGTGCAAACTCACAAACAAATAAGCCTGAAAATGTTGGCATGTAGATGAGCTACTGATCTGATCCAAGAAAATGCAACGTGAATCAAGCTAAGTGAACCATCAAAGCATGAGAAGGATACTATGGGGATTCTAGTGACATTACAAGAGCACAATGATGATGTTATGACAAACAAGAGGCTGCAATATCAAATATTTTCTATCATTCTTTCCTTTCTTCTTTTTCCTAAAACTTCAATAAGCATTTCCCAAAATTTCCAACTTGTTTGAACGAGGGGGAAGGCCTATATTTATAGCCTATAGGTGAGGTTAGATTGTGGGTTATTAAGTAATCAGGGTTGGATAAAGTAACCCTAGTTAAGGGACATGATTTGAGTGATTATGTTTGATACGGATATGATGTCATTGTGTGGGGCTCATGATTTGAATTAGTGGGTGAAATTATGGATGTGATATGGATTTTTTTGCATTATTTAAATTATGAGTGAGACTCATGATTTAAATAAAAGGAGTAGATGTTTGAAAGGGTTGGATGAGGTCAAAAAGTAGTGGGACTTGTGATTTAAATAATTTTCAAATGATAGGACTAAATTTGCAATATTTAGATAACGAGGATTAATTATTGAAAAGTGAATCAATTAATTAAGATTGCTTAACAAAACATGTATTTTTGATGGGAAATGAGATTTATTAAAGTTGTAAGGAAAATGGATTCGAATG
This sequence comes from Taxus wallichiana var. yunnanensis, assembly GCA_018340775.1. NCBI lineage: Eukaryota > Viridiplantae > Streptophyta > Pinopsida > Cupressales > Taxaceae > Taxus > Taxus wallichiana. Next base: position 816,425,395 of record CM031240.1, on the reverse strand, counting down.
GGTAAACTCAATGAGGGAGAGCGAACATGGGGTGAAGGGAGGAACGATACCAAAAGCGGTGTCTACAAAATCATTGTTTAATAGAATTAAATCATACAAGTGTATATTTGAGACTACAAAAATTTGACATGACTCCTTTGAACCCTACATTTTATAAAACTAGCAATCGCACGCGGGGTGTGCGATGAAAATGCCGAAAGAGCGGTTGGACGAAAGAAGAAGAGAAAGTACGAGGAAAGCAATGCAGATCAACTTAGTGCAATGAACAAGATAAAAGAAATAGAAATATGCGCCTTAAGTTGTTTTCGAAACAAAAAGCACGAGATATATACAGCCGCAGCGACACTAAGATGGAACGGGAATGCGGCCCCGCGAGAGTTGGAAGGAGCTAAGAAGAACGATTTACGGGAGAGCCAGAGAAGATGGAAGGCAGCGAAGCCGATATTCTTCTTGGAGCCTGGAATGCAGAAGGGGAGTGGAGGACATGCGAGAGTAACGGGAGAAAGAGCATGTTAGCCGTTTTTGCTATGGAAATTTCCTTCTTTATCATTTGAGTTTATATATGGCAAAAAAACTATTATAAAATTGTTAACAAACACATGAAAAAGTTAAGTATACTCCTATGAAATGAAAAAAACACATAGTAACTAAATACTAAATAACACAATCATTTAAAAACAAATAATTATCCCATAAAACAATCAATTAACTAGTTAAGCAACAAAATATGCAAATAATTAACTATAAAGACAATAGATATAGCAAGGAGTTAAAGCCGGATGACATTATGATTACGAAATTTGATGTGAAAGTATTGATTATTAAACATTATAATATATTTTCAAAATGCTATCTTGAATATAATTATGTATTAGATTGTGAAAGATTATAAATTTCGCATGAAATTCTATTTCAATAAAAACGAGACATTAGAGTATGTGGCTAATTATCCATAAATTCAAAAACAATGTACGTTGCGGGATAAAACCCACAACCTATGGTGGCTCCCAGGCACTGAAAATCTAAAACAATTACGAGCAAAGCAAGGAATAAGGATGACTCAATAGCAAAAAACCAAGAGAGCAATATTACATTTCCTTAATTTGTTTTAAAAATAGTTTATGGTGTCTAATGATAATACGGCATTTGCGGTTTACATTTCAAAAGCAAATTGGGCTAACGGTAAAGAAAAAGGCCTAGGAACGTACACAGATCATTAATATTTACCCTGTTTGAAGACTGGGTGATTATATCAAACAAGTTCAAAGAAAATAAGAAAAAATTACTCTGCATTAACAGACATGAATAAGAATGTGTATTCAACCATTATCACCACTACAAACACCCTTCTATTTTGATCACGAGTTGTTACAAGAACTCATGCAGACCACACTTAGAGGCTAATATCCTAATGGTACTAGCCCAGACCAAGCAGATTTTGAGTATAATTTTACACAATCTTTCATTTTTTGGTAGAATTTATGCCCCACATAAAAGGTACGTATTAAATACAAATTTGCGGGCAATTTGTAATACCCGAAACACACTATGGACAAAAACAGTTAATTCTTAAACAATATAAGAGCTGCTCAAAAATGCTTCTGGGTGATGATTGACAATGGCATATGACACAAACTGACTACTTTTCTTGTAGAGATTCGAGCTGGTGAAGAAGAAATTAAATTAATTTGGTTCTAGGCAATTTTATAGAAAATAAATTAAAGGGCGAAAGTGGTTGGAGCTGGAGCAAAACACTTTTATAGAATGGTTAATGATGGTATTTGGCACAATGTGGCAAAATTTTGTAGACAGATTCAAAAGATTGAGAGATACAAAATCCATTCGATTTCAGACAAACGTTAATGAAATTTTTAAATTTCCTTCTATAGTTTTAAAAAGTTAAAACATTAAAAAAAGCTCAAAACATTTTAAATAACAAATAAAAGCTGCCCTAAATTTAAATGAACTTGAAACTCTATATTAAAAAACTTTGCTGAAGGTTGTACGGATGTTTTGCTTTGCCTGTGCTCTGCTACGTGATTCTTCTTTTTCCTCCACACTATGGCGCTTGTCATTGTTTGTTTTTTCAGCTGCTATTATTTGTGACCTGCACATTTGGCAAGGTAGTTGTTGTAATGGGCTGCTCTTATTTTCTGAACAGGGTGTGCTCTAGGAGATAAATGTGATGGTTAAGATTCTCGATGCCGTTCAGTACTCATTCCTCTGTCCTCTCTTGCTAGGGCTGGTGCCAGTGATGATCCTCTCTGCATATACCATAAAATTATTTCTGTCAAGAATGTGCCCAAAATGTTGAAAATGGCAATTTAAAGCTTGAAAAAATGTGCATGTGCATAAGACAGTTATTCCATAGATATTCCCAACCACAACTTCATCTCCTAAATTACAGGATTAAAAAAACAACATACCATTTTATGCTTTTGCAATAAATGCATACATACAGAGTTTCTACTAAATTTTAATATTCATCATTTAACAGTCTCATTGGAAGTGAGAAATATAAGATTTTTCAGATCTCTGAATGAGTATTTTGGCACAAGATTGCAGTGACAGTCAATATGCAAGTAAATGGGTATGAAATATAAACTCCAAGCTTCTTCGGTTCAAACAGTTGTAGCAGAGTAAAACTTAAGGAAATCTGGCTTACTCCAAAGACTGGTCGAGCAAGTGAAGCTCACAACGAGCTGGGAAGGGTCGAGTTGGAGAGTGAAGGCCACAAACAACGGCCAAGCTGGGTGTAACGGGTTGGCTGAGCCAGTGAGGATCACAATGATCCAATGCAGCTGGCTATACAAAACAACTCTCAGGCACACAATCAGCGAGCTCCAAAGAGGCCTCAACTTAAACCCACTAAAGAACACGGCACACCCTAACTCGTCTTTTATAGGCAAAGCAAAAATGCACAAATGGCAAGTTGAGCTCCCTACAGTGAAACCACAATCGGGCCATACACGAATCAACCAAGGGGATCTGAAAAATCTTATATTTCTCACTTACAATGAGACTGTTAAATGATGAATATTAAAATTTAGTAGAAACTCTATATGTATGCATTTATTCTTGGCCTGTAATATTTGTTTTGAGCATTTGTTTGGTGTGTTTAGAATACATTTGCAAGTTTATTTTGTTGGGCAGGGATCTTTCTCACCACAACTATCTCTTAGATGTCTTTATAGGGATCAGACAAGAGATATGCTTGGCAATGGTGGTGACATAGTGCTGCAAAAGCATAAAATGGTATGTTGTTTTTTTAATCCTGTAATTTAGGAGATGAAGTTGTGGTTGGGAATATCTATGGAATGAGTGTCTTATGCACATGCACATTTTTTCAATTTTAAATTGCCATTTTCAACATTTTGGGCACATTCTTGACAGAAATAAGTTTATGGTATATGCAGAGAAGGTCATCACTGGCACCAACCCTAGCAAGAGAGGACAAAGGAATGAGTACTGAACGGCATCGAGAATCTAAATGGGCTGAAGTATGCATCGGAGAAGAATTGTTTCGTATGCAAAGGAAACCTGGAAAGAGACAAATTATCTACTGCTTTATTATATGTGTATTTGCTCAAAATAAATGATGGCGATCTACACCAACTTGGGAGTGGGGTGTTTGACATAATTTTAATAATATTGTTTTGAATTTCTTATTCCCCAAAAGATGGAAGAGGCACCTGAAATGGCAGATCATGGTTCGACAACCTAGCTAAAGCAACGATAAGGTTTTGATAAGCCAACTCCAATAAAAATACAACAGCAGACCTACATGAGTAAACAAATCACCAAAAAGAATTCCAAAGCCAAAAATACTTTTTTTTATATATGGGAATTCACATCAGTCACAAATTTGTATGGAGTCAATCCTAAGAATAACTATACTTGTGAATTGTATCACAACAGACACACGTGGCAACTTGGCATACAATTGGGAACCCGGCTGAAACTTTGCATTTGCAATTGTGATGTTCAGCCACGTCAATGCCTTCCGCATACTCCGTTCACCGTATGCAGGCCGACAAATATAAATACTAGCACTGTTCAATAATTATTATATTATGAGTTGACACTGCTGACAAAGATTGTGGAATTTGGCTTCATAGCTGCCAATTGCAAGTGCATGAATGTTTGTAAGTAATTATAACACATTTTCAAAAAATCCATTGTGAAACAATGTGAGTGCCTTGTGACAATAATCATGTTTTCTGTATGCTGCAATAATTGTATTCCATGACAAACTGTCTCGTCGTTTCACTTGGTCAAACTCTGTACGTACATCTATCAAAACTTTGCACTAGACATACATTTAAATATGTTCTTTATGAAAACCATGCTCATGAAAATACAAGTCTGCAATAATTTAAAATATGTAATATTTAGAGACGTTGTGTGCACTCCGCCTCCCATGCAAAGGTACTATTGTTTTTGGCTATTCGTATTAGTTGCATGGATACAACATTTATTTATTTTGACAAATTCGTGTTTGTCTTTGTTATCAACATTTGGATACATGCATTTCTCAATTTTTGTTTCTACAGAAGATAAGTCGGTTCATATGAGACCGTTTGCAAATATCTTTGTCTGTATTTTAAATTCTCAATCAAGTAAGCAATCTGATTCTTTTCTAGATAGAACCCCTCTGAATATTACATATCTTCAATTATTGCAGACCTGTATTTTCATGAGCATGGTTTCACAAGGAAAGACAGTCCACTCTTTCATTGCTCATAGGCGATACAATTATTCCAACATACAGAAGACATGGTTATCCTCATGAGGCAGTCATATTGTTTCACCATTTGCAACAAACAGGCCTTCAACCCAATCAGTTTACATTTTCCAATATACTCCCAAATCAGCTTTGGAATAGGGTATGCCCAAAATGGGAGCTTTGGAATAGGCAAAATGTAAACCGTAGGATATCCATCAAAGCATAAAGGATAGAGGAATTTTGTCGATGTGGTTGCAAATGTCCATCCATGAAAGGTAGACATGAATGCAAAATGTGGAAGCATAGACAAGGCACATGAACTATTTTAGTATGTCAAAGAGTGAGAGCATCCTCGCAAGATGCATTGTTTCAAAGAGTCCATGTGCATTAGGTATGCTTCCACATTTTGTATGTCTACTAGAGCACTTGCAACTACATCTAACAAACCATTAAGCGAGTCCCCCGATACCACATCATTTTCAGGAATTCTTTCAAATAGTTCATGTGCATTAGGTATCCTTTCACATTTTGTATAGATGTCTAGTAGAGTAGTTGCAACTACATCTGACAAAATTCACAATTCTTGAGACAATAGGATTAAAGAATGGGGAATAGTTACATGTGTGAAAAGATGTCCATATCCATTTCTGAAGATCCTATTTTGCCACAGGCTGAGAGTATGTTCACAAATTTTAACTGATTGGGTTGAAGACCTGTTTCTTGCATATGGTGAAATAGTGTGAGTGCCTTGTGACAATAATCATGTTTTCTGTATGCTGCAATAATTGTATTCCATGACAAACTGTCTCGTCGTTTCACTTGGTCAAACTCTGTACATACATCTATCAAAACTTTGCACTGGACATACATTTAAATATGTTCTCTATGAAAACCATGCTCATGAAAATACAAGTCTGCAATAATTTAAAATATGTAATCTTTAGAGATGTTGTGTGCACTCGCCTCGGCAAAGGTACTATTGTTTTTTCGCTATTCGTATTAGTTGCATGGATACAACATTTATTTGTTTTGACAAATCCGTGTTTGTCTTTGTTATGAACATTTGGATACATGCATTTCTCAATTTTTGTTTCTACTGAGAAGATAAGTTGGTTCATATGAGAGTGTTTGCAAATATCTTTGTCTCTGTATTTTAAATTCTCAATCAAGTAAGCAATCGATTCTTTTCTAGATGAACCCTCCGAATATTACATATCTTCAATTATTGCAGACTGTATTTTCATGAGCATGGTTTCATAAGGAAAGACACCCACTCTTTCATTGCTCATAGGCGTCTGAATTATTCCAGCATACAAAAGACATGGTTATCCTCGTGAGGCAGTCATATTGTTTCACCATTTGCAACAAACAGGTGTTCAACCCAATCAGTTTACATTTTCCAATTCACTCCCAGCCTGTGCCAAAATGGGAGCTTTGGAACAGGGTATGGATATCCATCAAAGCATAAAGGATAGAGGAATTTTGTCAGATGTGGTTGCAAATGTCCTGGTAGACATGTATGCAAAATGTGAAACCGTAGGCAAGGCATGTGAACTGTTCGACACAATGCCTCACAAAAATGTAGTATCGTGGATAGTCATGATTGCAAGATATGCCCAAAATGGATTTGTTAAAAATGTGTTATAATTACTTAGAAACATTCATGCAATTGCAATTGGCAGATGTAAAGCCAAATTCCAAAAATTTTGTCAGCATCCTCCCTGCCTGTGCCAAAATGGGAGCTTTGGAACAGGGTATGGACATCCATGAAAGAATAATGGATAGAGGAATTTTGACTGATGTAGTTGCAACTTCCTGGTAGACATGTATGCAAAATGTGGAAGCATAGACAAGGCACATGAATTGTTTTAGTACGTCAAAGAGTGAGAGCATCCTGCAAAATGCATTGTTTCAAATAGCTTCATGTGCATCAAGTATGCTTCCACATTTTGTATGTCTACTAGAGCACTTTACAACTACATCTAACAAACCATTAGGTAGTCCCCGATACCACATCATTTTCGTGCATTCTTTCAAACAGTTCATGTGCATTAGGTATCCTTTCACATTTTGTATAGATGTCTAGTAGAGTAGTTAGAACTACATCCGACAAAATTCACAATTCTTGAGACAATAGGATTAAAGAATGGGGAATAGTTACATGTGTGAAAAGACGTCCATATCCTTTTCTAAGCTCCTATTTTGCCACAGTCGGGAGTATGTTCACAAATGTTAACTATTGGGTTGAAGACCCGTTTCTTGCATATGGCATGAAACAAAGGAGTGCCTCAGACAATAATCATGTTTTTCGTATGCTGCAATAATTTATTCCATAGCGATACATGACAAGACTGGTCTCGCTCTTCACTTGGTCAAACTCATACGTACATCTATCAAAACTTTGCACGGACATACATTTAAATATGTTCTTTATGAAAACCATGCTCATGAAAATACAAGTCTGCAATAATTTAAAATATGTAATATTTAGAGAGCGTTGTGTGCACTGCCTCCGCAAAGTGTACTATTGTTTTTGGCTATTCGTATTAGTTGCATGGATACAACATTTATTTATTTTGACAAATTCGTGTTTGTCTTTGTTATCAACATTTGGATACATGCATTTCTCAATTTTTGTTTCTACGAAAGATAAGTCGGTTCATATGAGACCGTTTGCAAATATCTTTGTCTCGTATTTTAAATTCTCAATCAAGTAAGCAATCTGATTCTTTTCTAGATAAACCCCTCTGAATATTACATATCTTCAATTAGTGCAGACCTGTATTTTCATGAGCATGGTTTCACAAGGAAAGACAGTCCAGTCTTTCATTGCTCATAGGCGATACAATTATTCCAACATACAAGAAGACATGGTTATCCTCATGAGGCGGTTATATTGTTTCACCATTTCCAACAAATTTTGTCGCCATTACATTTTCCAATATACTCCCACCGTGTGCCAAAATGGGAGCTTTGGAACAAGGTATGGATATCCATAAAAGCATAAAGGATAGAGGAATTTTGTCGATGTGGTTGCAAATGTCCTAGTAGACATGTATGCAAAATGTGGAAGCATAGACAAGGCACATGAACTGCTTCACAAAAATTTAGTATGTCAAAGAGTGAGAGCATCCTTGCATTCATGCGAAAAATGCATTGTTTCAAAGAGTCCATGTGCATTAGGTATGCTTCCACATTTTGTATGTCTACTAGAGCACTTGCAACTACATCTAACAAATCTAACCATTAAGCAAGTCCCCCGATACCACATCATTTTCAGGAATTCTTTCAAATAGTTCATGTGCATTGGTATCCTTTCACATTTTGTATAGATGTCTAGTAGAGTAGTTGCAACTACATCTGACAAAATTCACAATTCTTGAGACAATAGGATTAAAGAATGGGGAATAGTTACATGTGTGAAAAGACGTCCATATCCATTTCCGAAGATCCTATTTTGCCACAGAAGTCGAGAGTATGTTCACAAATTTAACGATTGGGTTGAAGACCTGTTTCTTGCATATGGTGAAATAGTGTGAGTGCCTTGTGACAATAATCATGTTTTCTGTATGCTGCAATAATTGTATTCCATGACAAACTGTCTCGTCGTTTCACTTGGTCAAACTCTGTACATACATCTATCAAAACTTTGCACTGGACATACATTTAAATATGTTCTCTATGAAAACCATGCTCATGAAAATACAAGTCTGCAATAATTTAAAATATGTAATCTTTAGAGACGTTGTGTGCACCTGCCTCTGGCAGTGTACTATTGTTTTCGGCTATTCGTATTAGTTGCATGGATACAACATTTATTTGTTTTGACAGATCCGTGTTTGTCTTTGTTATGAACATTTGGATACATGCATTTCTCAATTTTTGTTTCTACAGAAGATAAGTCGTTCATATGAGACCGTTTGCAAATATCTTTGTCTGTATTTTAAATTCTCAATCAAGTAAGCAATCTGATTCTTTTCTAGACAGAACCCCTCTGAATATTACATATCTTCAATTATTGCAGACCTGTATTTTCATGAGCATGGTTTCACAAGGAAAGACAGTCCACTCTTTCATTGCTCATAGGCGATACAATTATTCCAGCATACAAAAGACATGGTTATCCTCGTGAGGCAGTCATATTGTTTCACCATTTGCAACAAACAGTGTTCAACCCAATCAGTTTACATTTTCCAATATACTCCCAGCGTGTGCCAAAATGGGAGCTTTGGAACAGGGTATGGATATCCATCAAAGCATAAAGGATAGAGGAATTTTGTCAGATGTGGTTGCAAATGTGCTAGTAGACATGTATGCAAAATGTGAAACCGTAGACAAGGCACGTGAACTGTTCGACACAATGCCTCACAAAAATGTAGTATCGTGGACAGTCATGATTGCAAGATATGCCCAAAATGGATTTGTTAAAAATGTGTTATAATTACTTAGAAACATTCATGCAATTGCAATTGGCAGATGTAAAGCCAAATTCCACAAATTTTGTCAGCATCCTCCCTGCCTGTGCCAAAATGGGAGCTTTGGAACAGGGTATGGACATCCATGAAAGAATAATGGATAGAGGAATTTTGACTGATGTAGTTGCAACTGCCTGGTAGACATGTATGCAAAATGTGGAAGCATAGACAAGGCACATGAACTGTTTTAGTATGTCAAAGAGTGAGAGCATCCCTGCAAAATGCATTGTTTCAAACAGTTCATGTGCATCAGGTATGCTTCCACATTTTGTATGTCTACTAGAGCACTTGCAACTACATCTAACAAACCATTAGGTAGTCCCTGATACCACATCATTTTCAGGCATTCTTTCAAACAGTTCATGTGCATTAGGTATCCTTTCACATTTTGTATAGATGTCTAGTAGAGTAGTTGCAACTACATCTGACAAAATTCACAATTCTTGAGACAATAGGATTAAAGAATGGGGAATAGTTACATGTGTGAAAAGACGTCCATATCCTTTTCCGAAGCTCCTATTTTGCCACAGGCTGGGAGTATGTTCGCAAATGTTAACTGATTGGGTTGAAGACCTGTTTCTTGCATATGGTGAAACAATAACAATGAGTGCCTTGTGACAATAATCATGTTTTCCTCGTATGCGTAATAATTGTATTCCATGACAAACTATCTCGGCTTTCACTTGGTCAAACTCGTACGTACATCTATCAAAACTTTGCCTTTGGACATACATTTAAATATGTTCTTTATGAAAACCATGCTCATGAAAATACAAGTCTGCAATAATTTAAAATATGTAATATTTAGAGACGTTGTGTGCACTCGCCTCCGGCAAAGGTACTATTGTTTTTGGCTATTCGTATTAGTTGCATGGATATAACATTTATTTATTTTGACAAATGCGTGTTTGTCTTTGTTATCAACATTTGGATACATGCATTTCTCAATTTTTGTTTCTACGAGAAGATAAGTCGGTTCATATGAGACCGTTTGCAAATATCTTTGTCTAAGTATTTTAAATTCTCAATCAAGTAAGCAATCATTTTCTAGATAGAACCCCTCCGAATATTACATATCTTCAATTATTGCAAACCAAATTTTCATGAGCATGGTTTCACAAGGAAAGACAGTCCACTCTTTCATTGCTCATAGGCGATACAATTATTCCAGCATACAAAAGACATGGTTATCCTCGTGAGGCAGTCATACTGTTTCACCATTTGCAACAAACAGTGTTGAACCCAATCGGTTTACATTTTCCAATATACTCCCCAATTGTGCAAGCAAAATGGGAGCTTTGGAATAGGGTATGGATATCCATCAAAGCATAAAGGATAGAGGAATTTTGTCAGATGTGGTTTCATGCAACACATACAGCAATAAGATGTTTTAAGATAGCCAAATTCATCCACATAATTAAGTATATATGAAAATGTATAAGGGAAAAAATGCAAAAAAAAACACATAATCAATAACCAATTTTATAAACAATATGGTAGGGAATTTTCCATGAGATAAAGGAAAAAAAAAGGTTATTTTGAGAAAAACCTTAAAGTTCATGAACACAACAAGTACATAAAGGCAAGTGAGACACTTCGTTCACAAAGAAGAATATCATATTCTACGAGCAATCTTAAAGTTCATGAACATCACAATTATATCTTTGCATTAAACAGTCAACAATGTGCATTGAATGGAATTGTGGAGTTCTGTAAACCGAAAGGAAATAACTTTACATGAGAGTACACAAAGAAAGTAATGCAAAACAACAAGATCAGATCTGCACAAGACAATGTTTATTTCTTAGATGGTTTATTCTGCTAATACTTAAAGATATAATTTGGATAAATCAGTATAAAAACTAACCATACCGAATATAGCAAATTTAAATTAAAGTAACTAGTGATGGAATAAGCTTATAGATGATTTATTTGATTCAGGAAGAACTTTGCCAGGTAATTTTGTAAATTTTGATCTGGATTGTAACTAAACTATAAATCTATCTAGTTAAGGAATATGCGGAGGAGTTAGAAATCCTGAAGCTATCTCAGCGCAAATATGCATATCACAAGATAGCGAGTAGACTCTTTATGAACTGTGGTTTGTAGAATGTATGGGCCATGACAAAGCATTCAGCAGATCCTTTTTTTTTTTTTGTCAATACACGTATAGATTGGAGTTGGCCAGAAGGTTTTCTACCAAGCATCTGGAACCAAGGATGTCAGGTTTTATGCCAGTGCAATTTTCAAACCCTACGGTAAGAAAATTAGTCAATTCTTACTTTCGATGCATCAATCGAAAGGTATCCGATATCATTGAGGTGTTTTTAGACATCAACCTCCTCCAAAGAATGAAGAAAGATATGGGGACCCTAACCTTTCCAAAAGCCTAACATGTCCTAAACGCTCTACAATACGGAAGTATCTATGATATCATTGTTAATGCTTGGGCAATGTCAAATAAAGGCCAAAGGTTACAATACAGAAATGCATCACATTTGTGATAGCACAGAAACAGATTACATTCGTTGCAGCAGAAAGATGCCTCTGTCACATAAATCTAAAAAACTGTCCTGTGAATTTTAAGCTCAAAATCATACAAACAACTCAGCAAAGGTATCTTGAGTCTAGCTGGAGAGTTTGTAGTGCCATTTTGAAAATGCCTACACAGCATCCCAGCCAAACCGATGGACAGTCAAGTTTTGTGAAGATTTCAGTCTCTCCACTAATTAGTGACCTATTTTGAAAAGTTGGGTTAAATCTATTTATGACAAAGTCGTTTTTTTAGTTTATGGCTATCCAAGACACTAACTTGGCATATAAGAGCACCATTGTATGGAAAATATACGTTCAGATTCTAACGGATTGTAGTCATATTAATTAAATCTATGGTTCATAAATACATCTCAGTTACCAAATAAAGCAGCACCTGGTGACCATTGTCAGCAAATATACTAGCAAGATTATAAAACGATATTGTCACTTAAAAAAAGCTACCGATAACTGAAATTGCAGGAAGATTGTTTCTAACACAGTTATACGAAAAATATGTTTTATTCAGGTCTCTGGCGAAGGGCGTGCCATGGGTTGTTTCATGGATGGGCCGTCATTCTATATGCAGGTCAGCTAGATGTCTCAAAATACAAAATAGATTCATTATTAAGGTTGCAATCAAGGTAAATATTAATCAAGGCAGAGCAATATTTACTTCATCAAAGATCTTAAGTCCTTTAACAGGCCCACTCATTCCTCCAATATGACACGAGGAAGGCAAGTTTGCAGCCTAATAACCATGATTTATAGATAATTTTGTAAGAAAAATTACAAAGAGATATAATCCTCAACGTATCAATATTGTTAGCATTATTTTATTTTGGGATTGAAGCGAGAAAATAAAATGCCTTCCAAACTTTTCCCGAGACCCTGGAATCATCCACACATACGGAAGGAGCTGGCCTCGAAGCCATCTGGACCTAATGATTTGTCCAATTGAAAGGAGAAGATGACTTTTTAAATCTCTTCAAGGTTTATTTCCTTCACTTTCTTTTTAACCCTTTAAGCTTTATTTCCTTCACTTTTTTTTAATCTCTTTAAGCTTTATTTCCTTCAACAGCCTCTCATTCATATCTTCTGTACCAATATTTAGGATAACCTCAAGCAGATCTTCTCGAGTCTCAATCCTGCCACTATTATCATTAGATAATGATGTCTGAAAATGATCCTTGGCTGCCTCTCTAATTGTCTTATCCTCGGTTAAATCCTCCTCACCTTCTCTTTTAACCAGAGCAATATGGTTTGTCAGTCTGTGAGCAACCACAATCTTGTGAAAACTTTGGTATTTGCACTTCCTTGTTGAACCCATAAAGTTTTGGATCTGAGTTACAAGGAACCCTCCTCTTTCTCCAAGTTCTCCAACAAAGACGATAATTCTTTTTTCTCTGTTCTGATGTGGAAGCATACCTAATGCACATGAACTGTTTGAAAGAATGCCTGAAAATGATGTGGTATCAGGAACCGCCTAATGGTTTGTTAGATGTAGTTGCAAGTGCTCTCACTCTTTGACATACTAAAACAGTTCATGTGCCTTGTTTATGCTTCCACATTTTGCTTTCATGGATGTTCATACCCTGTTCCAAAGCTCCCATTTTGGCACAGGCAGGGAGGATGCTGACAAAGGTTGTGGAATTTGGCTTTACATCTGCCAATTGCAATTGCATGAATGTTTCTAAGTAATTATAACACATTTTTAACAAATCCATTTTGGGCATATCTTGCAATCATGACTGTCCACGAAACTACATTTTTTTGAGGCATTGTGTTGAACAGTTCACATCCCTTGTCTACGGTTCCACATTTTGCATACATGTCTACAAAATTCCTCTATCCTTTATGCTTTGTTTGTTTTGAGAATTTAAAATACAAACAGAGATATTTGCAAATGGTCTCATATGAACCGACTTATCTTCTGTAGAAAGAAAAATTGAGAAATGCATGTATCCGAGTGTTGATAGCAAAGACAAACACGAGTCTGTCAAAACAAATAAAGTACCAGTAAAATATACGGCGGACAATGAAGGGAAAAGGGAGGACCAAAATCCTCAGGTGTGCGCTGGAGGATTTTGTTACTATTTCAGCCTAAAATAAAAGCAAGCAAACCAAAACCCAAAGTAAATATACACGACTAGGGTTTTCTACGATTTTACAGAGATTGACATTTTGGGCATTGCTCTGCTCATCCCATAAAACGCACACCAACAAAGAGAACGGGAATTTAAGTTAATCTCAAAATGAAAACAAGCACACTCCTTTTCTGAATTTGATTTTCTTAAATCGATGTATATGAAATAATGAAACAACACCGAATCCTCGAACAGGGGAACAGAGAGGTAAACCTTAAATTCATGGCTGCGATGCTGGATGGCTTCCTCCAGTCACGCAATGTCCAACTCCAACCACACTCTGCAGGTGCTTCAGATCTTCTTCGTATTCGCGGACTCGCGGGGTAGTTCTGTAGAACAATGGGGTCTCGGGTTCGACTCCGCCCAGTGACAAAACCGGTTTCTCTGACTTGGCTCTCCGGTCCTGCCTGCCCCGCGGTTTCTCTCAAGCAGTCTGTTCAAAATGTAGCTTCTCCTCGCAAGCTCTCGTTCGGCAAGCGTGGCCACGCAGGTGCTGCCGTCTTCCATTGAACCCGTCAATTCATACCACCGATTGAAAATCATAACTTGTCCTGCATTTCTCCCTCGCGGAATGGCTCACCTTGTGCAGGTCATTGTCTCTGACATTCCTGCTTTTGGAGGACACGTGTAGAGTCGATTTTGCGCCGTGCTTCGTCGACCAATTCATCTGGCGCGTTGGAGTCTCATTCACTGTCAGAAGGCAGGAGGCTTTCCCACATAGAACACGCCTTTCGGCGTAAAAATCGACAGCAAATTTTGGGTATTTAGCTATTATTTTTCTCTTGGTAGGAGCCTTTGTTTGGTGGTTGGCATACTTTAATCAAATGTTAACAAAGCAAAAAGAACCCAAATAGAAAGTATTTAAAAAGGTTTCAGAGCGGAAAGATTGATGATCAACACCAAATGCAAGAACAACAAAGAAACTAAAATCCCTTACCTCACTCAGTAAAATAGAGTAATCTAATGTAGTTGTGCCATAATAAAAAATGATGTACAAACCCAATAAGATCCATTAAAATGGAATGGTTTCTCTGTTTGGGTATATGCTGCACATCAATATGTCGTGCAAACCAATAAATAGGGTGAATAAAATTTGCTTATAACTCCATTAAATGAAGAACATGGAATATGAACGCATTAAACCTGGTATCCACCAATCCATGTGCCAACGCCTTCCACTGTGACAAAGGTAGCTGAATGCGTTGACATCCCAAAGCCTACAGTGGCCCTATAATGCGTCAATAAAATGGGTTGCATTGATGCAATGGTTGTTCAACAAAGGATTAACAAACCTTTTTCATTGACAGCGGCCCAATGTTTGACAGAATGCCTCAAGCAGACACGATATCATGGACTGTGATAATTGCAAAACATGGACAAATTCTCCTCACAAAACATGATAACTGCATCCTAACAAAAGAGATTGGCATCCATCCTAACCTCAAACTTCCGCAAAACTATAGACATCAAGGCATTTTTCCCAAGATTTGGTGCGTTTATTTCCTTCTCTTCACATTTATTTATATATGTATGTGTGTATTATTCTCGTTGATTCCATTGGCATTTGAAGATGCGTAATGACGTTTTGAAGATGAAGCTAACAGAATGTGAGAGAAACCTTCAACAGGAAAGCATGTAGAAGGCACGGTAGCTGTTTGACAAAATGCCTCAAAGAAATGCGGTAAAAAAAACATCTTCAGGTCACTGTCAGTTTCCAGTTTATTACATTTTACAAGCATTCCAGTGAAAACAATGGCGCAAATAATGAGAACCACCCACCAATTTTGACAGAGGAGTGTGTTGTTATCCTTCAAATCTCCAAACAGAATTGCTCCTATCACTAGCATTTGGATTCCCCGCAGTGTATCAGAGAGACTAGCTATGTCCGCTTCCTTAATGTACCTGCATATTCTCTACACTATTCAAGCATTCAATTTCATATTCATTTGCATCACATATTCTCGCAGAGACAGAGCTATGTCCGCTTCCTTAATGTACCTGCATATTCTCTACACTATTCAAGCATTCAATTTCATATTCATTTGCAGGTACATTAAGGAAGCGGACATGGCTCTGTCTCTGCGAGAATATTTGATACACTGCGGGGAATCCAAATGCCAGTGATAGGAGCAATTCTGTTTGGAGATTTGAAGGATAACAACACACTGCTCTGTCAAAATTGGTGGGTGGTTCTCATTATTTGCACCATTGTTTTCACTGGAATGCTTGTACTGCTAGCTGACGAATGCATTACTCAGTTCAACAAAGCCGCACAGATGAGCGGACCATTTCGTGAGAATTTTAAGCTGTATTTGATCCATTTGAAACAGCTTTGGAAAGAAATTATTCTCATCTCTCTCTACATCGTCTTCTCGACAGTGATTTTAAATGCTAGCTATTCCCTTCGCGGACTATGTAAGCCATGAGTTTTTCAGAGGTCCCATATTCCGTCTAATTAATACTGCTGGGGCTTTCTGTCTCTTGAAGAAGAGGTTGAGTTCGTTTGGTAGTGTTTATGTTTGATTTCCACTGTTAGGAATTGTTATTATGCTCTGTTCTGGTCTTACTGTTATCAGTTCAATCCCCGTTGGGATTTAATTTTTACAACATGTTTACTTCTAAATTTCTATAATTGAAATATTGTGGTTCTTCACCTTTTCGCACTATAAAAACATATGTCCTTACTTCCTTGGATCTATATTATCTTTCTGCGTTTCCTTTTTTTCTCTGTTTTATCATAACATGCAGAGCAGAGCGTCTTACATCTTGGGAATAAACAAGCAATATAACAATCCTGAGGCATAATTT
The DNA here is from genome assembly GCA_018340775.1 of Taxus wallichiana var. yunnanensis. Lineage (NCBI taxonomy): Eukaryota > Viridiplantae > Streptophyta > Pinopsida > Cupressales > Taxaceae > Taxus > Taxus wallichiana. The sequence continues at coordinate 816,408,707 of CM031240.1, read as the reverse complement.
TTTTTTGTAATCATGTGGATTGTCTTAAGGAGAAATCAGAGTATAAATTATGCACAGCTGAACCATGAAAAAGAAAAAGAGAACCGCCCATAAATCTAGAGAAATGATCACACAATAAGAACTAGAGTTTGCACTAGGGTAAGGATTCAATTAATAAACATATTCACCAAATGTTTTAACTTAAAAGTAAAATAAATGGTTTTAACTTATTAAAATTTTGTAGGATTAAAAATAATATATGTATTTATATTAATTAATTTAATATCAATGTGCGTGTCAGAATATACCTATTTAGTAATTTAGAAAATAGATTCTTAAAATGGTAGAATGATGAAATGATTGAATTGACTTAAATATGTAGTATTTCTACACTTGGGACTGAAAAATCAATAGGGACGAAACTCTCAAGTATGTATGGAATTATTTGGTGCTTCCATACTCCTTTGGAAATTCCATACAACAAAGAATTGGCATTATTTAATTTTTGTGTTTGTAAAAGCATTTGAAATATGTATTATGTCACACATGTGTGAAATCATCTGTATGACTGTCATGATCATAGGTAAGATACCCCATGAAAATGTTAGTAATTAGTTTGAAGTGTAATCTGTAAAACACCTAAATTGGTTATACTATGAAGTGGCCTCAAACCACATATATTTTTTCACGTGGAGATGTGAAATCTATATGGATGCAACTATCTTTGGAAATGTACACTTTATAATGCTTTGTAGTGGTTTGGTATGGTTATTCTTCACTTGGATTTTGAAGCTTGTAACATGGGAAGCTAGACTCTTGAACTTCGTATGGAATGCTTCAAACATGTGTCGGGGATTCTCCTAGTGTTTTCTATTGTTTTAGTGGAATTTAGGATATCATTGGTTGATTTTGGAATATATTTGCATGACGATTTCTTGAAGTGTAAGTGAGTATACAAGAGTATTTAACTTGCTTACATAGGGTGTTGTAGGTATAATTTTTCATTAGGGTCTGCACAATGAGGAAGTACCAATCCATAAAAGTATATGAAAGTTAGAAAATGACCATTTGGTGGATTGGGACCAAACTATTAGATAGTTTAGTCCTTATTTGGCTAATCCATATGGGAAAGGAGCTAGGTGTAGGAATATTTGTGGCATGACGTGGAAAGGCGATAGACTATTGTGGACTAGTGAAAATAATTACGTGAGAAATTGAGTAGTGCATATAATGATATCATGTGATGGGATAAGGCGCGATAGACTATTGTGAACTAGTGAAAATAATTACGTGAGAAATTGAGTAGTGCATATAATGATATCATGTGTTGGGATAAGGCTAAGGATGGGAAATTGAACTTAAAATGTGCACACAAGTTATGATTGATGGATTAAGTCATTAAATCACCAAACTTCTATGTCTAAAAATTATACACTATGTTGATTAAATATTAATTTTGTTTATATTACCTCAATTTGTTCCATTAAATCTCATTCAATTTTTGTACCAATTTAAAAAAATATTCAACATTTTTATTGCACAAGGTAAATTGATAAATATTTAAGGAATTGTTCTTCCCCTAATATTCAATTAATTGAACAATAAAGTTGTTTTTAACAGTAGGCATATGTAAACATGGGAACACTTTACATCACCTTAATATTCCAAGAGCTAAATCTATTAAAAACATAATAATTTGCATCATTATACAGCAAGGAACCCTTATCTGCAGGTCTTAATGTATGACCACCATCTGGTTTTCTTCTTTAGATGACTATTCAAAGGACGATAGCCTCTGGATCCAAGTGTTCACTGTGTGTTCTTGGAACCTGGGAGAGGCAGGCGATAATTGCTGGCGGGTACAGGTGGTTTGTGTTTCCTTTTCGGATGGCTTCTCGAAGGACACAGTTCATAGATTTGGGCGTGAATGAAACAATCATATTGTGTGAAATGCCGTTGAATGTGGACCATGTTGTTCGAGGCAGGATAGACGTTCGCACCAAATATTTTGTCTACCCTGGGAAAGGGTTTTATTACTTGTCCAAAATTCATTCTGCTTTGCTGTGGATGGTGTGGAGTTCCGCTACGGGGAAGAGAGAGTCTTCCAGTGTTCTTGCAGGTATGTTTTGATAAAGTACATATCCGCCCTTGTTTTTGACGGTATCATTTGCACTTTTCATGAAATAAAAAGCATCACTCTGTTTTATGCTTTCTAGTTATGATTACTTAATAGTTTCCAAGGCCTATTCAACAGATCCATTCTGTGCATATCCTGACATCACAATTTCCCATGAGACTACTTTTCTTTCACTGATCTGTGCATATATTGCCATCGTAGTAGCCCATGAGACTGGTTTTTACACATGTCGTTCCTCGTTCATGCTTCCACTCCCTAGAAATGGAGACAACTGACCAGAAAACTACTTTGTATTCATATATAGTGGATCTCCATTCTGTGTTCACGACCTTTTTTTTAACTGCATTTCTTTGAGGCATTTTGTCAAACAGCTAACGTGCCTTCTACATGCTTTCCTGTTGAAGGTTCCTCTCACATTCTGTTAGCTTCGTCTTCAAAACGTCATTACGCATCTTCAAATGCCAATGGAATCAACGAGAATAATACACACATACATATATAAAAAAATGTGAAGAGAAGGAAATAAGCGCACCAAATCTTGGGGAAAATGCCTATTGTTTTGCGGAAGTTTGAGGTTAGGATGGATGCCAATCTTTTAGGATGCAGTTATCATGTTTTGTGAGGAGAATTTGTCCATGTTTTGCAATTATCGTAGTCCATGATATCCCGTCTGCTTGAGGCATTCTGTCAAACATTTGGCCGCTGTCAACGCATTCAGCTACCTTTTTAAGCATTGAGACATATTGATGACTGTGACAAAGGTGGCTGAATGCGTTGATATTTGGTGTTGATCTTCAATACTTTCTACTTGGGTTCTTTTTTGCTTTGTTAACATTTGATTAAGTGTGCCAACCACCAAACAAAGGCTCCTACCAAGAGAAAAATAATAGCTAAATACCCAAAATTTGTTGTCGATTTTTAAAAATGTAGGGTTCAAAGGAGTCACGTCAAATTTTTGTAGTCTCAAATATACACTGTATGATTTAATTCTATTAAACAATGATTTTGTAGACACCAGTTTTGGTATCGTTCCTCCCCTTCACCCCGCGTTCGCTCTCCCTCATTGAGTTTACCCATTCGAATCCATTTTCCTTACATCTTAAATAAATCTCATTTCCCATCAAAAATACATGTTCTGTTAAGCAATCTTAATTAATTGATTCACTTTTCAATAATTAATCCTCGTTATCTAAATATTGCAAATTTAGTCCTATCATTTGAAAATTATTTAAATCATGAGTCCCACTACTTTTTTGACCTCATCCAACCCTTTCAACCATCTACTCCTTTTATTTAAATCACGAGTCCCACTCATAATTTAAATGATGCAAAGAAATCCATATCACATCCATCATTTCACCCACTAATTCAAATCATGAGTCCCGCGCAATCACATCATATCCATATCAAACCTAATCACTCAAATCATGTCCCTTATATAGGGTTATTTTATCCAACCCTGATTACTTAATAACCCATAATCTAACCCCACCTCCAAGCTATAAATATAGGCCTTCCCCCTCATTCAAACAAGTTGGAAATTTTGGGAAATGCTTATTGAAGTTTTAGGAAAAAGAAGAAAGGAAAGAATTATAGAAAATATCCGATATATCAGCCTCTTGTTTGTCATAACATCATCATAGTGCTCTTGTAATGTCACTAGAATCCCCATAGTATCCATCTCATGCTTTGGTGGTTCACTTAGCTTGATTCACGTTGCATTTTCTTGGATCGGATCGGTAGCTCATCTACATGCCAAAGCATTTTCGTGCTTATTTGTTTGTGAGTTTGCACGTTATCTATTTATCTTGAATTTTCTATTATTTTTCTTTGTTGCACGGGGTTAAAAGCCACCAAGGAAGTGTATGCTTCTCGGTGCCTCTGTCAGCAACCCCGCATAAAATATCTAAGCAATTTTATTTAATGAATTTGAGTTACAGTTTTGCTAAAATCGCAACGAGGAGCTCATCATCCACTTTGTGTTCGTATCGATCATCATCATCTCCTAAGGTACTAAGCCCTTGCATATTTGAGGTTATTTGGTTTTCTTCGATTTTTAGCACACTAATTTGAACAGACGAAGAAAACCCAATCAACTTTTTTTTCGCACGCTTGGTGGGACTAGACCCAAGATTTGGTCATTTATTTTTGTTCCTTTGCTCATCTTATACAAGTAAAATTAAATTAAAAAAATTATTTTCCTAACTACCCATCCCCCTAGCTATCACTCAGCTCTCTACTTCACCACACCCTCCACCCGACCTTACCTATCTACCCATACAACTCAATACACCACCTCCCTTTCTCCATTGAAATTCCTCACTAACTCGACACAACACACCGCCCCTCACCGACATCCTCTCAACCCATCCTCAACTCCTTACTCGGTCGTTTTCTCTCACATCGACCCTCTACCCATACAACTCACCTTCCCCATTCTCACTCGACTACTCCCTCATCGACAACTCCCTACCAACTCCCCATCTCCCACTCGAATATCCGTATCCTTCCCATCCGACTTGACCCTCTATCCCAAACGGATCTAACTCCTCATTCCCAATGAATCCCCTTTAAACGAGCCACTCATTCTACCCAACTCATCGTTCAACACTCCCGATTACCTAACTCGACACGACCCAATGTCCCACATACGACTTGGGTCTACCTCTATTCCCCAACTTCCACGCACCCATCTACCTACCCTTTCCCCATTCATATTCCTCTGGATTCCGCAACGCACTACCTAAGCTATTCTTGCAAATCGACTCCCGACTTAGTGCTATCTTTGCCTCCACACGTCCCTCGCTCGATTGTGTCTCTCCTTAATTGTCTAGCATATATTCCTCATTAGCTTCATGTTATCCATTTAAATCACTCTCAAGATTTTGGACCAATCTATCAAAGACACTTCTGTTGATTTGATTTTGGTTATGTCCTCTCTTTACATCACCAACTACCTTCACATTCATGGCCATAGGCTGTAGAGATTTTTCAAGAGCCCTTGGCCTATTCGAGTCCTCGGTAGTATCGATAATTCATTTAAATTCTCAACGTTTGTAGAAGAAACGAATGCGAGACACTTTTGAAATATCCTCGATAGGATACCACTTAAAATGCACAAAATATTGAAAACTTACACCACATAAAATACCGATTTTACCATAATTTTACAATCGGGACAACGAACTAAAGAAACTTAATATTTGCCAAAATGTCCACCGAAATACTTGAAAATTTAAATAGAGCTTGATGTTATTATAAAGGACATAAGGAAACTGTTTTGGGACTTGTACATAAATTAAAATGTCTTTGTCGGAAAAAGCACACATGCCTAGACAAATTGGAGACTTCAGAGGCTCGTAGCTCTCCAAAAACAAGAGCAAAAATAAGGGTATTTGGAAATAACAATAATAGATACAGGGAATAATGTTTCCACCTTCGGATTTGAATGGCTGACTAGAAAAACCCCAAGTAAAGGCTGCAGTCGTCATGCTTGGTGAAGAGGTCGAAAATGATGGACGTGCCTTGAACGTCTTTGCCATGCCCAGCCCAAAAGGCTGTCGTGAATTTGACCAAGGCCCCTCTGCTTGTCTTCCCCAAATGCCCCCAATACTGCGAAATCCGTCACGAGATGCCTCCAACGAATTGTCTCACTCGCCCAAATGGTGAAGTGGATCCGATCTCTATCATCGGGATTCGGATATGGAGCCCACTGATTGTCCTCTCCCAATGCCGCCAAATGTCTCAGTGAAATCCTTTCTTTGAGACGTCTAATATTGTCTCGCCACACACTCATCTTTATTTGAGCTTGGTCCTTCTCCATTGTTTTCATGGCTTGATCCCTTAGCTCTTCCGGATCTCGTGAGCTTTGCATACCGACTTCCATCGCTGAAAACTCAAACAACTCCAACTGCTTGATAAGCTCTAAGGCTTGGTAATTCAAGGGATATTGGAAGCCTTGCTTCTCTTCCATAAACCAACTTGAAAGGAGAATAACTAGTTGATTTCTTGGGAGTGATTCTATTAGCCCAAAAGGTTGATTTCAATTTGGTATGCCAAGTCCTCTTGATTCTCATCTAGGGTTCTTCTTATGATTCTCAACAAGTTATTGTTCATGGATCTTTGCTTGTCCATTACCCCGAGGGTAGTAGTTAGAAGAAGTGATCAAGTAGATGTCATTTCTAACAACCTAATTAGATATCTTTGCTCCAAGAAAAGATAAGGAATTATTTGATATTATAGTGGAAGGAACACCAAACCTTGTTGCAATACCTTTGTAGAAGTCCGAATGTTAGCTTCATTTGATTCCTTAAGTACAATTGCTTCTGTCCACTTAGTGAAGTAGTTCGTGGCTGTAAGAATCCATTTGTGACCTAGGTTGGAACTTGGATTGATCATCCCAATAAAATCAAGCCCCTATTGTAATAAAGACTACTCAACTAAGATAGGATGGAGTGGGAGGGTTGATAACTTCTCTTTACCTATGAAGAAGACACACTTCCCTCATTTCTTGATCCATGAGTAGAAATCATTGAAAAGATTAGGCTAGCAATAACGAGCCCTCATGATTCTAATGGCTATTGCTTTTGGGAAAAAATGACCTCTTGCCTCTCCATCATGAAACTCATGTAGTACCCTATCTCTCTGATCTGTCTTGATGCGCCTTATGAGGACACCATTCACATCCCTTTTGAACAAAATATTATCTGCAAGCACATATGGGATGCAATGAAGTCTAAAATACCTCCTTTTGGGCTTACTCAATCCTTGAGGATTTTGACTGTTTCAAGGAAATGTACAATATCCCGAGTCCGATCGGGAATGAGTATACCATTTGTGGTATGTTTTTGGTTATCTTGCAACATCATAATAGCTTCGCCTCCTCTCTTGATTCAACATGCTGGTTAGAAGCTAGCTACTCACACAACCCTTTTCCCTAAATAATTTAGTCACATTTATATCAATATCATACTTCATGACCTTGGTTATCCAACCATCTCTCTTTTCATTAAGGTACTTGTTCATAAGAAAATATTTTACACCACCATGTGAAACTAATAGATGAATTCTATTATTTGACACTAGATGTCTAAATTTCTTTAGACTTTTAATCACAGCAAGGACATGCTTCTCAATGAATGAATATCTCACCTAATAATCTTTAAGGATTTGGTTGAAGAATGCGATAGGATGCTCCATTCCTTCTTGATTTAGTTGTACTAGTATGGTGGATATTGCATCCGTTCCCCCAAAAGTGTATAAAATAAAGTTCTTTGAGAAATCTAGATTTATGAGGGTTGGAGCATGTGTAATGGCCTACTTTATATCTTCAAATATTTCTTTTCCTTCAGTAGTCCATCTGAAAACCATGGTCTTCTTCAACATTAGTGTGAGTAGTTTGATAAGATGGGAAAAGTTAGGAACAAAATTCCTAACAAAAGTAATTTTCTCCAAAAATATTTGGAGAGCCTTCTTGTGACTTGGAAGTTAAAATGATCGAATGGCTTCTACCCTTCCTTAGACACGATGTGGCCTAAGATATTTCCTTTATGAGATAAGAATATACAATTTTTTGGATTCAAAGACACTCCAAATATCTTGCATCTTTGGAACACTTGTTTGAGGTGAAAGAGGTGATTTGTTGTATTTTTGGAGAATACAATGATGTCATCTAGATATACAAGAACTATGTTATTGATCAACCCTTTGGAAAGTGGCTCCAACATTTGATAGTCTAAATGGTATCTTCTTATAAGCATATGCACCCCACTTTGTGGTGAAGGATGTCTTGAATTGGTCATCTTATTTCACCATGATTTGATTATAGCCCGAGTAGCCATCCAGTAATGAGAACCTTTTGTAATGGGATACAACCTACACAATTTTCTCCATGGAGGGAAGTGGGTAGTGGTCCTTGAGAGATGCCCCATTCAAGTCTCGAAATCCATACATAACCTGATTTCCCCATTATTTTTCCTAACCAAAACCAGATTTGCTACCCATGAAGAGTGCTTGATTGGAAAGATGATGCTTGCTTCAATGAGTTTGTTCAGTTCTCTTTTCATGAGAGGCTCGATATGAGGATTGACTGGCCTTTGCTTTTTCTTGATGGGTTTAGCTCCCAAATCCAGTTCAATCGTGTGTTGTACCAGATTAGGATTAAATCCTTTCAAATCTTCATAGCTCCAAGAAAACACATCTGGAAATTCTTGGCAAAGTTGTATAAATTCATATTTTTCTTGTTCAGTGCTTACCTTTCCAATTTGAAGTGTTTTTCTTTCTCCAACTAAAATTGGCTCTGAATCCTTACCTTTGACTTGAATGTTTGCTCTTTCCCTCCGGAATAGATCATTAGAATTGAATATTGACTCTAGAGTCACTAAACCCTTTGGTATCTTATTTTTCCTCATTTGAACCACTTGATCACCATATTTTTGCTCCAATTTATCCTAATTTCTAACTAAGAACTCGGCCTCCTCTTGTAAGAAATTAATGATTTGTTGATCATTCTAAAATACACCCAATTCATGTTATTTTCCAACACATTTGGCCTCACAATTACATGAATATGTGGCTGCACTTTATCTCTTTTAATATTTTCCACAACATAAAATGTTGCTCCAATTGCTGCAAGCCTATCCGTAGCCTCATTCTTCTTCCTTGGTATGGCTTGAATATTGAACGCTTCAAAATCATCAATTTGATTCCATACCTGATGCTTGTAGGCTTTGAGAAAACCATTCTTAGCAGCATATTTTCCCCTAACTTGGTTGATTATTAACTCACTATTCCCAAACACTTGCAAGTTTTTATACCCCTCTTTCCTACCCAATTCAATCCATGTATCAAAGCTTCATACTCAACGGTATGTTTTGAACAAGTATACTAAAAACAGAAAGTTGAGTACTACTTCATACCTTGTGGTGAAAAAATCATTTCTCCTCCTCGAGCGGCTTGCCTACTCCTTGAGACATAAAAATATAGCTGCCATAATTCATTATCACCCTTATCATCTGATTTGGTGAGGCTAGGAAGGGGTATGTTTTCCTCGTGCAAACAATAAACTCCTAACTCAGCCTCCTCTATTTCCCTGTATGGATCATATTCATGACTTTTGTTTTCCCATTCATCAAGATTCAAATATGGGATGCCCCCAACTTTGGTATCTATTTCTTGAGTGTTTGGGCAATCCTATTGATCAAAGGATGAGAAGTTTACATTGATTGGGATTGTTACACGAGGTTTGATATGGAAATTTGTAATAGGTTCATATTGGATTGTAGTCTTAGCTCCATACCTTGTTCTGAAGAGCATATGCGACCAATCAGTTGATAGGTAGCCTCCAATTTCGGAGGTGAAGTATTTTGACAAGAATAGTGCAAAAGAGTGGTGGCAAGTCAATCATTGATATATCTTGTTAAAATGTGACATTAGGACATGTGTGCAATGTAAGATTTAAACATTTTATGATCCCAAAATTCCCCACTTCTTTCTCATCTAACTATACCACTCCTTTGGAAACCAGGTCATATTTCAGCCCAAACGATCTACAATCTATTTCAAAGCATTACCAAACTGCTAGCCCCCAATTCAATCATACGGTTGTGTAGAAGATTGTTACACGAGGTTTGATATGGAAATTCGTAATAGGTTCATATTGGATTGTAGTCTTAGCTCCATACCTTGTTACGAAGAGCATATGCGACCAATCGGTTGATAGGTAGCCTCCATTTCGGAGGTGAAGTATCTTGACAAGAATAGTGCAAAGAGTGGTGGCAAGTCAATCATTGATATATCTTGTTAAAATGTGACATTAGGACATGTGTGCAATGTAAGATTTAAACATTTTATGATCCCAAAATTCCCCTTTTCTTTCTCATCTAACTATACCACTCCTTTGGAAACCAGGTCATATTTCAGGCCCAAACGATCTACAATCTATTTCAGCATTACCAAACTGCTAGCCCCCAATTCAATCATATAGTTGTGTAGAAGATTGTTCCCAATAACCAAAGATATATATAATGGAGGAGGCTTCATTATTTTACCTTTCTCACCTCCATGAAATCCCTCTTTTGGAGCTGCATTAGTGAGCACCTTCTCTTGATTTCTAGACAACTCATTTGATGTTGACCAATTCTCCATGGCTGCTTGTAACAAATCCCATTGGCCCGGAATTTTCAATGATTCCCACATAGAAATGCTTACATTGGTCTTATTCATTATTCATTTGATAAATAATGTTAAAAGGAGATTGATTCTCCTTTTTCTTCCCTTTACTCGACATGACTTTCTCCTGCACATGGGATGCTGCAACCGACACCTAAGTTAACTTAGAAGGCAGTTTGGGATGATCTTGAATGTTTGTGGTTACAATTGGATTGTTAATACCTTGAAGTGTGATAAAATGATGAGAAGTACTTAGATTAGATGACTTCCCTTCCTCTATATTTATTTTCTTAGACCTTGTATTGGCTGCCACACTTTGAGAAGGGGACTGATTTATTCCACAGAAATTCTCATCTTGCTAATTCACAAGTGTTGTCTCGTTTGGAGGTGCTTCTTGATTAACTACTTGCTACTACATTTCTTCTTAGTTTGGTTCTTGAGGAACACCCACCGTAGTCACCGTCAACATTTGATTTAAAGCAAGATTGAAGCATGCCGCTTGATTATGCTTGTTGGTTGCATGGGAAACACCATTCATATTATTGTGCTATGTTGTTTTGAGTTGGAACCAAGGCCCTAGATGTTGAAACTGCATTAGGGTTATATTCTTGGAATGGCCTAGCAACTTGGGGTTGTCCTTGGTTCTAGTTAGCAGCTTGAATAGGTGGTCTGTTTGGCTAATATGGAGGTTTATTAGGTTGGAACTGAGGCTAATAAGGTCTAGAATTTTGAGCTTGTTGCCTCTTAAGAGTTACCAAATCATTTCCTAAGTTTTACAATTGTTTCATAACCTCTTGGAGTTCATTTGAAGGACTAGAAGAAGAAGTGGAAGTTTCATTTGAACTCTGATTTCTTGGAGCAGGGATAGGAGTTATCGTAGGCATTTGATTAGGATTAGGATTCCCCATATCTGGATAGAGAGGCATACTTGGCCTAGGTGCGAGTTTACCCGCTTGAATTAGACAATTCTCAACTCTAATAGCTATGGCATAAGTGTCTCAGGTATGGTTAATCCCCCATATATTGTACCATAACAGATATATCAGAATTTAGAGCTTTAAGAAAATAGAGAAATGCACCTTCAATTGTTGGTCTGACCACAATTGAGATCCTTTCCCATGTTCTTTAGAATATGGAATTAAAGTCTTTCATCTGCTCAGCTGGTGCCCTTTTGATTGTAGTCATCTACTCTAAAAGGGATAAGTTGTCAGCCCTCTCCCCAAACTAGCCACGAGAGAGCCTGCACACAAATCGATCTCAATTTTGAATTGATCCTTCTCCCAAGTCTCTGAACCATTGCAACGCTTTTACTTTGAAAGAAGAAGCCAAGAACTTGACCGGAACATCCATCTCAAAAATCTCATATATGGCACATACATTTGCAATGTCTTGAACATGGTCGATGGGAGTTGTGTGATTTTCTTTAGTGAAGTATGGGATATTTTTTAATTCTATTATTGGTACCAGATTTTGTACATTAAGGGCAAGTGGACTGCTACCTGTGAAATTTGCATATGGGTTTGGTAATGGCTGATTTGGTGGTTGTTGATGAGCCATCCTGAGTGGCCTGATAACCCTAGTTGATTGAAGAAAGGGTCTTCCTGGTGAAGGTGTTGATAAAGTTCTATTTGGTGGAGATGGAGACCTTTTAGCCCTTCTTCCCCTTCTTGCACTATCTGGGGATAAGTGTAGATAGAAAAATAGCCCCTCTTCTCTAGTTCTTGACCTTGTTTAGATTCTTCTCATGAACTTGATAAACTTGGGCTGACTTTGAAACCACTGGATTTGAGTGACGGAGTCACCAGATGTGTTTCTGCAAAGCCTCCAAAGGATAGAATTTCACCAAGACACACACCCAATCTTGACAAAAATGAAAATATTGACTTCGTCCCACCGGGTGTGCTAGAACTATTATGTCGAAAAAGTATCACCCTAGGATTTGCACATTACAAAACCCTAATTTTTACTAACATGGGATTGTCTCAAGGTGTGGGACCTTTACAATTGAGATAACCCTCTAGAGAAGGATGGTTCTTGACTTATTCCAATGTTGATCTACTCCTAAACTACCAATTCCAAGGGACCAGAGGAAGAGAAATACATAAATGTAAATCCTAAACTAAGGGAGGTGATAGCACCAAAAAAAGACTAGAGAGATTCCTAGTGAGTGAAAGTGGAGGGAAATGGGGAGGAAAAGGGTAGATAAAATTCCACAGTCCCAAAACACATTCAAACCTCCAATCTCGTGGAGCACAACAAATATAAGCCCTGTAAAGGAACACAATATGCACAATATACCTACAAAATATAATAGAAGGAAATAAATGAAATATAAATAAATTTAGGGAAAGAAGAGCCACAAAACACTAATTTTATTACTTAAAATGATGCACAATCCATTACAGTATAGGCACAAGGAAAGAATCCTTCACAAAATGCATAAATTTGAGGCTTGAACTCACAAAAGTGTTGGAACAATTTTGGTAGAGTTCCTTTACAATTTCAAAATCCCTCCCCTTTTCAAATGAGGGAATTTACATATATATAGAGAAAAGGAGCTACCAACCAACATCCTTCATTAAATTCTTGTACGTAGGTATGGGCAGCCATGATGGTTCACTTTTCAATGGTACTTTTCTTGCACGACGAACAAGGGTGCCATACCTCATTAAACTAGTTATTGAGCTACCTTATACGGTGTCATTAATGTCTGGTCGTATCTAAAACTCTTTGTTGTCACCAGACAGAAACCACTAGCTGATGCATGACAAGAAGGGAAGAGTCGCCACCAATGAGGAAAATACTTGTCATGTGAAAAGAAGAAATTTTGTTACACGACAACGAGAGGAGGTTTCGCACGACGGTGAAAGGAGGTTGACGCGTGATAGGAGGTGATGCTAACGCATACGACAAGAGAGCGATGACAATGGGGAAGGTAGAATGGCATGCATCAAGTAGGGAGGTTAACATGCGACGAAGAAGCAAGCGTTAGTGTGCATCAAAGAGAATGGTTGATGCATGACAAGAAGATGGGCATTGATGCGCATCAAGGAGAATGGTTGACACACAACAAGAAGAGGGACATTGACATATGATAGGAGGAAGTGATTGACGCGTCACAACAAGGTGTGGTTGATGCGCAGCAAGAGAGGAAAAAGTTGACACGCATCAACAAGGTGTGGTTGAGACACGATAGGAGGAAGTGGTTGATGCGTGACAATAAGATGATAATCCATACATTTTTCCACTTTGACCATTAATGCAAATCCTACTCCAAACATTCACCATGGTGAGCAAGCTCACTGTGAGATACCTTGTAAACTACTCCCATTAACTATCAATATCTAGACCTATAGGTTGATCCATTTTGTAAGGGGGTGAAAAATGGATAATAGGATTTGAGGGTATAAAAATACCTACAAAATAATTACAGAGAGGAAGATGGATGAAGAAAATGGAAACGATCGAGACTAGCTCTTCACATCAGGTTCACCAATCGTGCATGATGAAAATCGTTATGCGACCTTCAATCCGCACTCGACTCCTTGAGGTCATGTTGAGGCGCGGCCGGTATGGAAATATGAATGACCGAATGGTAGCGAATGTGGTAATGGGTGATATTGTGTGGATAGGTTAAGGAAAATCAACACCTCTAACTTGTAATGGTGGGATATACTCATCAAGCACAATGAAAGCCTCTCTAACCTAAGCAAATCAAATGGAGAAATTGGAAAGAATGAAAACAAAGAGACTCCAATCAATATCGAGCTCTGGAGATATCCTGTCTATGGGCTATGGAACGCGTGGAAAACCAAAGGGTGCCTCGTAATGATTTCGAGACAAAGTCATGGAATAGATGAGAGAGACGTGGGTCCATTAGCTCTATGGAAGGTTGGTGGGTTTGGTCCAAAATGAGAGGGCTCGATGAGCTTCTTCGTTTAGAATGTTTAATTGCGTAATGATATCCGGTGGTAATGGAGAGGTTCAAAAGACTAATGCTCTCAATCTAGTGTCTACGTCCAATTGGTTCTCGGTTCCATTTGGTTGAGGAACCATTGGATCACAAATGTAAACTCTTTCTGGTCATGGTCCCTTTATGGTCATGCGGTATGATCTAAAATCTATACCCAAGGGTGGTCGGGTAATCTACGCACTGGGGTGGTCCAATAGTCATAAGCCTGATTTGCTGCAATGTTCAATATGTTAAGTTATTCAATTTTCTCGGTGTGTCGAGTGGTATACTAAAGATAAGGATACGAAGTCCCGTATTTATGTTAGTTAACAATTCTTGTCCATTTGGTTGTAGTACCAATGGATCATAGCCAAAAAAAATTCTCTTCTTCTGCACCTTTGATGGCCATGTAGATGCTCAATGTAATTTTTAGTTTGGCTGATTCGACCAATACTCAAACTCTTTATCATCTTCAATATTTAATTCGTTTAGTTGTCTATTAATTCTTTGTATGTCTCTAGTTGTTTTGAAAACATTGAACCTAAGGCCTTTGTTAGGAAATAAGAAATAAAATATACAAAATAATCCCTCACGTAATCACAACAATAGAAACTAATATGCGAGAAAATATTACGGATGTCAAATAAAAATGCGTAATAAAAATAACACAATACAAAGAGACATTATTTAACGTGGTTCACCTAATTTGGGCTATGTCCACCAAGAATCACTTGCTCAGATTTTATTACAAGCCATCACTCTCTCAATACAATACCCAGATCTGTTTGGAGCTATGCTCAACAAACTCTACAAAATTCACACACGAATTCAGACACATCTGCAATGTTACATCAACCCTACCATATGCACAAAACCACATAAGTAGACAATTGCTTTAACAATTTTACAAAACCATGGGTATTAAAACCATGGGCCAAAAATCGTCTCATAAATATATGGGTCAAAAATACCACCCATATGAGAAAAATACGTTTCTCGGTATATTGGGCATGTTTTTGAGGCTATTTTTTTCTCGGGGCTACGCCCCGGACCCTAGCTTGGTCCCGGCCGGCCCCAAATCCCGGTGAGACAACTATGGACAGTTTATATTGCTATTAGTGTATAGTCTTCAAAAATTTCACACATAAAAATAGGCTCCATAACCTAATAATCTCCCACTTGGAGACTAGTTTTCCTTTGAGCAAGCTTCTTAACCCTTCACTAGTTTCGTGAAGACCAACCAAAGCTAAAAATAACTTCATTTTTCCCTTGTGACCACCTTGGTTATCATGTCTATAGGATTTTGACTGGTATGAATCTTCTCTAGCTTCAACTTCTCTTCCTCCAAAGTTGTCCCGATGAAATGTTACCTAAGTCAGTATATGTTTCATCCTAGAGTGGAAAGTATAGTTCTTAGCTAGGTGTTAAGCACTCTAAATATCACTATGTAGCTTCCCCGCCTTCTCCTTATGTCCCAACTCTTCAAGAAATTGTTTTAGCCAAATCATCTCTTTACTTTCCTCTGTGAAAACAACATACTCGGCTTCCATGGTTGACAAAGCCATCGACTTCTATAGTTGTGAAATCTAACTCGGTCTTGTCCCACCTACAATGTAAATATAACCTATCATGTTCCTCCCGATGTCTACATCCCAAGCCATATCTAAATCTACATAACCACACAAATTGGTGTCCGATCCACTATAGCACAAAATTGTCGCCATGGTTCCTCTCAAATCTTGAAGGATCCACTTTATAGCTGTTAGTTAGTGATCTCTACTTGGATCACTCATAAATCTACTCACCGCTCCCACTTCAAGGGAAATATTAGGCCTAGTACACACCATGTCATACATCAAATTTATGACTCGCTATTAGTAAAAGGTACCTTGGACATCTATTTTCTCTCTTGCTCTGTCTTGAGACACTACTCCTTTGATAACTTGAAATGGCCTTCCAAAGGAGTCCCAACCGGTTTAGCATCCTACATATTAAACTTCTCCAAGACCTTCTTAATGTACTCTTCCTGAGATAAAGTCATCTTTCGTTCCTTCCTATCCCAAGATATCCTCATACCAAGGATTTGTTTGGCTGCCCCCAAATCCTTCATAGCAAAGGATTCACTTAACTGCATCTTGAGTACTTTTATTTTCTAGATTTTTTTACCTACAACCAACATGTCATCCACATATAGACACAGGATAATATAACTACCATCCAAAAAAATTGTATACATGCAATGGTCAAGATGTAATCTAATATAACATTTCTCCATCAAGAAGCTATCAAATTTATTATACCATTGACATGGATCTTGTTTCAAGCCATACAAGCTTTTCTTCAGTTTTCACACCATCTCCTCTTTACCTTTGAACTCATAGCCCTCTCTGGTTTACTGCATATATAGATCCTCCTCCAAATCGCCATGGAGAAATATAGTCTTTACATCAAGCCTCTCTAAGTGCAAGTCTTCTGTTGCAACTATTCCAAGAATAGTTCTAATAGAATTCATTTTTACCACAAGAGAAAAAATCTCATCAAAATATATACCTTTTTTCTATGCAAACCCCTTGACCACCAATGGGCCTTGTATCCTTTCTTTCCTCCTTCTTCCTCTTTGACTATGTACACCCACTTGTTTTGTAATGCTCTTTTGCCTTCGGTAGATTCACCAAATCCTATGTCTGTTCTCCATGAGAGCCCGATGCTCCTCATCCAGGGATTGCTCCCACTTCTTCATGGCATCTACCCGCATTGTTTCATCAAATCTCATTGGCTCTCCACTATCGGTGAGTAATAAATAATAAAGAGAAGGAAAAAAATGTTCCTCTTCTTACCCTATAATACCTCCTCAATATAGGAGTTTGGGGTTCCTGCCTGAGGAGGCTTCGAAACTGATTCATGTGTCACTTTCCCATCTGGAAGATCCTCTACCAATGTATATTCTTTCTTGGATTCTTCCCTGTTTTCCTACAATTTCTACTTATACATGAATTTCTCATTAAATATCACATCCCTAGATCGAATGATTTTCTTGTCCTTAATACTCCAACATGTATAGCCAAAGTCATCGCCACCATAACCAATGAAAGTACATTTTTTTGATTTACCCTCCAACTTGGTCCTATCATCCTTGTCTATATGGACAAACACCTCACATCTAAAGAATCTAAGAAATAAATAAACAACTATCTTACCACCCCAAACATCCTCGGTATGCCTCCATCCAAGGAACTTAAGAGTCCTCTATTTATCAAGTACATAGTTGTGCTCACCGATTCTTCCCAAAAAGAAAGAGGTATTCTTGCATGTAACCTCATGGTCATAAGCACGCTCCATTATTGTTCTGTTCATCATTTCGACACCCCGTTACGTTTCGGAGTTCCTAGAACTATCTTTTACCTATGGATTCCATTCTTAGAACAATAATAATCAAATTCATTGCTTTAATACTACCCTCCATTATCTTACTTGAGACATTTTAGCTTAAGACCTATTTCATTCTCTACCAAGGCTTGCCATTTAACAAAAGTGTCAAATACATCATATTTGTTTCTAATATAGTAAACCCAAAATTTACTTATTGCATCATCAATAAAAGTAACATAATAACTTGAACCCCCAGAGATAATACAGAGCTAGCCCCCACACATCGAATGCACCAACTCTAACGTACTCTCTTTCTTGGTAGGTCCAACCTTGAGAAACCTTACAAGCTTCGTTTCCCATATATGGAGTCCTCACAGAACTTCAAACCTATTTATTTATATCTAGGAAAATCCTTCTTTATGATCTCCATGCCCTTATGACTCATATGAATGAGCCTATAGTGCCATAATGTTGTATCTATTTATGAATCCACAAAATTACAAACATTAGTGCTATAAGTGGTTAAATACAAGGTTCCAACCTTCTTACCTCTTGCCACCACAAGAGCACACTTGGTAACCTTCCAAGAGTTTGCTATAAATATCACAATACAACCATCACTTCCCAATTAGGCTGTCGATATATAATTTCATTTTAAAGTAGGTACATGTTTGACATCCTTCAATAGTCATGTATTCCTATTCTGCATCTTAGCCCGAATAGAACATTTTCCAACTATACTGCAAGGCTCATTATCACCAAGAAAAATATGCCCAAAATCCTCTTGAACATAATCAACAAAATAATGCCTATGTGGGGTAGCATGAAAATAAGCCCCCGAATCTAAAACCCAAGATTCAACAATATTGTGTAAAGAAAGAATAAAAGCATCCTAACACACATTACCTGTTGCAACATTTGTCTCCTTGTTTTCTTCATGTTGTTTCTTCTTGTCCCAAAGATCCCAACAATCCTTCTTTACATGCCTAGACTTTCCACAAGCCATCATACTATCTTGCTTTTGGATTTTGACCTTGCCCGATCCTTTGATTTTCCACGGCTTCCCATATTCTTTTGTCTTCCTCTAGTTTCTACTGTCAAAGCATTCCATGAAGTAGAATATTCCCCAGATATTTTTCTTCACATTTCCTCACTTAGAATCACCCCTAAAACATCCTCAAACTTTAACTTTAAGTTAGGCTGGAACCGATTTACTTACCGCCATTATCAGGCTATTATAACTCTTAGGTAAAGAGTACAAAATTAATAAATCCCTAACTTATTCATCAAATTATATTATAATCGAAGCTAGCATATTTACAACCGCCTTAAAATCATTTAAATTATCTACTACTAAACCATTCTCATACATATTAATATTAAACAACTTTTTCACTAAAAATATCTTGTTAGAGGTAGAGGGTTTTTCATATAAATTCCTAATGCATCCATAATTTATTTTTAGTCTTTTCCTTTGAAACATTAAATAATACCGAAGATGCAAGAGCACACACCATATTGTCCCAAGTGCCTTCCTATTCAGCAAATCCCATTCCACATTCGTCATGCTCGAGGGTTTGTTCACCTTCTCAGACAGTGTACTATAAAGATCCTTTTGATAAAGGTAATCTTCCATCTGCATCTTCCAAAGACTGAAATTCTACCCGTTGAATTTATCAACCCTTGATCTTCCATCATCTGCCATAGCTCCCACTTGAGCTAAAACTTTCCCCGCATTCAACACTTTAACAAACCAAACCAAGCTTTAATACCAATTGTTAGGAAATAAGCGATAAAATATACAAAATAATCCCTCATAGAATCACAACAATAGAAACTAATATGTAGAAAATATTATAGATCTCAAATAAAAGTGCAGAATAAAAATAACACAACACAAAAAGACAATATTTAATGTGGTTCACCTAATTTGGGCTACGTCCACCAAGATCACTTGCTCATATTTTATTGCAAACCATAACACTCTCAATACAATACCCGGATCTATTTGGATCTATGCTCAACAAACTCTATAGAATTCACACCCAAATTTAGACACATCTGCAATGTTACATCAAACCTACCATATGCACAAAACCACATAAGTAGACAACTGCTTAAGCAGTTTTACAAAACTCACAATGATCAAAACTATGGGTCAAAAATCCCACCCTTATGAGAAAAGTGTGTTTCTCGGTATATCATGCATGTTTTCAAGGCCAAAAATTTTTCTCAGGGGGCTGTGCCCATGGAACCCTCTTTCTCGGGGCCCAGGCCCTGACCACGAACCCCTGCGAGACAACTCGGAAAGTGTATAATACTCTTAGTGTACGGTCTTGAACATTTTCACACATAAAAATAGGCTCCATGACCTAACAAATTGACCTTGATCTATGTCTGCTGCAAGTGGAACTGCTTAGGTTTGGTTGTGGTATTATGGTTCAAAACTAAAATCTCTGAGTTCTTTGAGACCCATAATTGTCATATAAAATGTGATTGCATCTAATTAATTAATCAAGCTACAAATTAAATCAAATATAAACTATGTTTTTATATTTTCAATATATGGATGAACAAAAAGTAATAAAACAACTAATCTACTAAAGTAAATATTAGTTATTGTTTTCTAATATTTAAGAACAAATATTTTAATCTAGTAAAATTAATCTAAAACAAGAAACTTTTTGGATGTAGGTAATTTTTAAATGCCTAAATTTAAATCTAAAACAACTTATTGATTGGATCCTTCCTAATAAAACTCTCAATATCTTGCCTTAGAGGCGAGAATAAATCACAACTTCAATGAAGCTATTATTTCCTATAACTTCCTAACAATATTGAAGAGAAAAATTATATTGTGATATGATCTATGCAACTAATTGATAATTGAAATGGTGAAACAATTTATCTACTGTATTTGATATGAACTTTGAGATGATAAATTTGGAATTGACAATTTGAATGAATAGAGAAAAGAAACAACACCTCCAACCTGGATATACAAGAATAGTGGAAAATCTAGTTGTGTGAATATTGTCCCCTCAGTTTATCCTTCTGACATTTTTGTTCGCTTGACTCCAACAAATGTGAGCGCAAAAACAACAAAGAAAGAAAGATGCAGGAGCAACACCAAATTGGATTGGTAGACTGGGAAGCAATGCAAGTGGAAGAATGCAATCACAATTGAACTAAGATTGGCTTTGACGATTTTTAGCAAGAAAGGCAGCAACTTTGTAATAACAAGAATACAAATTTTCTCTAAGTTTTCTTGAGAATAAGCAATGGTTATATAACAGCTTGGTTGGGTTGTGAACTCACACACATGGTAGCCTTGAGGTGTCGTATCATTGAGTGAAGAGGTTGTTCAAACTGATTAAATCTATTTAAAAATAGAAGAGGGAGGGAAGACCATGTAATCAAACCCAAATTTAGCTAGTTTGGTTCATAAACACACCTTGGAAGTGAAGTTATTTGAAATCACATGTGTCTAATTTCTGCATGAAGGTTTATGGAAAAATCATACGAGAACTAGCGCCTGCGTAGGGTGACGAACATGAAACCGCCACCCTCTCTAGAGTGGCGGTCATAAAATCGCCACCCTACACAGGCGGCGATTCAAAACTGTTCCTAGGTAGGGTGATAGTTTTGACAATTAAGGTAAAAACATGTATAAAAAGAAGCAAGAAGCTAGCATAAAGGGCGTGGAGGCTAAGTAAGGATTTCTAGGCTACAAATATATATTTTGAGTGGGTTTAGGAACTCGAAAATCTTACGAAAGGATATGAATCATCATTGGGGATCTTTTGTAACTATTTTTCTCGACAATGTAGCACATACAATTTTGGGTGTGTATAGTCTCCAACTTTAAATTCCCTAGCCTTAGCCTTTTTATCAAAGATATTATTCACTTTTAGTTGATGCTTTTTGATACAATCAACCACTTGGAGTCTATTCTCTTTTAGATTCTCAAGAAATAGGATCCTCTTGTCAATAGAATCCTTGTGTTATTCATCTTGTATTCCATGGAACACTTTGAGAGTTGGCATTTCAACCTGTAATGGGAATTTATGCTTACAATCCATATAGTAGCTGGAATGGTGACATACTTATTGCTTTCTTTTGAGTGATCATGTCTACCCATAATGTATCATCTGACTTCTTATGCCAATTCCTCTGGTTTTCATCCACGAGATTGTGGGAAATGGTCATGATGTTCTTGTTAATTGATTCGACGAAACTATTTCCCTATGGGTAATAATATGATGAGTGGGATAGGGAAATTCCATAGCCATAGAATAATTATGTCAACTCCCTTGAAGAAACATAGGTAGCATTATCTTCTATGATCATTTGTGGGAGTCCAAAGGGATGATAATATTCTCTTTTATGAAGTTACATACTATCTCAATGTTATCCTGTTTGGTGGGATGGCCTCCACCAATATTTTTGAAATAATATATCGTTGTGAGGATGTGGGTGTGCCCTGCACTAGAGTGATGATGTAGAGTGTTGATGAAGTCTAGTCCCCACTACTGAAATGGTTCTTCAATGAAAAATGGCATGAGTGGTAGTGTTGCAAGCTGTGGTCTCCCAAAAATTGTTGACATGATTCACACTTAGAAACCCATTCTTGAGTATCTACGTAAAGAGGGTAGGCCAATAATATCTTCCTTGGAGAATCTTATGTGTAGTAACAATTGCTTAAAAATTCTCACCACATGCTTGGTTGTGATATACTTTAAGTAACTTTTCTTGTTGTTCTTTGTCTACACACTTGAGAAAAGATCCATCAAGACCTCTTTTGTAGAGTGCATGGTTCCAGATCACAAACTTTGTTGCCTTCATCTTGAGTGTTCTCCTTTGCTTGTAGTCAAGATGAGGGGGAATTATCCATAGGTTAGATAATAGAAGATGGCTGCATACCACTCGTCACTAGTAGTTACGAAGAGAACTTTTGGACTATCTTCAAAATAATTGGAGAAAGTGCAACTATCCTCACCATGTTGAGCTTTGAGAGCTTCATCTTTGGCGATCAATCTATACAGACCATTTCCCCATATTAAATTGGAGGGATAGATCTCCAAGTCATAATCTTGAGTCTTTGCAACCCAATTTCCTCTTTTAGATTCGGGATCTTGTTGTTTCAATATGGACTTGATTGCATTGTCGGGGACCATCACTACCGTATGAGAGTTAAGTATGTAAAACCTAAAAAAATTTACAGCCTTGACCACTGCATAGGCATGTTTCTCCAATTGGCTATAGTTTAGTTTAGAATTCTTCAATGAGAAGATCATAAAAATATAGGTTCTTCCACACCTTCATCATTCTTTTGAACAAGCGAAACGGAGAGAGTATGTTCCAACACATAACAATAAATGATGAACTCTTTATTGAAATCTAGAGATATGAGAGTCGAGGATTTGACAATAACTTTCTTGATTTCATAAAAAAAAATACCTTATCATTCTAATTGAATCTTTCTTGAGGTTTCATCATGGTGGTGATGTTCTTCGTCAATTCTGTGAACTCTGGAACAAAGCGATGAAGAAAGTTTACCTTTCAAAAGGAGTGAAATCCTTTCTTGCTTGTGGAAAAAGATAATGATTGAATGGCTTTCACTCTTTCAATGGTGCTCTTGTTCAAATGTGCCCCATATTACCTTTTGTAACTCCAAAAATGCACTTTTTTGGGTTTAAGGATATGTCGTGTTTTCTACACCTCATGAGTACCTATTCCAAATGATGAATATGGTCTCCCCTCTTTTTGAGAAGATTGTGAGATCATCTAGGTATATGAAAATACAATGATTCAAATCTTTGAATGCTAGATACCACCATTTGAAATGTAGCCCCTATATTGATTAGGCCAAAAACATTTTGTTGTATGTAAAATTTCCCCAAGGTGTCATGAAAGTTGTCTTGGTGTGATCCTCCTCCACCACCTTGATTTGATTATACCTTGAGAATTTATTGAGAAAAGAGAGAATTTTAGATCTAGGTGACCACCTACAAAATGTGATCCATGATGGGGATGGGGTAATTATATTTTAGTGAACCTGGTTAAAATTGTGGAAATCCACACATATTCTTATTTTTCCATTCTTATTTCGCATGGGCATAATGTTTTCCACCCATGTGGAATGATGGATGGGAAAGATGATCCTTGCATTGAGAATTTTCATCACCTCCTCTTTGATTTTGGTCTCTATATTTGGGTTGTATGGCCTCTATTTTACTCTCGAATGGCTTGTCATCCGAGATTCAAGGGAATTGAGTGGTGCATTTCCTTTGGTTGGAAGGATTTAAGCTCATCGTAAGAATAGGCCAAAACATATGAATATTTCTTAAGCAATGATACGAACCTTCTCTTTTCTTCAGGTGAAAAACTTTCCAATGTTGACCATTCTTGGGTTCTCTAGGGTGCCGATGTTTTCTTTCTCAAAATCAGCTAGGCACCGAGAAGATTTCTTCTCCTTCTCTTGAATGAATCTATCATGCTTATCAAAGAGGTCTTCTAGAGAGACTAGGCCTTTAGGATCTTGTTTCCTTTCAGTTTGATCACTCCTTCTTCATCAATTCCTTCAATTCCTTCTTTATCCTCTTTGACTACCACCTCCTTTGTGGATTCTCACCTCCTTCAAAAATTAGATTATTGAAATTATCTCTTTGTTATAGGAAATATAGGAGTTGATTATCATCATTGAATACTTTCTAGTGGTTTACATTATCGAGCACACTAGGTCTGAACACCATCTCCACAGTTACCTTATCCTTTCCAAATGATGAGTGTGGTATCACAAGGGAATTAGAAAATGCAAGGTAATCAACCTTTTTCATTTCATTTTCTTGAGGAATGATTCAATGGAGAATGCATCAAATATTCAATGCACTCCCACACTCTATTTATGTAATGTCAAAGTCTTAGATTCTTCACTTGGTAATCTTTCTATATTTTCCTTATTATTACCTTTGTGTCACCTTGGCATTTTAGCTTCTTGATCCCTATATCTTTTTCTACAAATGTGCCCAAGAGGAGAGCTTTATACTCCACCGTGTTATTTGTATTATCAAATTATATCTTGTAGGAAAATGGGTATAGCTCACTACCGATGGAGAGCACAACATCACACCTTCTCTTAAACCAAACCTGGAATGAATACCATTGAATTCCATTTCCAAATTTGATCTTCTTCCTCCTCCATAAGAAGTGGAAAATTCTAATCTTTCTCTATGTGAGGAAGTATTTTCCAAGCCCACTATCATAGAATAGGATTTTCGCCTTATATCATAAAAATTTTTGTATCGTGTACTTTGTCTTCCTTATTGACAGACATTTTTTCATCTCACCTTTTATTGGAATGGTTGCTATATGACCAATCCATTTTGATTTCTCCACCCAAATATCTACAAAATATTTGACTCAGTAACATCCCAAAGGATGTTGGAATGTCTGCCACCAAGATGGTGAGAAGCACCTTCTTCTCTGGAAAATCAGCTAGTGCTACCTATGCATCCTTGATTCTTCCCACCAATGGCACTTGTTTGATTCCATAATAAATAGGAGCTACTTTTTTGGGTTAAGGTGAGGCTAGAGAATTTGTAACTTTGACTGACATCACATTATTTGAGGCTCTAGAATCTATGATGCAATTATTGAGTTGGAAGCCTTTAATGAGAAGTGACAAGTAAAAAGGCTCAACTTTTTTGGTTTTGGAGGCACTGAGGGCTAGCATGTTTTGTGAAGGTGGTGTGATGGTGTGGGAAGTAGGCCTTTAGAATTTGAGTTTGATTCTATAGAACTACCACCACAGACTACATCAACAAACCTATCAAATTGGGTAGGGTGCATTTGTAAATATTCTAGCTCTGTGATATGGACTTTGGTTTTACTCGCATGTTCCACATAATCAAATGGGGTCATGGTGGGTGAGGTTGAAGTTCGGGATGACAAAAAAATTTACATGGAAAAGGTTTTTCTACTTTGGGAGTTGGGTTTTCTTTCACAAATGTGTGGTAACTAGGCTTGATAAAGATGGGAATTTAGATTTTGGTGGTACATTAGATGATTTTGCGGGAGTAACATTTGAATAATAATTTTCCTTAAAAATTTAGGGAAGGAATAGAAAACTTACTTGGTGTGGTACAGTGGGATTCTTGCTAACTAGTGGGTTTGGTTTTTCTTTTTGATTCCATTGAAGGTGGTAGCATCGATCTTCTGCTCATAATTTTATTTTTATGGAATTTCTAGGGAGATATTCATTTTTTTCTTTTCATTCACCATGGCCTTTTGGGATGAGGCTTCTTTCTCATATTGTGCACAAGTGAAAACTACACATGAGAAGCTTGGGGATTCTTCATCATTTTCATCTTTATCTCCATCAACATACTCAATTAGGCCATTGTGTGTATCACCATCAACTTCCAACTTTGAAGATAGTTATCATTATCACCTACATCTTCTTCTTCAGTTCTTCTATCTCCACTTCTTCCTCTGGTTCATCAGTGTCACAAGTGGCATTGATTGGTGGTTCTTCGAGAGCAAGCCAATGAGGAGGTGGGGTAATCCTTGCTCTATTATGAGAGATTTGGATTCCTTGAGTGCTTCTTCATTATAATTTGAGACATTTTCTTCTTCATGGAAACCAAGTCATTGGCCATTTTCTAGAACATTGGGTCCATGGTGACCAAGTTTGAACTCGACCTTTTTGTTTCTCATTGGGACCTTTCACTTTTCCAGAAAAAGATCAAATCATCTTCAATATCTCGATCGTGAAGTCCTGTGCTTCCTTCAAATCTCTGGGTTGGGCTCTTCTGAGGAAGAAACCAACTTCTGATGGTAAAGCACTGATGAAGAATATTTTCAAATTATTTTCGGAGGCATGACATCTTCAGGTTTCTTCATATTATCCTATTATGTTTTTGATTAATTCTCTCATTGATTCAAAGTGTACTTCTTCATTTGTACCAACTAGACCAAGAGATCCTACAATATTCCGTAGATTTGAACTATGTTCGATTCCTCTTCTTATATCTTCCCAACAGTGATAGATCTTAGTGGCAATATGTAGAACCATTTGGTATATTTTTCTTGAAGTGACTCCACAAAGAGTCAGGACTAACACATCTTCATGTTCATGCCCAAAACACCAAAAATGGTGATGAATGTTGTTACATGCTCCTCGAGGAGTTGAGAACCATCTCCTCTGAATATTTTAGGAATTTTTTTCTTGAGCCTTTTGGTATCTCGTGGAGTGGTTGAGGAAGAGAAAGTCACCATGGTGTTTCACCCCATGGAAACATTTGGAATGTGTTCTTCTTCATGGCATGATCCACCATTCCATTCCCTAATTCTAGCTTCCAATCTTTCTAAGGTTGTGGCTTTCTTCTACTACTCTTGCATCTACTTTGGCTTGAGCTCTTTCAATATCTTCAATTTGAGCTCTTATTTCTACTTCATCTCTTGCTTCTCTTTCTCTAGCTTCTTCTTTGGTCTCTACATCGGTGAAATCTTCAAGATTCTCATTGATGTATGAAAACTCAACATCCAATGGATTAACAACACTTGGACTCCCAATGTGACCAATTTTTTGACAAAGGGGAGACCTTTGATTTTCTTCTCTTGAAGTTCTTGAAGATGGGATCGATTTGATCCTCATTGTCTTTGTTTTTGTGTGTACCTTCTATCTTCCAGCTTGAAAATATATACTCTTCTTTGTGGTGCTGAATCTATCTTTGCCTTTCTAATTCAACAGTGCATTCTTCTTTGAGGTCAAGTACTCTCATGGAAATGAAGTATTGGTTGACACTTTTCCTATTGCATGACAAATAACCTCTCACAAATCAAAAGCAATATCCTCTTGAATATGGAAAAAGTAACTCAAGTATTTCAATAGGAGGATTTCCCAGAATAGCCATGGTTTGAAGACATAAGGATCGGATTACTCAAATTCCAATTCTAATTTTTCAAAAAAATATTTTTTTGTATTTTTCCAGTCATTTTTTAGGTGCGATGTTGCTAAATCTTCCCCACGGTGGGTGCCAAAAATGTTGGCAAGAAAATTTTTGAGTGGAAAAATTTATGGGTTTCTTTCCAATGCTTTAGGAATCAAGTCCTCTCTACTTAAACATTATACATATTTACATGCATGAGTAAAGTGATTTTTATCCATGGTGGCCTTACGGACGAGGATCTAATAGGGGCATTCCACTAACCTGCCGAAAAAGCTAGCAATTGCTTGCTAGAGAGGAATTTTTCAAGAGAGTAGGAAAGGGAGTGAGAATATGAAGTAGGGAAACTAATGTTGTAAGTAGAAAATCAGATTCTTACATACACTAGTTAGAAAATCTTACACATGCATTTTTAAAGAAGAAAACAACATGATTTTGGGGCTACTGGCTAGAGGAAACCATATGTACAAATACGTACACATTCATATGCCTTGGAACACACAAATTTCTTCCTTTATTAGCTTGCAAAATCACAGTTGTACATAGTGAGGAAATGAGGAAATTAAAGAGAAAATGGCTAACTCTTTTTCACTCACAAGTAAGCAAAATATCTCTCATGAATTTACAAGAATACAACTAGCTAGAAAGAAAGAATTTCAAAGAAGCTCAAATGAGGAGCTCATTACAATTTATAGAAGAGGAGCAACTCTTCATCTTCCCGGTGACCTTTCATATGTCCTATTTTTGACTTTAGACTATTCATATTCCTATCAAATATTAAGTCCCTTTTATAAAAACAAGGTAACTTAATTTTTACATCATGTTTCTAAAGTCACTTTTAATTGACTTAAAAATATATTAAAAAGTAAAACCCAATGAAAAATTATAATGTTGAAGAGAGAAATAGGGGAAACTTGGGGAGAGAGAAGAAGAAGAAGAAAGAGAAAGAATCATGTAGAAGAATGAGATGCTCTAGTGGACTTGATCTCACTTCCGACCGGTCTCCATCTCATTGCACTGCTTGAAAGACCTCCATTTCTCTAAACTCCTTGCTGAAACGAGCCACTACAGGTTCCACTCTATCAGCGTGGGGAATACACACACAAAACTTAGAGTCTCTATCCACCCATCAGAAACATTGTTGATATCTTTGCACTTTCCAACCATGATGGATGCTTTTCTGCAATGAGTGCAATGGCGACACAAATCTCTGAGAGGAATTCTAGGGTATCCTTATTGAAGGATAATGGATTTCCACCTCTTTTTAACATATTATTTGAATGGCCCAATCAACTCATCGATTGTTGTGTCTTCTCCCATTGCATGGCACTCCAAGTTTTTGAATTTGGTGATTAATATTATCCTACAACTTGTACGCTATATTTTTGTTCATTTTATCATCCAACTTGGAAATGGCTTGGTTGATTGTTTCAAACTGATTTCTAAGGCCCTTTCCATATGTGCACAATAAGTCTTGAGAAGGGTGCTAAAAACCTTCTTTCTAATCAACTCTTGAGAGAGATTGTTTCTCATTTCACTCACCAATGGACACAGAGGACCCAATGATCCTTTCTTTCTCCAAATATTCTCTCGAGCACCTCATCATTTTTGTAGTTTTACACATGTAGGTGAAGATTTTGACTTCCTCTTAGAGCACCAAATTTCCCTTTTAGAAATTATGTTGATCCATTCATTATTAGCTCATCCTTGCACTATGAGCTCTTGTGCCCTCTCTTATAGATTATGGGTTGAAGAAGATGATGATTGAAAATTCTTCAATAGGAATTGCTAGGCACATTCAGATCCACTAGTTGTTATACATAGGATGAAAGAGTTTGCACTGCTCATTTAGCTTATCAATATTTTCTTATATTATTTTTTCCTTACCACCAAGTGAGGATGAAGACTGCTGATACATATGAAAATCCCCTTCATGAGTAGTTGACCCTAGTTGGATTGTGCTCATTTCATAATCAACCAATGTCATTTCATCCACTGGCTTGATCACCTTAGGTTGGGCTACTTCAATATACTTGATTACCTATTTCTCCACTATAGAACCATGAGGCGATGTGCATGAGATTTATTTTTCTTCCCTTGGCCAATGAGGAAATTTTCCGATAAATTAGGAATTGTGACTTGTTGAACAATGTGTGTATCAGGGTGTTATTGTCTCCTACATCCATGGGAACATTTCATCATACTCAGGCTCTACGACAGGCATATCAACCATTCCTTGCTCGGGTGGAGGAGACATATATTGGATAGGAGAGGAGTAGTATGGACAAGAGGTGAGGCCTCTTGTGGTGGTTCAAAGAATGGGTCTTGAATTGTGTGTGTCTTATTATACTTTAGTTTCTACACTTAGGTCTTCCTCTTGCATTTCTATAATTGGGTCTTCTCTTCTTGCTCTCTTTGGTGACTTTTCATGAGAAGAAGTATTCAATTTATCCTTTCGGATTACTCCTTGTCTTGTTTCCTAATAAGAAGTCTCACCAATTCTTATGTGAAGCTTTTTTTGACTCATGAGGACACCTCATGATTGAATGATCATGGTTATCTTCCTTTGGAACCAATTCTCACTCCCGACCACTTTATTAGTTCATTCCTTGATGTCTCTTGACTCACAAGCATGCCAATTTACTTGAGGCCATGGGGAAACCTTGATCATTGCATATTCAAGATCATATATTTCTATTTCATCATCTTGTAAAATATCCTCATACCAAGAGAACTAGAATTTCCTCATCTCATCAAATTTCATCCTCATGTGATCCTTCTCCCAGTACTTTGAATTCGTCAACAAAATTATCCCAATAATCCTCAATTTGTGGATCATCATGTAAGTCTATGATATGAAAAGATTCAGGATCATCTCAAATTTCAAAATTGAGTTTGAAAATATAGGAATATAGAGTCAAATGTGTGAAGGTAGGCTCCTCGAATGAGATACATCATTTGTATTCTTACATGTGAACACCTCAGAGAGATGGGAAATGAGATCAAATTATTTTTTCTACTTTTGAGTCTATTGTTCACCTGTATGAACTACCTTCAGAGCTCAAATAACACAATTTGGTCACTAAGGTACTTGGGAAACCTTAGGGAGCTTGGTCAAAGTTAAAAACTCACAAGTAGGAGAAAGTTGAGAATTGTATGAAATAGGAACCATATTTTTTGATTAAGGACACCACTTGTGGCGACATCCTTGCTTCCAAATCACCCTCCAAAATTTCAGACCATGTATACATCATGAATGCATCATTCATGCGGGTGAAGTGTCTGATGAATTTCTTCCATTACCAACTGGGGAGTTTCTTGAATGTTGGAACCTTTGGCAACAATGTTCGTGTGAAAGAGCAATCCTTGAATGACCTCAAGCTAGCGAGAAAATAGACCAAGTAAGAAGTCATGTGGAAATTATTTGTCATGGGAACCTAGAGTAGTTGCAGATGCAAGTTATCACTGATTATCTTCCCCCAATCAATTTGTTTTTTCCTTCATCCTTTATCAGAGATGAAAAGGGACATCCAATCTTGAAATTCCTCATGTTTGCTTCACCCATCACTCACGATGAGGAGAGTGATTATATCAAAATAGCCTTCACAAAACTTGCATCTCGAAAGTGTTTTTGACATCCTTGAGGCTTTCTTCCTATCTTCATCCATGATCCTAATGCAATCCCTTACATGTATGCATCCATTTTTCCCACTCATGCATGACCTTCTCCTTTGTGATGATGACCATGTTGGGTGATGTTGGAATTTGCAGAGTGAGTGAGATGGTTATGGGGTTAATGAATGCCATTTCCGCACCATTTTTGGCTTGAATTTTCCATGTTTTAGGCTCATAGTGGTGTGAGTAGGCCAAGACCAACTCAATGCTTTGTACGGACACGGGGTGTCCCACAACTACAAACAACCCACTTGTGAATACTTGATCTTCAATCTTCCCTCTTTCCTTTGGCCATTATGTGAGATTTTAGATCATTTTAATCTATATAGAATATATCATTGTCATCTATCTCATACTTAGAAGAGAAAGGTTATGTTGGTTTCATTCCTGAAAACTTGAACTTCATGATTACTCAACACTTACTATGTCTAGGAAGGGTGACTTACTATTTTTAGTAAGTGATAGAAAATGCTTCTCCGAGCTCCAATTGTAGATGATAACTTGAATTTTGACTCCTAGTATGTTTCCTTTATGAAATATGTCCTTTGAAACAAGCTACTATTTTTAGTAAGTATTTATGAGACAACTTACTATTTTTAGTAAGTGTGAAAATTCAACTCTTTCAACCTTAACTAGATATGACAACTTTAATTCCTTCTTCTCACTATGTTCCTCTCACCTTTTGGATCAGTTTGCTATTTTTAATAGGTGCTCATGGGATCACTTAATATTTTTAGTAAGTGTCAATTTTGGATTGAGGTGACCATTCTCATAATTTTTGCCCATGATATGTCCGCTGTGTTCACCACCTCCTTCGCAGCTTCTTCAAATGGTGGTTTACCTGAAATAGTACTCCCCATGTAGAAGGCATACTATTTTTAGTAAGTATGCTTCTAGTGATCAGATCATGAAGGAAAAAAATTTCCAATATGGGTTTTTGCCCAATATCACCCCTATGAAATATCAAGCTTACCCAATCACGGGTTTATGAGATTTTCAAACTTTAAATTTTTTACTTGGTGACAGCCAGATACGAGCATGAAAACCATTAATGGAGCTTAAAAATTACAGGTCTCCTTTTCCACATTGGATCGTGATTAAAATTATATTTTCGATGTGGGTTTTTCCTTCTTATTTCACTAGTGAATTTTCTCTGCAAACCGATTGTAAGTTGATCAAGAAATTAATCTTTTGTTTTTGTTGTGTAGAAAAGGAGATTTATTCACTACAAAAAATACTTGTTGAGAATGGGAGATATTTTATTGATATTTTTAGGAATTTCAAAAATTGTGAAGACAACAAAAAACCTCGTCTCGATCTGTGCCCTAGTTTGCAAATTATATCAAATTCTTCGTCTGCAGCAAGTGTGAGGGTTTTCAGGATGGAAATCTTCGTTCTTCTCTTCCATTCTTCATTTATTTGATCAAATTTTCCTTTGAGATATCTATATTCTTACCATGTGAATGAATTTTCGAGCTAGATGAGTGTAGATGGTGGAAAGAAGCTCTAGAAAATTTTTGGCGACATCTGAGACATGGTATGGAGGTGTGGGGAAAGAAGCAGACACAAAAAATGGCTAAGTGTTGTGATTTCATCCAAAACTCATGAAGGCATGGGGATGAGTGAATTTTTGTGTCCTCTTTGTCCCCTTAGCTAAAGGGATGAAAGGGACATAAATTTACATATCGTTCAGGATGCCACACTTGGCGATCATCTGTACATTGAGAGAGAGGGCTACTGACTAGCTCTTGGAGGCTGAATTTTGCACCGCAAAGGTACATTGATGACTTGGGGCCATAAGGGGCTTGGAAAATTTGTGTCTCATTTGTCCCCTTAGCTAAAGGGATAAAAGAGAAATAAATTTTCACATTGCGCGCCAGTTGCAACATTTGGCGATCATCCGTGCATAGTGAGGATAAGCTCGACAAGCTCCTAAGTGGTGAACTGGTGATGCGCGAGGTCCTATAGGTGATCGGAGGATATAAAGGGATGGGTGCATTTTCATGTCCCTCATGTTCCTTTTAAAGGGATGAAAGGGACATCAAAATGCACCAGTCACCTAGAACTAACATAACACCACAAATTGGCATAGGTCACCAAACCAGGTGCCTACTTCGACTAAAGCCGATAGTTGTGTTGATCCAGTCATTTCAAGAAGCACCCAAATCTTGCACAAAAACTTAAAAGAAATAATACATTCAATAAAAAATTGCATCAAGATGAAACACATCACCTTACAAAGCACTTGAGATACTCAACCGCATATTCAATCAAGAACATGCTTCTCATGGAAACCCCATCTTCATTCTCGTACTACTATATTTAACTTCTCTAATGAATACCATGCATCTAATCTCCTCTATCTCATTCTCATATCTAGATATGCAATCCCAAACATGCATGTGTAACTAAACTAATTTAAGCACTGCAATACCAAGATAAAACCATGCCTTAATAACCAGATCTCGCAATTTGACCAACATTCTTGTGCCTCTAAGAACTAGGGGTACCTTAGCAACCAAGATACATTCCATGCATCTTCTTAATTCTTCGATCTTTTATTTTCTGTTTAAAACTAGGATTCCTAGTAACCAACCACGACCACCCTGTAATCGACCATGGTTACCTCGCCGATGTCGGTTGCCGAGGTTAACCGAGCGTTAGTCACTTGTAATTTCCAGCAACCTTACTCTTCCATCTTCCACTTGAGACTGAATCTCTTCTTGTGATCTTAAAATAACCCTTCTCTCATCCATGTCAGGTACTAACCACTAAAAACCATGAAGCAAACCCTTACTTTGAAAACTAAATCCATCACTCTATCAAACAATGCTCGATACCAATTGTTGGGAATTCGAGACTACGGAATAATGTTATGATTTAATAACAAAAAAATCATGCACACAGGATCTAAACAATTCCCAAAAATATACAACGGTGGAAGTACAAACTAGAATAATCCAAATCAAGACAAAGTACACCCATATAACACAACATGTACCGTGGCTCACCCAATATGGGCTACGTCCACCAAAGATAGAGATCTCATATATATAATATAAAAAGAGTAAAAATTAACTTTTCAATACAATAGTATAATGCATATCTCCAAGAGTATCTCATCTCCTCCGATCTCTAAATGGATCCCCATGAGTGCATGAAAACGTGCCTCCAAACACCACCAAGTAGATCTCACATAACCCGAACTCTGCATCTCGATCTACTACCAAGTTCTCTATGGATATGCAAACAAGACCTCTCACATGGGTCTACCATATGTGCAATTATAACGATGCACTAAGAAGTAAGTTTGTCTTTCCATCACTTGTATAACCTGAAAAACATGAATCTGACCTCCTTTACAATATCTAGATCTACATGGATCAACAATACAATATGATCTCATGGATCTACAATACAAGATCTCACCAACATTTAGATCTACAAGAAGAATCTCTGTGTGCTTTTCATACTATACAAGCTATTACTGATGAGACAATAAATATACAAAGGAAATATAGTAGAAGATGTTACCCTCTTCTCATCATTGAGATGTACCTATTATTTCCTTCTATCCAGATTCCTCTCCATGGAAGCTCTATCTTCATGTAACATGTTCTTTCTTTCTCTTCTTCTTCATCCTCTCAATCTAGGAGAATCAAGGATCTAATTCAATCCTTCTCTTAATTCACCTTCTAACCCTGGCTTTCATGTTTATATAGGCATATACAAACTTAGGGCACAATAGTCATGTAAGTACATCCTTTAAATCAACTTTAAAACAAAATCTAGATTAAATTCCAGTGAGTTAAATATAAACTTTCACGCATAGGTAACCGACAATGGTTACCTTGATTGTGAAAGTTTCTTGACCTGGAGACGGATACCCGATCGGTCTTTGGTTACCGTGTAAACCGAAAGGTGTAAAATAGGCTATTTATGAAGCAATTCAACTACACAACCTAACATTAGGTTTTTGTTTCAATTAGAAAAATTATATCCTATTATTCCATATTATTTTAGTTTCATTTATACAACATTTTAATCCTCCTAATTAGATTAACTAGTAACAACACTTTCATAGTTTGGTTTCATTTTAGTTAAGAATTTTGGTGAAACTAACGTCTTTCACGCTTAGGATCCTTCTTCTTCTATCATGGGTTAAGTCTCTTTATCTGAATTACTTAAGTGGTATCCCACTTGTTAGACTATTTTACAAAAATCCCTAGATGCCACATATTTTGATGAAAATATGCCATCGCACGAACTATGTTTTGTACTTCATAGTTTCTTTATCGCTCCTAGTCTTGATGAGCCCGTATCTAATCAACCATTGTTAGACTCAATTCACACTTTAGGAACTTTATTTCAAAATAATTTTCAAGCCTTGCGTACATTCTTTCAAGATAAATTTTTAGCCACCGAATCCACCATCACATCCCTTAGATATGAAATTCAACAACTTAAGGATGCTTCTCAATCACATACACCCTAAATACAATCTATGGAATCAACCATCACATCCCTTAGATATGAAATTCAACATCTTAAGGATGCTTCTCATGTTTTTATCCTTTTCCATCTTATTTGCAATCTATGACCACTACATGTCATCTATCCGAACCTCAAGACATATCATTTCCTTAACTTATCATATTTTAGCATAATACGATGCCACATGACATTATTAGTCAGCTCCTTAGTCATAAATTAATAATTTGACCACCTAATCATAACTTTTCTCCGATCGGTTAGCAAAATATCATGGTAAACCATACTGTAATTATCATCAAATCAATGGACATAATGAAAATGATTTCCATACTTTTCATCGAATAATCCAAAGTCTTAAACGTCAAGGTCTTATTTTCATTTAATACAAAACATCCTATGACCTAGGTTACGTCCGCATGGGTTCCTAAGGCTATTCCTTCGGTTCATCACGATCCACCTAAAAAATCACCTACTGTATCACCAAGTCAAAAACCTACCATAATTAATCCACCACCTCCTCATACCCCTTCATCTACAACATTACCAAAGAAAAAAAATCATCACTTATTAAGGTTTTCTCTAGATCACATCCGCTTACTAAGACATTTGTTGTATTACCAAGCCAATCTCAGCCACTTACTCTTAAGATGACCTCACTTCTTCTCCATTAAAGATATCTACCACATCACCACATCATACACAGAAATCACCACTTAAAGTTAAGCTTGTAATTCCAAAATTTGTCATAGATCTTACATATGTTGATAATTGGGACTCGAGATGACATTTACTATGATAATGAACCATGTGATAGTCACACTCCTCCCTCACATCTCATCAATTTTTTTAAGGAAAAAAATCCATACATTGATCCACTTAGTGTATTTTGATTTGGCCTTCATCATGTACATACCAGGGGTATAAAAATCACACATCCCCCTCACCTTAGCATATATCCTCTATTGCATTTTCATATAGGCATACTTATCACACGTCTTAGCATTGTCATTACACGATGACACACTCTTGTGCTTATATTCATACTTGACTATTTAGGGATTACCATTACAATGAACCCCACACACATCACTATAGGCACTACATATTCCATTCTTCATCCTACATTGCGTATATATACACTATTCATCCTACACTTATTTCTACTATTACATTATACATAGCATACACTAGTCATCACTATCCATGTGCTTAGTTTTACATTTCATCCTCACATTCTATATTCACGCTTAGGTCACATTATATATGGGTCTAGATTTACATGTCATCACTACATATTCTATCTACACATACCACCACATCTTACATCATTTACACACCTTACATTTCCTACATTGCATAATCCCTATGACACATTCATACATCCTAAATGTTCTACATGTTACACTAGATTCCATTACACATGGATCTAGTTCTACTTATCATCATTTCATATTCCATTTTTATATACATTGCATATCCTATATCCATTACACATCCTATATTGCCTTTACACCCTCATCACTTGGTCATTTACACTTCATTGTCTTCTACATGCTACACTCACCACCCTATGACACACTTTAGTTCCTCAGTCCATACTTGACCGCTGAGGGTTTACCAATCAAATGGACCTTACACTAATCATGTGATATTCCCTTCTACAATATATTTATCACAAGACATTTCCAGCATTAATGACATACACCGTAGGTTAAATTATCACCATCTTATTATCTTGTAGTGGTATACACTTTAGGCTAAATCACCACCCCCATTATCATCTTATAGTGGCATACACCTTAGGGTACATCACCACTCCCTTCTTTTCAATCCCATAGTGAAATAAAATTTAGGCTAAATTATTACCCATCTTCATCATTTCACCTTGTAGTGATATACGCTTAGGGATAAATCGACACTCATCTATTCAAAAAGTTATGGTATATGCTTAGGATGTATGGTCCACACACATATTTCCATATGGCTCATTCCCATCCACTCATTGTTTAGTGATATATGCTTAGGTATAAATTATCACTCCTCCATTTAGCAAGTCATGATATACACCTCAGCTATAGGGGTCACGCACATCTTTCCACCTACCGCATCACATCACCATTACATATACACACTCATCGCAACGCGCTAGATATAACACATGATAATCGACCATTTCTTGATGACGCACTCTCATTTATGGTTCATTCTTAACTACGAGGGGAAAAAAATGAACCTCTCCACATACACTTCCATCCACTTGGGGGCACGTTGCTCCTATAATTCCATCTTGAATTCCATTCCATTCACCCATAACATAACACATTATCTTGGGGAATTTACTTTTGCTCACTAGTGTTTTTCATGCTCAATTTATTACACATGTTAGACTTGCTTTATTATATGTCATTATCATACACACATGCATGTTCATGCCTTTTGTTTAGTGTGATCACGGATATAAGACTCTACACGTGGCATGGATACTTTCCTTCTACCCTTCCTATATTTTTTTGTTGTGGGCATCCACAATCATCTTATCCGGGTGTTATTCTTTCATTTTGTACTTAACATATTATACTACTTGTTCATACACATTTTGAACTATTGGTTATCGCTCTAACATGCTAACAGTGTTCCATGTGCACCACTTGTTTTGCTGAGAATTACATGTTTCCATGAATACTTGTTTGTTTCTACTTGTTTGTTTGTTTTCCATTATATGTGGGTTTTTCCTTTTCTTGTGTGCACACTTGTCTATTTTTACAGCCATGGTAGCCTTAAGTGTCTTGCTGACATCATGAGTGATGTCCCATGTTTGAAACCCAATTTTGCAATCTACTTGTTTTCTTATGTGTTTACACTCTTTGTGTTTAGTCGTTTCTAGATTGTCTGCGTATTTTACACCTATCTTCTTGTATGCATGTGTTTTTGGACTAACCCTTGTTTTTCTATCAATCCCATTTTGTGTTTTCCTTGGTATCTACCAATCATTTTCCCTTCCCCCTATAGGGAAGAGTTCTACAAGTTAGAGTATAGTTGGTCCTCTTTTGGGATCTCATTCTTCTTTTAGCGATGTCACATGTATCCCCAAAAAGGGGGCATCATTGAAGGTTTATACAAACATAGTGTATTTACACTTTGGTTTACAAATAATGAGTGAGTTTAGACCAATCTACAAACTCCATACACAACGGCCTCTATAGGACATTTTTTCCTTCGGTAATTCTACGGAGTAATTACAAGCTTGGGGGTTATAGTGGGTGTAACTCTCTACACTACTCTATCCAAAGGTGGTATCATATCACCTAAAAAATAGGACAATACAAATATCTCTTGACACATTTCAGTAGAAGTAGTTAAAGGTTAGAGGATATAGTGCATTTCCTCCCTATACTTCTTCAGCTAGGGTGGCATGAGATCACCCAAAAAACTCACGACAGTACAAGATATCCTTCTACACCCTTTTTCTCGACATGGATTAGGTGCACATGTTCCATTTATGCTTTATTCTAGTGTATTTTACATTTGTGTAATTTACACATTTCCATATACATGTGTATTTTACACAACATTTTTACATACATACATATTTG
The DNA here is from genome assembly GCA_018340775.1 of Taxus wallichiana var. yunnanensis. NCBI lineage: Eukaryota > Viridiplantae > Streptophyta > Pinopsida > Cupressales > Taxaceae > Taxus > Taxus wallichiana. The sequence goes on along the minus strand of CM031240.1, from coordinate 816,369,389 downwards.
ACTACTTGATTGTTTTCTCCTTACATGTCCAATTGTATGAGAAACAAGAAGTAAAATTGGGGGCAGCAACAAAAATAGTGAAAATGACAACGATAACACACACCACTCATCAGTAACTTGTCTTTACTAACCATATACGGGTACACTACACACAACAATGAGCTACACACGTGTTCCGCCCTCGGTTCACTCTCATCACTTTTTATGCACATTTTTCATCTTTAAAATCCACTCTCCTCCACATTTTTTTATTTTTTTCATTCCACGCTTGAGTCTAGTCCATCGACACATCTTCTTATACACTATACATGGATATCAGGTATGCATCTCTATCTACTTTATGTTACTGAGCTTTCCACTCACCAACATAAAGTGGGGGAAAATGTAGACACAAAATCATGCACTTTAGGAATTATTTAGTCCAGGTCTTATACTACTATTTAGAAGGTTCTCAAGTGAATAAAGTACTAATTAATCCCACCTTTTGGCCATCTTTATTTTATATTTTATTTCTTCATTCCCACATATTTTCTTACACATATCCATCCATTTCATAATTGCCCCATCATTCTAGCCCGAAATCAGGGTGCCTAGGCCTATCTTGGGGTTCCCAGAGGTGCCTGGTCCTATCTTGGGTTTCCCGATCTATGTTTTTATTTATCACTTCTTTTAGAACCTTTATAGCCATTTTTCATCCTTATCCTTTTCCCAGTCGGCCATGTCGGGGTTAGTTCCGAAATTAATCTTGAGAACCCTATAAATATAAATTTATAAGACCATAATGAGGATCCTAACGTCACACACTACTATCAATCCATCTAGAATTACATCCATTACATCACTTGGATCCATATAGTGTCATGCACCAAGGCTAGGAGATTTGCATCAACACACATAACATAGGGGGATTCTATTCTATTCCATACACACATGCTACTACACTTTCTATAGTTAATATTTCTTGATACTTCAAAAAGTGTGGTATCACACAGAGCACCTAGGGCACGACATGCACACACTCACAGAACTACATCCAGTCCAAAATATAGTATAGCGCTCGGTGATAAGACCACTTGTTTAGCAATTGAGGTTAGTTAGACCCATTCATTTTGCATCTTTATTTTCTTAGGGTTTTATGATTCCTTTCATCTTGCAAGTCATTATTTAACTCATCTATTGAATCCAGTTTGATAGATAGGAAAAGTGTCGATCATCCTATGACCATACAAAATTCATATTTTAAGCATTTACATATACCATGGCACCTAATATACAAACCAAGGTGCCCCAATACCTTCCCAGATGCCTCACTTAGTTTAGATCCTCTAGATCCATCCTTTGTAAGATTTCTAAGTGGTTGTATGTACTTATAGATTTTATTTTCATACTGCGACAATCTCTTCGAATCAAATAATCCATTTCCCTTCCTTCTCTTGCATATTTAGATTTTTGTTTCAATTAAAATAATTATTTACTATTATTCCATATTATTTTAGTTTTATTTATACAACGTTTTAGTCCTCCTAATTAGATTAACTAGTGACTAAAATTTTATGGTTTAGTTCCATTTTAGTTAATTAGATAGATGGATGGAAGAAGAGATGAAAAAGCTGAGAGCAGATATAGAGAAGTTAACAAAGCTAATGATGGAGCAACCAAAGTATGGACTTGAGTTTTTCATGAAGAAGAAAGCCAAATGACCTATAATGCAGTTATGAGAGGAAATAAAAATATCAGGTTGAAGAGGATGATCAAAGAATAAGAGGAAAATATGATAAAGGAAGAAAAGGAAGAGGATTAAATGAATAAAGAAGTAGATAAACACATAAAAAGAATCATATTTCATAGATCAAAGAAGACAAACAATCAAGGAATGAAGGTAAGGTGAGTAAATTTGATAGTTTCTTAGTTGAAATTGATGCAATCATTAAAATTATTCAAGAAGAATCTATGTGTGCATTTAAAAATGATAAACATGGTGATGAAAAATAATGTGATGATATTTTTGTGGATGATGTTAATGATCTCTTATAAGAATTTTTGGATGAAATGGATGAAAAGAGAAAAATACAGGTGTAGATGAGAATATAGTGGTTTTTGGCCGCATGATGATGCAAATAAGGGTAAAGGAGAGGATGGTATAGGTATAGGATAGTTTAACATGATGAAGGAAATGGATAAGGAAGAAAATAGTCAAGGAAGTGTAGCTTTTGATAAGGAAAATGATCACTACATGAAGATGGAATGTATATGGATGAGGAACAACATAAATATTAAGAGAAATGCATATTTGTTGTCATAATGTTTGTGTATGTAGGTATGGAAGATGGAGACATAAATATGATGAAGATGATGTTGAAGATCAAAGAAGAAATGAGCAAAGTGAAAGCAAGTGGAAAGACAAAAGACAAAGTATGGGATGCGAGTGGACATGAAGCAAAGAAGGACAAAGTATGCAAAGAAGATGAATACGGGGTTATGCAAGAAAATTACATGGACACTTTTATCCACATTTGGAGTATGATGCGGGAGAATAATAAAAAATCCGAGTAGACATGAAGCAAATAAGGACAATGAGAATGAAGAAAGAAGAAAAATTATGCAAAGAAGATGAAGACATGGTTATCCAAGAAATGTACATGGACACTTTTATCCACCTTGGGAGTATGATGTAGGAGCATCATCAAAAATCCATCCAAATGAAAATATACATAGTTATGCAGTCAATGGGAGTATTCTAGAGTCATGTGAGAGTTTGAAATTTTAAAAACATGAAGTTCCCTCCAAATTGTCATTTAAATTACAAAAGCATGTAATGGTCTTATATGGGGTTTTCAACGGTGAGTAAGTATTCGGGTGTATGATAATGTGTCCTAGGGGTGATATGAGGTATAAAATGTTGAAAAATAAAGTGTAATGCCAAATTTGGCAAGGTGTGAACATGAGAGTCATGTAGGGAAAGTTGGTTAGGGTTAATGGTTAGAGTAAATGAGATAAAAATGAGGAAGAATTAGAATGAGATATTTATTTACCCTCCTATGGAGTAAGGAGGAAGAAGAGAGAGGTGTTCCTCATTGTGGAGGATGAGAATGAATGAAGGGAAGGGTTGATTTTTGTAAGAATATATAGTACATGAATATAGAGGTGCTTTGGTTTTGGTATGAATTCTTGTTTTGATCATGATTTCTTTGAGATTTATGGTTCAATTTTTTTAATACTTTGATGATATATAAATAAGTTCCATGAATAATTTACAAGATTTTTTATGGAAGAAGTGATCAAGATTGAATTAAATTTCTTTGTTTTATTAGTTTTTTCTAGTTATTGCAAGTTATAATGCATCTCATGATGCAGCTACCATAATTTTTTCTTTTCAACTCTAAATGACTAGAAATTTAGGATTTAGGTGGAAAAGGTAATTATCTAGATGGTTTTGAATCATTTTTCTTGATTATCAATATTTTTCAAGTTATAACACACTTTCCTATTTGGACTAAGATTGCACATTAATATATTTGATAAAATGTTTGTCTATTGAAGTGAATGTATCTATCCCGTTTTAAAAATTTAGTCTATGAAATTTGGAAGGTATGATGCTGGGATGATTTTTCAAGTGGGTTTTGAAGTTTTTGTTGATTTGAAATCCATATAAGGAGATATTTATGATATAAAATTTCTGAGTTTGGTAAGAACCCTTGGTGTGAAATAATTCATATTTGCAAGTTTAAGCCATTCTAGTGTTGTGTATATGATCCTCAGTTGCAGAGAGAGGGTGATGTTGTTATATGAAACCTCCTTTACTAGTTGAATGTATGCATTTTAATATTCTCTCTGCATCATGGTGATGCACATGTTAATGACGATGTTTCTTGCATTAAGATTGTTGAATGTGAATCTATACCTCATATCTCTTCTGCTTCAAATTGTTTCCAATGATTTCCATGTTGAAACCAATGCTACTCCTAGTGCATCTCCTATTATTCATGATGATCATACACCAATTGAATCCTCACATACTACACCTATAGAGCCTCCACATACATCCCCTTCTTCCACATCCCATTCCCCTCCTCAAGTCCATATGATCACTCATAATGGCAAGACCCAACCCCTCAATGTGCCTCTCACTACCCAAACCATTCCTCCACAAGAAATCCTTTATTTCATGCATGTTGTTAGTGATTTTAAAAGAAAATTCTATACCATTACCTTAGAGAGAAAATCGTATTATGCTTCATTGTGACAATAATACCATTTTCGAAATCGCATCCCTAAGAAAATTCACAATTCTATTTTTTGTAAGGGTTTCACTATGCCTAATTTCTCACATTTCAATGACACGGGAAATCCTTACTTACATCTTAAAGCTTTTTGATTAGCCATGGATTCATATTCCAATGATAGGTTGTTACTAAAATATTTTTGTCATAGTCTTATGGATATTTCTCTTCAATGGTATACTCATTTACCTAGTGGATATATTAACATTTATTATGATATGGAGGATTCATTCCTTAGAAATTTCATTTCTAAAAAGGGCCTAAAGTTGCATATGAACACTTAGCTTCTTTGCATCAAGGAAAGACAACCAATTCTAGATTATATTTTACACTTTAATTCTTGCATGCATCATTTACTCTTTTAGCCTATTGATCTCGAAATGACATATATCTTTTGTCGTGGCTTAATTTATCCTTTAAAAGAATTGTTGTTATATAATACATGTGATTTGTTTGTTACTCTTTGTTATAAAGTTATTGACTTGGAAAAATACTTACTTGTGGATCATGTTATGGTACCTGTTTCTACCTCTTCTACTCCTCCCCCACCTACTAAGTCCTCTCCTCTCCCACCTATTGTACCCCCTTCACAGTCACCATCTCCTCCTCCACATAAGCATCCTCCCCTCCACCAATGCATTGACCTACACCTAGATCTTCCCCACCTCCCACTCATGGACCATTATACTTCTCACATGTTGCTAGACCACATGATATCTTACGTACTTTACTTAATAAGAGGATAATTTGTTTACCTTCCAACCAGCCTCACCCCCTCAAAAGTTACATTGCTATTATGACCATCCCTTTTGTAATTTCCACCACATTAACAGAAACTGTGAAAATGATTGTTATTCCCTTCATGATAGAATCCAATAATTAGAAGATAGGGGTTTCATTTCCTTCCACACCCACTCTCATGATCACTCTCTCTCTCTGTTCCAGTAGGCAAGCCTTGCAACCGTTATCTTATCTCATTCACCACCTCCTAAGGTCATTATTTGTCCACCTCCTAAGGTCATCATTCATCCACCTCAACTAATTTTCCCACCTCCTGCCACATCCACTCAATCTATCCATGTTGTTATTACACCACAATGGATTCCTAAGCATCCCATTTCCATATTTCCCACCACCACACCTCCTACTGTTTACATGGTTTCCTTTGATATCCATTTTGGTACCTACACAAACTATCCTACTATTCCACATGTTCTTAATGTGTATCGCCAACCTATTGAAGTATAGTAGATGATCCCCATATCATCACCTAATGACACACTCATGTTCTCCAGGTTCATACATGATTATTAAGGGCATTATTACTTAAATGAAACTTACTCTCATGCTAGGGGGTAGTCGTCATTTCCCCCCTCCATCCACATCAAATACAATTATCTATGTCATTACACATCTCATTATCATAGAATTATCATTGCAACATTTTTATTATCCTACATTCCTATACAATTATCTCATCACATAACCATTTTTATCTATTTCCTACTTGTTGCTACATTTTATTACAAATATATATATATATATATATATATATATACTATTCATTGTTATCCAAATGAAATTCCTATTCAACCAAACAATTAAGGCTATACAATTATTTATGTATCATCACAAATTTAAACAATATACATTATCTATCAAATCAACAATATCAAAAATGTATACAAAAAAATACAATAATAGACACCAACACCGGATAAGCCATGAATATGCTTATATATATATATATATATATATATATATATATATATATAATCCAGAATCAAGGTTATAAATTAAAATCACTAAGGGGAAGCCCTCATGCCTCAATACATCATATATAATACACCATATGTCCTCCTCACTCTCTCTTTATAATTGCGGAAGCTCTAGAACCCAAAGCATCATTATTAACCCTACACCATCTATCTCAAGATCCGTGTCTCTCCGGATGGCTCCGATATGGAATTCTCTTCCACTTTCTCTGCAAATTATCCTGGAGATCCACATATTGTCTAAACACATTATAGGATAGGCCACCCACTCCCACAACGTGTCTCACCCACTCTTCCTCCGTGCGAGCCTCGTCATGCTCACTCATAAAATAGTACGTGTGGCTGCTTTGTTATCGCCATAGGTACAAAAATGGGCATGCTTGGCCATAATCACATCCACCTACTCTAATATACCTCCACCCATGAGCATGTTTGGGGGAACATTCTCCGAGTCTATGTGCATATGGAGGTATCCATGATCAATGTCCAATAAGCATCACCTATAACCAAATGAAAAAAACCTCATATTAACAACTACACATCATCGTATTCATCAACTAAATTAACAAATAAACAAATAACAATGTATGATACTTATGTTATGCTCTTGTTGTTGTTGTATTATCTACCTCGGGAGCGGGTATCTAACCCTTGATTCCTCCACTGCTTTAGCTCACATGTGGTATCTACAACCACTAGAAACAAAAAAAAACCATCATTAGGTCACCCACAATTGATTGTATGCCATGGTATACCCTGCATCATCCACCTGTATTGGCCCTATGGTCGATATACCTCATATGGACTTGAAGGCACTAGTTGTCCTCATGTGGGGCCTAGCGTACACCCTATAAGCCTTGCTTCCCTGGTAGAAGGAAACCATATGTATGGCTCTAATGACATGTCTTGGGCCATACTTAACTTTAGGATACCCGCTCACCCTAGAATATATTTGTAACTCTTTTAAATCGATCCTCCGGAAATATTGTGCACGAAATGCACTACAAATCAATGTCATCCTCTACCCATCCTTTGTAACCTCTTTAAAGCCTTGAGATAATCATCGAGGGCCTATATGATCCACCATCAACTTGTATGTGGTCATGTCAATCCTCCTACTCTGGTCCCCACCCACCTTGATGTAAATATCTCTTTCCGAACCCGGTTGTCTCATGGCCCACTAAGTGGCCTCACTATCGCTATATGCTCGTAAGCCCATATATGTAATAGAGTGGTCACTCTTATCCCACCACCATGGTCCTCCTATGTGAATTAGTACAAATCCTTGTATAAATGGGCCAACACACATCATTCCCATGCATATCTCATGCCATGCTCCTCTATACTCTAACAAATCTCATGCATCCTATACAAAATGCCAACCCCACCACCCTCCATGACCATTGATGAAGCTAGTACAACTATAATAAATTTCTGCAATCATGGAACCCCAGACCTCACAATCACATCCAAACTAATATACATCTTGGCATACAATCAAGACCTGTAAAATATCACCGTCATCGCCCTCATTTGGCTACAATAATCTACTACTACCATAACCTGTACCCTCTTTTCAAAAATAGGTAACCTTAATATCCTATACACATCATACATCATCACCGTCATCTCTCCTATCAACAACCAAAATGTGAAAGTATCTCCACACCACCTCTCACATAATGTTTTCAATAATGGCATATTATGGGGTACCTCCCCAATTTAGTGATGTGCCACAAGCCAACATGGTCCAATACATCCCACTCATTTTCAATCCGTCTCAATCCAAGTAATGTGCACAAATGACATTCTCGCACAAAACTCCCTCGAGTGTATATATCTTTGCACAAAATAAAAAGGAAACAAAACACAATATTATCACACAAACAAACTTCAAAATCAATCATAACAACATCAAAATAAACTAAATTAACCAAATAATATAAAACATTAACCCTGTATACACTAGCACCCAAGAGTGGATAGTAGCATACCGTGACAAGTCGGTAGTGCTAGGATTTGGTTGCTAGTGTCTTGAAAAAGAAAAACACACTTTTAGCTTCTGTCTCGACTCAAAACACTAAATTTTACAAAATCTCATATTTTGTTAAAAATGAAAAAATAGACATATTTGACAAATCTTTCCAGTTTTGATCATACATACTAGGTCCTCGATTATCTGTATAGCCATGACTTCCATCACCCTATAAAATCTTGTCAAAATGACCTCCCTTACACATGGCATCCTCATAACTCATAGCTCAAATCACACACACTCTCGGTTAAAATGAAATTATTGTTATCTAACTCTCCTAGTTATTTGGATAACTTACATACATATTTTGTCTCTAAGAAATTTTTCGAGAGGTTGCGCGCACTCTAGTTATCTACTTGACACATCTCTTTGGTTGCAGATCCTCACACACCTTGCACGCTTTTCCCCGCACTTCCCCCTTCCATTTTCCTCTTCCTCTTTTTCTATTTGTAGACACCCATAATTATGCACGAGTAATTTAAATACTTAAATTGCACTAATTATCTCCCTTCTAGAAAATTGACTACATATCATCAATAAGCGCTCATATTCCCTCTTATTGTCGTTAATTAATTACAATACGCGAATTAATTAAGTCACCTATCTAACTAACAACCTAATTAATGACCTTTCATTAATTAATCACCCCTTCTATTTGGACTAATTAATTATTATTTATCAATTAGATTTCCCTTCCATTTAGCCAATAAATCAATATTTAATTGATTTAAGCCCCTTCTAATAGCCTAAATCGTACTAATATTCCTCTAATTATCTTCTATAAGCTTACATCTACCTATTAATTAATCACCTTTGATTAATTAAAACACCCCAACTCCTATGACTTGCTAAATTTAAATTAAACCCTTCTAAAGTAAGGTTACCTTTTATAAAGAAATCTTATCCATTCCTAATCATGTTTTACCTTTATCCCACATAAAAAGGATGAAGTGTTTCCTTTATCCATTGGGCTATATAAGGAGCCCTCCTCCTTCTACCTTTATACCTACACCTAAACTTCTTGAGAAGACAAATGCAAAGCATATAGCAAAATAGAATAAGAACTTGCCATTTGTTTTCTTGAGAGTTCATCATCTTGAAGAGTTAAGCCTCTTTCCTAAGTGATTAGGTCATATGGGAGGTGTCAAAAGGGTCTTGTTGCCCAACTTTGACAAGCCCTCATTCCTAGGTTCTTGGAATACCAAAGACAACCATTTTTTATTGCCATGGAGCCTACATAGGTCCATTCATTTATTTGTTGTTAGAGAATAGAGGATTTAGATACTTAACATTGTTAGTTTCAAAGTTTTGAATATGATGAATGTTAGTATCTAACCTTGTTTAATTCTTATCTTGATGGTGCTTAGTATTTTGTTTATTTTTTGCTAATTAAGGCTATTAGGTGTTAGTCTTTACTTGCATTAGCATTAGTTTAAAAACAAATCATGCACACATTTGCACGCCCGATGGGACTTAAACGAGGGTCTCGTGTCCATTCTCATATCTCTGGATCTCTAGGCCATTCACGCTCTTAATCACCTCACAGTGTATCGGAGCAGAGTCTCTAAAACTACAACAAGAGAATAATACCTCACAATTTGAGGATGGTGATTTAGTCATGAAGGAGAATTAGTTCAACACAAGAGTAGAATGAGAAAAGAAAGGAAATTTTGAACCACATTGGTTAGGACCCTATGTTATAGTTGCCAAGTATGGCATAGGGGCATAAAAACTTGCTCACCCCAATGGTGATGAGCTCCATGAGCCCATGAATGCCATGCATCTTAAGTGGTTCTATGCTTAAACATGGCGCAAAATCAGAAAAGCAAAAACATCAAAAACATGGTAAACTGATCAAAAATACAAAAAAAGAGAAAAATAAAAAGAGAAAATAGGTCATCCACAAGTGAAAACCACGCAATTTTGGCACTTTGGATAGATCCTTAGGTGAAAACCGGTTTCGGCACCTTGGGAGGATTCGTTGTTCACAAGTATCTTACATTTGGAGGGTACTTTCACTTGGCCTTGCCCTAGTTCGCCTTCGGATTCCTATGAGCCCAATCATGTCGAGCCTTGATCTGTCTTTGTCTTCTTTTATCCGTCAGTGAGGGGCATGGTCTTTTACTATTCCCCACCTTATGCTGGGGCAATTCAATGACTTCACCTTCTTGTCCATAAGCACGTGGCCTTTTCCTTGTATATTCCCAACTAACGCTAAGGGCATCCACGCTTTCTTGGTTACACGTGCATAACCCGAAAACTGTTTGAAAACAACACAAAAACAATAGAAAATTGTTTCAAAACACAAAACCAATAGAAAGTTGTTTCAAAAACACTAAACAATTGAAAATTGTTTCAAAAATAAAAAACAATAGAAAATTGTTGCATAAAAACAAATCTTGCAAAAACATTTACTTACATTTACTTGCATTGTCTTGTTTCTTGCTTTTGCTTATTCTTTGTATAGTTGTTTCATATTTTTGCTTTTGTGTTGTTTGTTGCTTGGGCATACTTTGTTATAATTCATCTTTTCTTCCTTAGATTAGATTTATTCTTGCTTGTGCATATTGAGGTATGTTTTTGCATGCTAGTGAATCATGGTGCATTATTATGTTAATTCATTGTGTTATTTGTTAGCATTTGATTGTTTTTATTGCATGTGCATTGTTTTGTTATCACAACATCACATTACCATCATATCATCACATATAACATCATTTATACATCATATATCAAGAAAAATCTCGATACATCATACATGAATGCTAAGCTAATCATCACATATCGTATCATCAAATGGGGAAAGAGGGATCAAAAATATCAAAATATATCCCCCACACCCTTATCATCATATCATCCCATCCACTAAGTATGGAAAATAACATAAAACAAAACACATTTGATATATTCTACAAGATCACATCATCTAGAAATTAAAACACATGTGATACATCAACAAGATCATGATACATATACATGTCAAATCAAATCATCTAACATCATAAGCACATCTATCTATCCATGAGAAATAATAAACAAGTGTCCATCTCATATACACATATGTCATGTCAAAATGTCCAAATCATACATGTGTGGTATATCTGTATCAAAAAGGGATATACATCACGGCAGTACATCAAAAATGCCTTCATCTGAGGCATACAAAGGTGATACATCTATAACAGAATAAAAGCCTTCATCAAAGGCATGTATCAAAACTACTATACATCAAAAATGCCTTCATCTCGAGGCATACAAAGGCGATACATCTCTAACAATATAAAGTCCTTCATCAGAGGAATATGTCAAAATTTTTGTACAAATACAAAATGAATATACATCAAGCACAATCTGCTCATAGCCTTCATCAAGAGGCGTATGTGGATATACAAAATATCGTGGCTAACTCGAGCCCTCTGAAGGAGTATCCGGTCATCCCATGGGGTGGCATAACATGATCATCACTAGCTCTCCCTAGATGTGGATACTCTACTAAGGCCTAAGGTCTCTCAGATCTGGTGCCCCGGCTCGATTGTTGACTATAAGAAAGTGCTCGTTGCTCGGGAGGCACTGCCTCAAAATATAAGGACCTGTAATAGGAGGTTTTACCCTCTGTTGTGGCTAGATCTCTATGAGTCCAGGAAGTCACTTTTGTACCCTCCATGCATCGGTAGGACGCTATCTCTATTGAAGCTTGGGCCACTTCTCGGCCTATCCCACTAGATGCTCTACCCCGAGCCTCTATCGCTCTAATATCACAGGGTATAGCCGGGCCTATGTTTGCTGGTACAAACTCACACACCGGCCATCCGGGAGGCCATCTGCCGAATCTTCCGGAAGTAAACAACACTATCACCCCCCCGGGCTGACCTTTAGGCTCGAGCCTGATCTCACTCTGATAATAAAGTCACAATCTAGGTCCGAGCCTGATCATGCTTGGCTATCATTGTCACACACTAGCCTCGAGCCTCATCTCTCTCTACCCTAGCCTGATCTCTCTCGGCTAGGGCCTATTATAACTGATGTTGTAAGGTGGTTGTTAGTACCACTGGCTATGCCACTAAGGCTAGTTCCTGTGGTGATTTGGATGAATGGCCCTGCTCTAGGACCCTAGCTCTCGTAACCTATGTTGGCACTGTCTTAAATGTTGTGGCCTCTGTCCCTGTACCTGTGGGGCACCTTGATCATCATGAGGTAATCCATCAAATGGATCCTCTAGATCAAGACCTACTACTCTCTCTCTCTCTCTCTCGAACCATGTCAAATCTCTATAGGCGGTCGAGCGCCTACTACCCAGGCCTCCTCTGGGATAGTAAGATGTCGAGGTAATATAGTGGTGTACTGTGTCCCATAATCTCATCGTACGGGTCCCCCGACTGTCGTGCTAGGTCCCATGCCTGTGGGACCACCTATGAAAAACTCACCCTAGCTCAGGCCATTGGTATGTGAGGCCCCATAGTATGCCTCTTTGAATCTCTACGGGCATACCATATATCAGCTGCAAAACCCCCTATACTATGCCAAGCTACCGCTGACACCTGTCAACTCTATACAACTCTATGATGTAGCTGCAACTCCCAAGGATAAAGTGCTCTACTGAGCACACACTGAGCTCTATGACATCCTCTGGCCACTGGATATGTCTATAAGGTCTCCATATAATGTTTATCTCTAGAAGCTCATCGAACTCTCATCGATATCTATATAGGCTACCTAGGTGGCCTCGTACATCACCACCTATTGATACCCACGCCATGTAAGATGGCTCCTCTGGGTCTCAAACATGTAAAGTGCCCACATGGCATCCAATCACAATATGGTCCCATGACCAAATCTGTAACAATGAGGCTAACCCCATGGTCTTCTGATAGTGGTAGGTGATCAAATGTAAATCCCAATATAAGTGCGCCAGTATGCACTGCCCCCAACAATATCACTCACCATTGAAAATGCAATGTACTAAAGGTTGGTGAGAAGCTAGAAAACATATTTCACGTCATTAATGTGTGACCCGATTTCTTTAACCACCCATATTTTATCTAATCTACCTTCCTTCCTTCTCCAAGACACCAAAAATACTTCAAGAACTACATTTGACAGATTTTGGTGGATTTACATGCATCAATGCTTCTGGTTGGTGGTTGTATTTCAAATTCAGGTTTTCCCTCCTTTTCCTCTTCTTCTTCCATCGATTCATCTATAAATGTAAGAGTTGGGCTCATTGTTAATGTTGGAAATTTTGGATCCTTATGCATTTTGATAAGGACTTCATATTTTTGTATTTTGATTCATACATCTCTAGATATGGCTGTGCATGTGGATATCATCCTCTCATGCTATTGTAACAAATTATGCATCCTTGGAAGTAATAGAAGCATCGTTTTGTGTCTATTCCCTACCTTAGCATGTTTATATTTATAGGTGCATGTGCTGAGGAGGAAATGAGAAGATGACTAGCCATAAGGTTATGTGGATTCAAGTATGAAGCCAACAAAAATGTGTAAAAAAATACTCCAAAACTCAAAAATGTGCAAGGAAAAATCCTCAAATCCCATGCATTGCTCAAGATCAAAGAGTGTACAAATAGGAGTGAGGTGTGTAACTCCCCAAAATTTAGCCATCAAGAGGTGGGAGTTACATTCCCAAAATAGCTAGTAAAATATAACTCCTATGACACTCTATGACGTGCATAAGACCATAATGATACCCTATGACACCTAATCATGGTGAATCATCTATGTGGAGGAAATCCAAGTACATAAAAGAAGTACATGGAAAATAACCTACACCAACACCCCTCATAAAGCATAGCTTAGGTGGGCACATAGATGAAAACAAGGAGAAGTGGGTCCCAAAACAAGCCTCGATGAGGTACCCATGTACAACAAAGAGATCCCAAGAACTGAAGGAAAACCCAGTGGGAAAAACATCCACCACAAGATAAAAACACACACTCTAATATAAGAAAGATGCCAAAAATGGGTCCTAGAAATAGATGATCCTAGAAAGGTACCCATGTATAAAAGGGCAATCTCTCATAAAGATGAAGAGAGAAGAAGAGGGAGATGAGAGGGATGCAAAAGATGCCATGAACAGCTTATGAACTCTTCAACTCTAGGAGGTCTCCCAGAAGAGTGTCGATGATGTAGTCCTCTCCCTCTGGATTGAAGAAAAGCCACCCACACTGAAATTTATTCCTGCCCTTGGGAAGGATAGAAATAATATGCTGGAAGTCTCCCACTCTGCGAAGGAAACTAAAGGTAGCAACATGAAGAACTCTGAGTTTTGTCCACAAAAGTGTTACATAGGTCTAACAAGTGAGTGCCGAAGAACTGAAGGTAATGCCACGTGCGTAGAATTGTCAGAGTGTGAAGAGTGAACACCCAAAAAATAATGTCCAAGTGATGTGAAGGAAACATAATAACCCCCATAATAGAAAAGGGATCCACAAGCAAGGATGGATCGGTGAAGAACTCGGAAAGGTGGAAGTGATAAGAGTCACAAAGGGGCACTCCCAACAACAGAGATGATGAACTCCTCTCGAGGAACTTGTAGATGGATGAGAAACTTGTAGTGCATCACAAGTAGGATCTGCAAAAATAAGACCAAGGTCGAGAACATACTCATCCCAATGAGGGGGTTTGACAAAGAGAAGAGTGATATCAGACATGTATAAGTCATCCAATGAAGGTAGAGGAGTGGAAGGGGCCTCACACACTAGAAGTGGAAAGGAGATAGGTTTGATGACCGTATAAGACTGAATAGGAGACTACTCGATATTTGATGAGATGGGAGGGGTGACAACAATATCGGGAATAGTGAGAGAAGGAGGAGAGAAGTCTTTTATAGTACTCTCGACATCGAATTGGGTGCACAATTATTGTCACCAGAATTAGAGTCAAGTGATTATGTGTCAATGGAACTTCCATCACATGAAGAACAAGAGGAGACAACTGGATCAATAGTAGAAACAAAAATGAGAGTATGTGAATGGTCTCCATATAGTGATTGAAATATGCTCCAGGATGCGGTGGTGAAGTGGAGAGATCGGAGACATGTATCATCAGTGACCAAAAATATGGTTGCGAAGTGTCAAGGAAGTCCTCAAGATGATAATGATCCTACTTAGGTGTAGGAACTGGGCCAAGAAGGAAGTGTGAAAGACCCTTGTAGGTGAAGTAGCATTCCATAAAATCACACCATGTTGAATAGTTCTCTCTCCCAAGAAGAACTGGTGGAGGTTGTAAGGTGATCATATGATGCTCAAGTATAGAAAGAGCATCCTCCATGATGCGGAAGAAAAAGTGCAAGGTGCAAGAATGCAAGACGTCAAACTCGGCTGATAATGCGTCCCGCATGTGGTATAAAACCTAACAAGATACTAGTGACCCCCTAGAATGTGACACTTTAAAAAGTAGTGTGTTTATAAAATTGACAATGTCATCATGCACTGTGTAAAAATTCATACAACTTTGACTAAAGAAGCACTCAAAACCGAGTAGCGTTTTAAAAGTTATAAAGAAAAAATGATTCATGAAACTAATGGAAAATGCCGTAGGCTTTGGAAACATAAAAAAAACCATAAATGGGTACAAAGGGTGTCGGGTGGGTACTCATTGGAAATGACATCAAATTTCGAGATAAGGTTTTTTTACTTGCGAGGGGCATTAGCCTCTACAAACGTCGAACTCACCCTCCATCTTCGACACTCAAAGGAAGGACATTTATTACAAGCAAAATGAATCTAAAATTATTACAATGCCAAGATAAGAATGGTTTTTCCTTAAACATCAAACAAGTTCTAAAAGGGATGGGAGGTGTCAAACCATGTAGATGCATCGAGTTTTTGTGTTGTTGACCGAGCTAAGTGATGGTTGAATGAGTTGGGGTGGCGAAGGGACTCACCGAGCTATGGAGAGTTGTGATGAGAAGCATTGAATATGCTTTGAGTTCAACGCAAGTGGTCCACATGTCGGGGTTGATGCTAGATGTCGGGAGGATAGGGAGCGAAAAGGTGTTGAAGTCACTAGAAACTATCAAAAAAACTATCGAGACTAAGCGAGGACCACGTGTCATCCATGAGATAGGAGACCAAGCTATGCATGTGGAGTAACTGCTAGGATATTTTCCAAGCTTGCAATAGTGAAATGGTTGAGTAGAGGTGCCACATGAAGATTCACACCAATAGGATCTTGGGAAAATCAAGCCGGAGCTAGGCCAAGCCTACCACGAGTCCACGGTTCGAGACACATCGAGGGAACTCTCCACGTAGTAGGGACAAGAAAACTCAACTTTTAATACAAGTGAAACCAAAGTGCCACGAGCTTGAATTGATGATGAAGGTGGATGCACAATGACAGAGTCAAATCCAACCGATGCAAATGAATATGAGCCAATGCAAAATGTTTCCTCACAAAATCATAGCTAATGCAAAAGAAACAATGCATGATCTTGTTCAACCAATGGATGATTCGTAAAAGAGAAAACCGAGTCAGAAAGCAGCGGTGCGGAGGTTGGCGGTCCCAAGTGCAAGGGCCATGATCAAGCTAGAATGAAAAGTCCCTTGAGTGGATAAATGCAAGCCATGATAAATCAACACTAGTCAAAGGAAAGCACCAAAGAACAGAGGCCACAAGCCTATTCAAGTAAGGATCAAGGCCAAAAATGAGTTGAGAATGCACGAGTCATGAAACCAATGAAGCCAAAGGTAAATCCAACCATGCAACAAGAAATCAAACCAAGGCATGAGTCAAGATAACATCGATGTAGGCTGACCTATCAAGACACTGCAAGTGTGAAAAACATTCTAAGAGGTAGACTCCAAGTTGGATCAAACCTGATCCCGCAGACGTGTGAAACCAGCGCCGAGAGTGCTAAAAATCATAGAGATCCGAGGCAAGAGGTATCAATACCCAATGCATGCAAAATAAATGCACGAGTAAACCAAAAATGAGCCTTTGAATCCGTAAATGTGCTTGACTAATGCGAGTTCACCAATCGAGCCAACAAATCAACCACAAAGGACTGAGAGGAAACATGTTTTCATATAAACCCTATTGACAAACCTAAAATTAAACCATGAAAACGAGCCACTGTTTTTTGATCCTCATGCTCTAATACCATATAGGAGCATGTGCCAAGGAGGAAACGAGAAGATGACTAGCCATAAGGTTGTACGGATTCAAGTATGAAGCCAACAAGAATGTGCAAACAAAATACTCCAAAAACTAGACATGTACAAGGCAAAAGCCTCAAATCCCATACATTTCTCAAGATCAAAGAGTGTACAAATAGGAGTGGGGTGTGTAACTCCCCCACAAATTTGGTCATCAAGAGGTGGGATTTACATTCCGAAATAGCTAGTCAAATGTAACTCCTATGACGCTTTATGACATGTGTAAGACCATAATGACACCCTAGGACAACTAAGCATGGTGAATCATCTATGTGAAGGAAATATAAGTACATAAAAGAAGTACATGGAAAATAACCTACACCAGCAATATTCTTCTTTCTTTCCTTCCTTTTTCTTTATGTGGTTTTTTTTTCATCTTACATCCCTTGCAGTTCTATTTTCTGGTTGTGTTTCATGGAACTGATTGTTTAAATGAGTGCTTGTATGTGTTATGCATGCCTAGCCTCCTTGACACTTTTCATTTCATTTGCTCTCGGAATGGATAGTGTTCATCCCTCTTTTTTTGGTGCTATCACCTTTTAGTTTAGTTTTTCCATTCTTTTATCCTTCTATCCCTAGTCCCGTAGCATTTCACTTAGTATTTCCTTTCTATCATTAGGAATAACAATACTAGTAGAAATAGATAGAGGAACCATCCTTCTCTGGAGATCCATCTCAAGTGTGAAAGGTCCCACAACTTGGAGATGGTTCCATTATTTTCTCAAGTAACTCAGTTCTTAGGATCTCGAGACATGAGTACACATTTAAATGACCAACAATTACTATTCACATTTTTTCATATTAAATATATATAATATTTCAATTTTGTACTACACTATAGTCGCTACATTCTACCATTCTTGCAACAAATATAAGCACACTATTTGGCTCATATCTTGAGTTTCGTTACTCCATTTTTCTCCTGTTTGTAGCATCTGGATCATGGTCTCACCTAGTACCATACTATATAATTTTAAAAATTCTATCTTCAATACCAATAAATGAAATATTTAATATCTACACATACTTTATCAACACAACTACATCTTATATATTATCTCTCATTTACTACTACAATCCTTCACAACCTTGATTTCAGCTAAATATTTGTTTCTCCACCCCTCACCCTTTTTTTGAAAGGGGGGCATATAATTAGGATCATCTTATAATCCCTCTCAGGATAGAACACAAGCAATCAACACTCGAATATGTTACCATCACATTTTCTCTAATCTCATTCAAATACCCTTACATTTATTTTATACAACAGTTAATACTTTTGCTATTTCGAATCCATTCCCCCAAATGGCCTAATCTAGGGGCAAAAAAAAATCTACGTGAATTATATTCCAAATACATTCTATACAATCAAATCCTATCATTCAAACAAATCAATCAATACAATAAACCTAGTTACTATAATTTCCAGATGACTTAACTTGGGATCCATATAATACTATTAAAATCAAAATACCTTCTATTGTAGGAGTAGGGAAATGAAATTTCATTTCCTTTCCTTTGCTAATCCTATATTGGTTCTTCAATTGTGAAAATGAATTTCAACAGAGAAAAATAGTAAAACATTGGTCCTTATCTATCTGCAATGATTGAAACTTTTGGCAAAGTGTTAATGGAAGAAAGGAAAAATAGACCTTTCTCCCTAGCACTCTTCCTTTGATGGAAGGTCTCCAAAATCCTTCAATTATCAAAAATCAGGTTGGGAATTGATCACTCCCTACCTCTTCTATCATCTTTGGAAAAAACATGAAATATCCAATATCATCATGACTATTTATCCATGTCTTTCCTTACGAAGGTTTTTAACTCTTCCCATGCCACATGGGTCAAAACTCTTATCCATGGTTCACCATGTTACAAGTTTCCATGTTCTACACATACTCTTTAATGTGGATTCTCGAGACCCTATACAGTATGTTTCTTACTTCCTTTCCACTACTTGAATTTCCTTCAAATAACACAAAGGGGAGGAAAATGTAGACACAAAACTATGCACATATCATTACTTTACTATACAACGTTATGTTCTTTATATGTACATGAATCGTAAGTAATAAAAGTACACATTGATGACACTTGTCCCTTGTCCCTATATGTTATTTGACTAGTTTCTATTGTGAATCTCCTTTACATCTCTCAATTTTATATGCACTTTTGGTTCGGTCACATGGATGCCTATATGTCTGTCTTGTCACATCTCTGTCATTTTTGGTCGAAGGACACTAGCACCCACTCAAACACCGCCTCCCAAGCATTCATGTCCCTTTTGAGTGTTCCTATCCTCCTTGTTCTCCTTGTAGATTTTTGATATTTTTGGTCAGCCTTGTTTTTGTTCTTATCATTATCCCACATTCTTATTTAGCATTCGGTGTCACTAGTGTCAAATTCAAGCCAAGGGTTCATATATATACTGTATCTGAAAAATTAATAACTATTATTCCAGCTCAAAAATCAAAAGGGACTATCACATCTACATATTACTACTACTACTTAAAGGGATTACATACACTACATAGGAAGGGAAGTGTTTAATTCCATACCACACATCTGCATTCTTAAATCAAAGCTAACTATAGCTCACTATCTTGACATCATTAATGTGAGGTAAAACCTAGGCTAAGGAAACCATTTCATTGACAAGTAAAAATAACTACATATATTCTAAGATGTGGTGCGATGCTCGATAATAAGTTTACTCATCGGGTGATCGTTGGGGTTAGTCGACTTTACACGTTGCATATTTTAGTCATATCTAATGTATTTGTGAGATTATGTAGATAGATATGGTTTTTATAGGTTACAAAAAGCGATAGAAACCCTAACAAAAACCCGAGAGAGATAAAGAATGAATAGAAGTGAAGACTTTCTCGACCTAGAAAAGACCATATCTAGAGCAATCCACATAGGTACAAGTTCCCGGCAGCAGTCACCGAGTTCTGGGACACTTTTTCCTTTCATAGAACTCCTATCTAGTATAGTATTGAGTTCTGATCCCTAAATGATCCATTTTGACATTATTTCTAGTCATATCCAAGACTGGATAGTCACCCTAACTTCCAGAGCAATTTGAGATGATAGAAGTCTCCATCTCTTCTCGTATTTATCTAGGGTTAATCAATTTTATAAGTCTTGTAAATTAAATATTATTGTATGTAGTCATTTGAATATCATTTGTTATAATATATTATCTCGAAATAATATTTAATTCAAATTATATTAAATCAACCTCTAATGGAGCCTATAATTTGAAGTTTTTTATCGAAAATTGAGGTTTTATGTTGTCTATTTTTCTCTCTAGTTGAAATAATCTTTAGAGAAGAGTTGAAACATGTTTTGAAATTTTTGTATTAAGGGTATTGTTTCTTTATTTTTGGTTCATCCTTGTGTATGGATTTGTAGTGATTAAATTGTCGAGGCCATGATATTTCATTTATCCTAAAGATCACATATGTTAGAAATTTGAATTTTTGACCAACTAATGAAAAATACCACTCAAAAATTGGTAAATACTCCTTTGATTGGTTAACAATTTAATTTGCTAAACATATTTAATTGAGATCCCATTGTTATAGATGTAGTTTATATTAATACATACCACCTTCTCTTTCATGTGAAACAACTTATTAAGAACAAATAATATCCTACTTACAATTTTCCCATCATCACAAATACGTTTTATTTCTCACACAACCCTCATTTTATCACTTAGTATGATTTTTGAAACATCATAGAATTAGAACTTTTCATTATTTAAGATTTTGAAAGGAAAATTTAACACCATGATTATCATTATCTAATTATACTCACCGGTTATCATACATGTTCACATTTTTAGAATTTCATCATCATTGATTTGATGTGGGCATGAATTTTTGGGAAATAAGGAATAAAATATGCGGAAAAATCCCACTCATAATTACAATAGTAGAAACTACTATAAATAAATATATTATAGATCTGAAATAAAAGTACGTAAAATAAAAGCACACAAATAGAGACAATATTTAATGTGTTTCACCCTATTTTTGGCTATGTCCACTAAGAATCACTTGCTCATATTTTATTACAAGCCACCTCTTTCTCTCAATACAATACCTATATCTGTTTGGAGTTGTGCTCAACTAACTCTCATGAATTCACACTTGAACTCACACACACCTTCATTGATATGTCTCACCTATCAAAAGTACATCAATAGGAAAGTTCTTAAGCAGTTTTACAATACCATGGGTACCAAAACCATGGGTCAAAACTGACCCATAAACCTATGGGTCAAAAAACCCTATATGAGAAGAGCACATTTGTCAAGATATCGAGCAATTTTTTCGAGGTAAATTTGTTTTTACTCTAGGTCGAGACAACTATGGAGAGTCTACAATTATTTTAGTGTATAGTCTTGTTATCCCCATTTTGAGTTCACAACGAAATGATCGGATAACCCCTACAAAATTTTTGAAGTGATTTTGCATTATGACCTCTTTTAGAGAAAATCGGGTTTTCGGGTGTTACTAACAGCTTGACATAAGCTTTAACATGCTTTATGTCTTATGTCCTCCGAAATCCGAAACCCGCCTTGCAATGAGAAGATCCTTAGTAATCGGGTTTTCGGAAATTCAACTCATCGGAACATACTTGAGTTAAAACATGCTTTGTGTCGCGTGACTTCCGAAACCCGAGACCCGCCTTGTGTTAAGGCAATCCTTTGTATTCGGGTTTTCGGAACTCTAAAGCATCGGGACATTTATGTTCCAAAACATGTTTTATGCGCCATGTTCTCCGATTCCCGAAGTCCGCTCAATCCTTTGTAATCGGGTTTTCGGAAGTTCAATGCATCGGAACATTCATGATTCAAAACATGTTGGGTGCTCCATGTTTTCCGAAGCCCGAAACCCGAAATGCACTAAATCTCCTCGTGTCGGGTTTTCGGACTCCTCCAACATACTGACGTGGCATTCATGCCGAGTGGTCGGTGAGTTGGCACGTGCCGAGCTGAAGTGTATTTATTACTGATTTTCTTATAAATACGCGGATTTCCACGTCATTCTTACCGTTCATATTTTTAATTCGTGGATTTTTCGCATGCTCTTCCGCTCCCAAAACCCGCAAACTCGCGTTACCAGACTGGATCGTTTGTTTTCGATTTTACCTGTCTCGAATCGAAGGTATTCTTCTTTCCTTCTTTATTCTTGACTTTTCTGGATCGACTGCGTGTATTTTCTTTCCAATTTCTTGCCAGTTGTTGAGGGTTTTTCTTCCTTCTTCTTTCTGTGTTGTTTTGGAAAGGGTTTTGGGTTTTTAGGGTTTATTCTCTTTTTGGGATTATCAATTGGTGCTGTTCCTTCCAAATCTTAATTATATGCATGATGTATGGAATATGAATAACAAAAAAGAAAGGAAGTTGTGTATGTAGAAATTCAAAGGAAAGACTCTGTTTTTGTTTCCCGGATTTTGAAGGTTGTGTTGCAGATTCAAAAGTCCGAAGAACATTGGAAGCTCGAAGTGACGGGGTTTCTCAACATTCCGACCTCAACACTAAGTGCCGGGCATCTCCTAAGTTCCGTCATCGAAAGTGGGTGCCGGGTTTTCTCCTGTTTCCGCCATTGAAAGCAAGTGTCGGGTTTCGCCAAGATTCCGACATATCAGACCTGTCGGGTTCTCAAAGTTTTCCGATATCTTCTTCTGCGTGTCGGGTTCTTCTCTTCTTCCGACGCATTCAGTCAATCAGGTTTTTCAGTGTGCACAGCATCTCCGGAGTTCCGAGCCTTTCTCCTTCCAATATTCTTCATGTCGGATCCTGGTTCATCACAGGAGAAGGCCGAAAAATCTAGCAGGATGAGATATAAATTTAAGAAACCAGAATCCCCGTCATATATCGACTGTAATTATGATATCAGGGATACTGAAATGGGCAACATAGATATGGACGACTTTTGGAATAGGGTGAAGAGTTCTTCTCAAACCCCATGGATGGTGGCTTTAGCTAACAGTGGCTTGCCCCTTGCAGCAGGCTTCCCCATGTCTGCCCAATGTCCAGAGTTTGTTTTGGCGTGTGCATCCAGCTACGACTCAGCTTCTCGTTCCGTAAGGAATCAGGCTGGTGAAGTAGTTATCAAACTAGATGGGGCTTATTTTGATAATCTCCTGAAACTACCAAATTTTGAAGAGTATGGGGCCCTGACATCAAGTCGGCTCGAAAGGCCCAGGGACAAGAACTAGAAAATTGCATTAAGGATGTCAATAAGAAGTTCTTGGTCAAAGCTAAACCAGTAATATCTAGATTTCCAAGAACTATCCCTAGATCGGATTTCATACAAGAAATCAACGATATTATCACCCTACTGAGCCGGGTTTTTGGCTTGCCGGAATCAAATTTATTTCATGGATGGATGTACCAATTTATGGTCACCATCAAGAAGAACAAGCAAGGGATTGACTGGGGGACCCTTATCAGTGATGAAATTGATTCCCAGATGACGACGGTCCTGTCAACCGGAAAGTTTTATATGTTCTCATATGTGGCCTATGCAGCAGCTGGGATGAGGAGCTATCCCGGGCTGGAGACTAAAGGAAGCAGAACGACAAATCCAGTCTATAAGTATTATCCTCAAATAACGAAGAAGGGGTCCAAGGATCATTTTAGGAGGGTAAATGACGCCTTTTTCTACGAGAACATCTGCCAGCTGAATCCAGGGCTGAGAAAGACAAGGGTCTCAGACGAGGCATGGGCTGAAGTATCTAAATGGGGATGTATCTTCTTGCAGTTCAAGAAGTTTACCTACCTTCGAACGGTCATGTACTCTGGAGAGCCTTTCCGTCTGCCTCGCTATCCGGGTGATAGATTGATACTAATAGAATTGGTCAGACAGCTATTGGATTTCCACAAATTCCAACAGAGCAAGCATAAGGCAGCTGTATCCTTCCCAATTTCTATTGGGAGGTATACTTGCTCGACAGTGGCAAAGGCTAAAAATGTTGAATGTGAACTCCAGGAGAAATTAAAGAAGCATATGAAGTCTCGGGATGGTTTTGACATCCGAGGAGTACTGAGAACTTATGGAGCCCTACATCTGCACAGGCCCGACATTGAGGATATCCGGGTGGATGCTGCAAATGTGTTGCGGTTCGCGAGAAAAGATCATAGGAGATTAACTATTGATGAGATTCGATGCTTTAGAGATTTCTGATTTTCTAGATGGTACAAAGGACAATGAAAGTGTGTTAGATATGTCCTATGATGGGCTTAATGAAGATCGATACGTTTTCCCACCTATTGATTGGTCGGCCAGCGAAAAAGCCTCTATCACCGATAGGTCAGCCCTAATTCTAGCTCGTACAAAGAAATGGCTCTCTTCTTGGGGCATGAATTTTAAAGACAACAAGTTTCCAAAATTGGCTGCTTCGAGGCGGGCCCTCCAAAAAGAAGATGGACAAGGAATCTCTCTGGGGTCTATAAAAATCAAGATTCCCAAGAAGAGGAAAGAAAGACCAATCTCTTCAATTATCTCTCCAGCTCAAACGGTGGATGTGCCAGAATCACCAACACCACCAGAAATAGGAGAAATTAATTTGGAAGAAGGAGGAAGTCAGCCCTTGACTTCACCATTTGCTGATTGCTCAACGGGAGAGACCTTATCTCTTGCGGTCAAGGCTTTGAAACCGAATCATGTGCCTCCCCCTCAACAACCATTTCAGCCTCCTCATTCCCCATCCACTTCTTCAAGCATGGCCAATATTTTCTCCGGGCTCTCACCCCTCTCTGCTGGAACCCAAGTGATCACCAACACTCCCCCACAACCTGTGCCTCTATTCATTGCACCTACTACCACGTTGACTGCTGTTCCCCCTCCAATAGTAGAATCTGCTCCCCTTGAGAGTAGAATACCAGTTACTACAACATTGGCAGTTTCCTCTGATACACCACAATGGCTACTCGAGCAAACTCCGAGGAAGAGGAAAGTGATTGTACCCCTACCAGCCTTTGATTTCAGCTCACTTAAGGCTTCTACTGCGAGATCAGCCAAGAAACCCAAAACAGTTTCAAGGGTTTTGGTGGATGCTTCAGGAGATAAGTTCGCAGAGATTGCCACTCCCTCAGCTGACAAAACTAAAGATGATGTAACAGCTGCTGATTACCAGGTAACCAGGGTGGCTCTAGGAAAGTGACAAAGAAAAGGGCGCAAAGCAAGATGCAAAGGATTCCATAGGCGTCGCCCCGTGCCAAAAGTTGAAAGAAACAAAGGACAGCAGAAATGAGCTTAAGGAAAAAGTGGAGCAGTTGACAGAGGTTTTGATTAAACTCTCAACACCCCTGGAATCCATACCATCTGCTTCTGCTTCTGCCGGATTTGATTTCTCATCGGTGCCTACGATTGAGAAGATTACTAAAAAAGGAAGGGTGGTTGATGAATGGATCCAAAAGTTGCTCCAACAAGGGAAGGAAGTAATTCAAGACGTGGTGAAAGTTCATCAGTCCTTGGCGGAGATTCAGAAGGAAGGAGAGAAGATGGATGAGGAATTCACTGAAGAACTTGGACAGCTTGATTTGACTTGTGAAGCTCTCCAAGTGCTAAAGCAAATACCAGCACATCTCTTGGTAGAAGAAGGCGTTCTTCCACATACAGATAAACACTTCCAGCTGATCAAGGCCATCAAGTTCAGAGTAAAGATCCTCAACGAAGCCTGCAGCAAGTTGAGAGAATCAAGAGATAAATTGATCGATGGGAAAAGTGATCTGGAAGAAGAATTGCTAAAGATTTGTCCAAAGGTGTCAGTTGGGAACTCAAGTGCCCTATCAGCAGATGATCTCTTCAAACAAGTTCAAGAGACTGTTCAACATGAACCTGTAGATGGATTCGACCTTGAAGTCATTGGTCAGTTTGTGAGGATTGAACATACGTTGGAGGCCTTAAGAAAGCTCAGCAAAAGGTTGAAAAAGCTTCCCGGCAGTGCCAGTGATATCCATGAGACCTGCGAAATGTGGAATGATCATTCCACTGCACCTGAGGAAAATGAAATGCAAGGCATTATTCGGAAGTTCCAGGAGTTCCGGAACAAACAGTCTCAGCTGGAGGAAGAGAAAGAAGAAGAATCAAAAGATGATGACTCGGATTAAGTTCCAACGTCCCATGACATTTCTATTTTTAGAATGACATATCTTTTATTTCCATTTTGTCATTATTTTTAATTCATACTTTGACTTGATCTCCTGCGTGAGAATCATGCAAAGCTGAACTCTAGTTAGCATGCTACTTTTCAGGATCTGTCCTGTTTTATCTCTAGCTTCTTTTGTTATAAATAAGGGATGCTTGTGCATTCTAAAGGGTCGAGAATTTTTGAAGCATTAAGAGGCTATTGGAAAGGAGAAAAACTTTGTGTTTTCTTTCAATCATTTTGAAGAATAGAAGTTGATATTGTTTTGCAGACTTTGTGTTGTGAAATATATCTTATTTAAGACAGTGTTCTTATGTTCATGATCTTAAAGCTATTCTTTGCATAGAATCTCAGTGTTTCTAATTATCTCGGACACTATATCTGTGATCTAAAACTCGTATGATTATTTCGTGCTCTGTGTTTACTCGAAAGAAAATACGTTTCTCCCATTTCTTTTCTACCGTGCTTCTTTCATCAATGTGAGCTTCTAACCTATTTCACGTACGAAAGCAATATCCTTGAATCGTGTGAATGTGGATTTCGGGATTTCATCCCAACCCCCAATGGTTAGATTAGTGTGAATATTGTATATATTATTTATTGTGTTTTAGATTAGCAATAAACAGGCAGCCTCACCTGTCTTTGAGGAGGGATTCAATCCCATGTACTGTGGTTGAACCTCATATTTTGGTTTGACAAAATATCCAACCAACAAGTCTTCAACACTTCTACACATGAAAACATGCTCCACAACAAAATATGAATGACATAAAATTTGGTGTGGGAAAGAATGACTTAATTTTTTTTTCTTATAATACATTACTAAGTGGAAATATATTATTTTTATCTTAGAAATGTACTAAGAAATTGAGTATTTCATAGTTGTTGACATGTAACCAACACTCATAGACCGGTGGGCTCCACGCTCTCCCAAATCATAAAATGTGATGAATAATTTCAACACAATTTAATTTTCTCAAGAGGGTTAGTATAGACTAGTAAATGTTTTGGGGCTTTAGAGGTAAAAGGAAGGTGTGGAACATTATATATCATTTGAAATCTCAAAGAAGAAATAAGTTGATTTTATTTTATCATAGCCATTGATTTTTGGCTCATGGTTCTGCATTTCCTATAGTGAGTTATATAAAAATGGAAAGGGGATTCTCAAGGAACAATATATAAAGGGTATTTCTATTTTACAAACGAGGAAAGTGAACTTGAATTACAAAAACATTGATGTTGTGATTGTGAACTTGGGTTTTTAATTTTTTCATGATCCCATTCAAATTTTCGGATGTATGTGTAAATTGTTTGTATTATTCATCATAATAAGATTGCTAAAAAAATTAGTTCATTCTTGTAGGTGAAAGGAAACATAGATACATAAATTAGAATAATATGCATTTGTGTATGGAGCTTGTCAAATTTATATAATCATCCCTTCATTAGCATGAGGTCATATCCTTACACCATTTATACATGGATTTTTTCACAATTTGTAAGATGGTATTTAGTTTAATTTTTTTAGCAAATTGGCTCACTATCTTTCCTATGTTAAATGTATATGAAACCTCCCAATTGTTTGTAGTAATTTTGATCTTATTATCAGTTTAATAGAGTGTGGATGCAAGTAACCTTGTTTCTTTCATTTATGTCTCATGTTTTATAACATAGTTTTTTTTTTTCTTCACTTTTTTTTCTAGTTGAAAATGTTTACCCATTCTCTTTGCATTCCTATCAATGTTTACATTGCAACTTTTGGTGTAATTTATTGTATTTTTATTCTAATGTAAAACTTTGAATTTTTTAATAAATATGGAAATAATATCATATGATTTGTTAAAATCTTTAAATTATTACATCCAATGGATGTTATACACACACAAACATATATATGTATACATACTAACATGCATACATGCACATACACATATGTATTTATGTATGTATGTACACACACACACACACACACATTTGTGTGTGTTTCGTGCTGTAGTGTAACATTATTTCACCCGAATTCACTAAAATTGGATTGAAAACTAGTAAGTTTCTAGAAGTGGGTAAAATAAATAACTATTCACAAAATTTGTAACAAATTGAAAAGGGTAAGAAAGCATTTATCCTTTATAAGTTAAAGCATAATTTTTTTAAGGATGTGGAGAGAGAGGGTCATGGGACATAACACATAAACATATGTATGTAAGTTTCCAAGTTGATATAGAGGCACATGGTATGCATTCAAAGATGGTTTTACCTTCCTACTTGAATTAACAAAGTGAATAATAAAAAAAAAAATTGGCCTAGGAAGATGTGGGGTTTAATGACACCCATAGATGATAGATGTTAATGATCGACATTGATAGAAGTTATGCTTCATCTAAAAGTGTATACAATCTCTGTCCTACAAGAAAATCTATGTTTAAAGACACTAAACAAGATGGATTAGAAAAATAGATAAGTGAGCTGCTCGGAAAAGGCCAGTGCAGGGAACCCAAAGGGATTCCTTGAAGGATGTAAGCTTGCCTTGTAAATAATCAAGTGAATTGCAATTGATAAATGATAAATGGATACAAGATAGATAAATGTAAGGATAGAAGATAAGGATAAATAGAATTCAAGATGAAAAGGTAGGTCATGTGCAACTTCAAATGTGGCCCAGGAAAGTGTGGATGCAATGTGTACGTACTCGAATTAATCATAGAAAAATTTATCAAATTATTGATGGATGTCCCAGAAGAATTCAAATATGTATTCAAGTTCTTTTAGAGGAGTGTTATTGATGGTACAAAGTGTTAGATCGTGGAGAAGATCATATTGTTCCCAAAAGAAAGGGTGTCGAACTATCGATTACTATAAATGCTTTGGTAATTTCATGTGATTGGCCACCAATTACAATCTAACAACGATCCATACTCAAAAAAATGTTAGAAGAAAAATGTTAGATAAAATAAATGAGAGATACTTGATAAAAGTTGAAAAAAGGATAAAATTGACAAGAATTGTTGGTGATTTAGGTGATTTTTGATAGTTCATAAAATTGACTATTTGAAGTTTCTAATTAATATTTGATTGATTTGAAATATAGATTTTAATTTGATAAAGGATTATTTTTTGAAAAATTAACTTGAATCAAAATGAAGCTAAAAGATGCCTCAAACCTTGTTTGAGGATGATTGACATGGTCTACAAGTTGAATGGTGAAAAGATGATCCACAAAAGCTCTGAAACGAGTTGAAAAAAATTAAAGTTGATTCACAATAATGATTGATAATAACTTAGATGTCTTAGAGCTAGTGATGGTGTACAGGATGTTGGAGAATAATACTAAAAGTGAGAGCTTGAGATTCAAAATTGAGGATCCTGGAAAGAGGCTGAGAAACTTATATTTATAATCATTGGCGATTACCTAAATTGTCGACGATCTGGGTTTTTTGGATTTTGAGTAGAAAAGTGGTTAAAACCATTTGCAAAATGAAGTTGTTTAGTTTTGGTTTCGAGTGAAATTTTTTTTAAGTTGTTGGGGATGAGGTGTGATGGTTAAAAGGGTTGTGGAATGATTAAACATTATTTCTATTTATTTAATTTTGATTCTTCGGTGGTTTTAAATGGTTGAATGAGATTTAACAACTGTAGAAAGGATATTTACGTATGGTAAATATAATAAATGAGTTATGACTTATGAAAAACTGATTTTTGAGTGTAAATGATAAATTGGATTAGTAAGTGATGAAGAGGATGAAGGTTGAAAATATTTGGTGTCTACATTTTCCCTTTTTTGTCTATTATTTTGACATTAACAAAGTGTAAGGAAAAAAAAATGACGAGTTTGATTTTCTATGACCGGTCCATCCTCAAAATGGGGTGACTGCAGCACAGTGTGAGGAACACTATTTTGAAAGTTTGATTAGACAAATGTGACATGCATTTTGTTAACAAAAATTTCCCGAGTCAAAGGGGTGTCAAACAAGGTATCTTTACCATGGGACCAAGTGATAGGGGGAACCAAGGGGTTTGATGCCTATATACATATGATACTCAAAGGTAGGCTATAATGATGGGGAATTCAAGTGATGGGGGACCAAAGGACTTGTGTGCCATAGACTCATGACATATCTTGAGATTTATTTGATGTTTAATAATTCAAGGATTGGGAGCATGTGGAGGTAATGGGTTTTAGAGGGATTAGACATTACAAGAGGGTGCATAGGTATAGAGGTTTGATGTTAGCATTGATGGAGATGTGGAATCCTTCCACCTACACTTTTTGGTTACCTGGGAAGATCATTATTACATTGAAGGATGTACACTGGATCCCGAGACTACTTGGTTTGAGGAGAGGGTATATACACTATTGAGGAGTCTGAGAGACTAGATGTTATGAGGAGATTATACGGGGATGAGGTAGATGATGTGAAGTATGTTTCATGAGGGTTTTCATATCAGGCTTTATATTGTTATTAAGAGATGGATGTACACGATTGACTATGATGGATATATCATGTTTTTCCCTACTTGATTTCGGATGATGATTGGGGTTGTAGCTGAGATGATGGAGAATTAGATAGTATGTGAGTGGGTACCCACTTTACTTGCTCATACATACCGAGAGTTATGGAACTAGAGGGATCACAAGAGGTACATAGTTGATATTGGTTTCTTGTTATAGTGTTGGGTGTATGAGCATATATCCATTTCTTGGCCACATGGATTTCTATAGGGGATAGGTGATGTGCATAAAAAGATTCAAGAGATGGATATAAGATATGGTTAGGTCAAATAAGGAGAGGGCGAAAAGATATGTTGAGTGGATTACATATTGGAGATATCATATGGAGACCACATTTAGATTTTCATGATTGAATTGGATGTGAGCATGAGATTTTTGGTACACAACAAGACACATGGGTTTAGGAAAGGACAAGGGGTGAGTATGAGATGGTTCATTCATCCATGTTAGACGATAGTTTGGGCTAGTAGAAAATGTTCTGAGGAGCTAGTATAGTGTAGACACTTAAAATTGGTTACTCAATTTAGTGTCCCTCTCATTCATTTACTTGCTTAGGTAACCTGGGGCACGTTTTACGTCACCAACTATCCCCTTGGGATATTATCCAATTTGTGATTTAATCACTTATTCCAAATTTAATTCACCCCATCACATCTTACCCATGAGTGATTAAATATTAAATATTTGATTACGCTTCTTCCCATGCATCTTAATCACTTATCCACCCCAAATTTATTCTATCTATGTATCACATCTATTTTTCCTCTTCCCTAAGCGGGATATTTCCCGTATTCGGGATAAATCTTATCTTTCTTGAAATCGCTCATTTTGGCCATCTCGGGAGTCTATTCCGCGATCGGCGCCGACCCATATGGTCGGCGCCGATTTTCTAGGAGCGGCGCCGATTATAAAAGCGAGTCCAGAACTCAGTTCTAGGGACCGAAAAAGAGACCACGAACGAGCGAAAAAGTGAACAGACGAAAAAAGGAAGCACTTACGCACGAACAGAGAGCGAGAGAGATACAGGTTGTGAGAAAGAGAGATCTTCTTAGCATCAATTGTATCA
Organism: Taxus wallichiana var. yunnanensis; assembly: GCA_018340775.1. Lineage (NCBI taxonomy): Eukaryota > Viridiplantae > Streptophyta > Pinopsida > Cupressales > Taxaceae > Taxus > Taxus wallichiana. Next base: position 816,337,383 of record CM031240.1, on the reverse strand, counting down.
AATTAGGGCAGATCCTGTCCGAATCAATCCCTGAGAGGAGCACCGTTACTCTGTCCCTGTCACATCAGCATCGCACACCACCATCTATCATCTGGTGACTCTGTTCCAGTGTCTCGCCAACTTCGGCACATCCAGCAGACCACATTCACCTTCCAATTCCCGAATCTTATCGCACAGTCCCTGATTGATCGATCTGCCTCCAGTCGACGCCGATCTTACCCAGTCGACGCCGATCCGTCTCAATCGACGCCGATTCTACCCAGTCGACGCCGATTTCCCTGCAGATAGGTAAAAGGATACAGGTAACACAAATCCGGCATTATTTCATAGTTCCCTGTTTTCTGTACTTTTTGTCTTTGCTTTAGATTCTGTCTTATTACTGCAATCAGAAAATCTAGCTTTTTACTTACATCTTTTATCATGCATGCTTCTTTTCTTAATTGAAAACGTGGACTGACATCCGCCGAGGAAGCTTATCGCTTCCCGGACCCGCTTCTCGGGCAGTCCACCTAAATATCTTTTAACGTGGTCTTTTTCTGTCAAGCATCGGTGTTTTGCAGGATACACGGATCTATTGTGCGAATTGCTCGTGTGCGCCCATCTTATCTACATCGGCTTCCTCATCCGTCTACATCTTCGGATCTTATCCATCAGGTATCGATTTTATTGGAGTTTTTCAGGGTTTTTGTGTTTAGTTTGGTGCATTAACTTGGACAGGTAACAAGCGCGAAATTCTTGATCTACATTCTGGCACGCCCGGTGGGACCTAACCAAAGTCCCTTATTGGTAAGTTCATTTCTTTTCTAGTTTTGAAATTTTGTTCCTTTTCTTCACTGATTTCCATCTGTCCTATTTGAGCATTTTCTTTTCATCATTTCAATCTTGCTTTTTTAGGCCAAATCGTTATCTTCGAAATTTTTCTAGTTCCCCAAAAATAGAAATTTCTGTTTCACCATTATCTGGATATATCTTTCTGGATCTTGTTTGTTGTTTGCTTAACCTCTTCTTGCGGAGCACTTTGCTTGTTCGTGGGATTGTTCGAGAGGAAAAGCTCAACAACGCGCTTTTTGAAGTCCACACACCTTGGAGAGCTAAATCTACAGGTATTTCTCTTTTGCGGTGTTTTCTCTCTTTTTTTTTTAGGATTTCTTTGTTGGTTGTCTATCACATCCAAACATTTCAATTTTTTGGTGCTTAAAAAAAACTTAATCGCATTTGGGAAAGAATCTGTTTGACTTGTCTTCATCGAAATCAAACACTTCGTTTTTAAGTGCTTAAAAAGAACCTTTTCTTTGTCATTGCTGCATGTTTTTCATCTAGTTTTAATTAGGCTGGAAAATTGATCAAAATCGGTAGTGACACTATTTGATTTTTATTTTTCACCCTTGCACACAAAGCCAAAATCACTAGGTATAAAGCATTTAAACAAAATTCCTTCCCTGGCCTCGCCTACTTGGAAGTGATATCCAAGAGGAAGAGCCTACGCGGTACTCAGGCCGCGCTATAAATTCACGGAAGATTTTGGTATATATTGGCAAAGCACCCGACTCCCTTATCGCAGCGGTGTGTGAAGTGCGGGGGTAGGCCCCTATATCAAGCCACGTACCGGTCTTTTACTGAAGTGCCTTCGGGACTCCTCACCAAACATTACCCAAACCATCCTTAGTTTGGCTATCTGAGTAGTTCCTGTTCTAAAAAGCCTTCCCTAACATTTTCTTTTCTTAAAAGCATCAAAATTTAAAGGAGATAATCACTTGCGCTGCTTGAATTGTCTGTGCATTAGTTAGGTCAATCTTCTTTTCTGCGTGTTTATGACGGTTATCACTCGGTCACAATCTAGAAGAATGGCTCAACTGGTTCCTTCTTCCTCCGAGATCACCACTAGTGTGGAGGTTTCGGCACCCCCCCAATCTTCCTCGGGACCGCTGTTAGTTGGTTCCCCATCCTGGTCATATAATCCTTTCTATCAAGCCAAGGCAATCCCATCACGTCCAGCTTCCCCTAGTCCTTCGGAAATATCATCTGGCTCGGAGTATGTTCCCCGCGGGGATCCTGAATTCCAGGCATTCCTCGACCGCAATCCGATAGCCCTCATGGACTACCTAGTACACAAGTCTATTCAAATATCTGATCAAGGACCACCAATCCAACAAGTGTACGATTATCCTCGTGGATCATCCCAAGCCTTTGTAGAGCAGTTTGCATCGTCGCTCTTGCCTCGAGCCACGGAGAAGGGCGAGGCCCCTATGCCTCCCTTTTCTCTTCCACCTACCATATCGACTAGTTCTCAAATAGTCTTACCTATTCCTAACACCGCAGTTACCTCAAATATTCCACAACCTACTTCTGAGAGGTCTTCTGCCCTGGCTATAATGAATGCGTCTGCACACCCGCATATTGCTGTTAATTCATCTATGCCCTCCATCGTGTCCCAAGGTCAATACCTCTTCATGAGCCAACCCCCTCCGAATAGTCAGTTGGCTCCTACTTCTCGTCCTCTAGGGGGTCTTTCTTCCAATATTCCAGCAACTGTGACCTTCGCCCATCCTTTAACATCGGCACCCTTAATACCTAATCCGGCAGTAGAAGGCCCCTTTCAGGTCTTGTTCCCCAACATGTCCAATCCAACCAACACCCATGTTCCTCAATCTGTCCCGATCCAATCAACAAACATAGGAGTCCACCAATCACAGGCTCCACCCGTCATCCAACCTTCATTTTCTCAATCACTTATTATCTCACAGCCTGCCTATACGCAAGCCACCTCACAGCAAATACCCCACCCGGTGTCACCCAGAACACCTGGTTATTCCTCTTATCATCCTATCCATCAACAGATGAATCCTCCATTGACACCTCAACAACATCCACCACTTACTTCTTATGTAGGACATACCAATGTACCTCCTCCTCAATCTGACGTGGTTCAAATTCTCTTCAAGAAAATCGCAGACTTGGAAGCCTCCACAAAAGGGGCTCGTCCTTCATACTCCTTTGAAGAAGTGTGTAATGAACCCATTCACCCCTCAGTAGCTTTCAAGCCTTATCCTCCCCAATGGGAACTTCCTAAATTTTCAAAATTTCATAGTCGGGAAGACCCTCAACAACATTTGCGAGCATTCAAACATGCTTGCTACCTCATAGTCCAGGATCAGGAGCTTATGCTCCGTACCTTTCCTATGTCTCTAGCAGGTCCTGCTTTAGACTGGTACAATAACATTCCTCAACATTCCTTATTTTCTTTCTCTCAATTGGCCCAGATGTTTGTTGAAAACTTTTCAATAAATATCGCGCATAAGATCTCGATCACAGATCTTTATAACATTCGCCAATTCGATGATGAGTCTATTGCAGACTTTGTCGCTCGTTGGAGAGGGATAATCAACCAATTGTCTTTCTCCCTTCCTCAATCCCAACAAATCGAGTTGTTTACTCGATCTTGTGCTAATCACATTTCTTCTACTTTAAGGATCCAAACTTTTCATACCTTTGAAGAAGCCTTCACGATGGCACGCAAACTTGAATCTCGCGCCATTGAGCAAGGGAAGCTAAAACTTCGCTCTAAATCTAAACCAGATTTTTCTCGGTTTACCAAACCAAATTCTTCCCCTTCTAAAGACAAAAATCAAGGATCCACCAACGCTATCGTATTAAAAGCATCACGAGCCGACAATACTCCTAATCAAACATCACGAAGAGACCCCTCATCCTCTCGAAAAGGGACTTCATCATCTCGATCCTTCGCTCCATTGGGGGAATCATATGCCTCTATCTTAGAAAAAATGTTGGAAGTTCACATGATCGAACTTCCCCCCATTAGGAATATTGATGAAAACCAAGAACGTCCATTCTGGTATAGGGAAAATGATTTCTGTCATTATCATAGAACCAAAGGTCATGACATCGAACGATGTCAGACTTTCAAAAATCTTGTCCAAAAATTCATTGATAAAGGCGAGCTCATTCTGGATAACCCAAATGCTCCCCCAAATCAGGCACTCGATGTTTTTAAACAACCTTTTCCCAATCATGCCCCGAACCATAATGCTTCAGAGTCTCAAAAACCAAACACTCATACCATCAACTTCATCTCTACCGAAGAATCTTCTTCTGAAACCAAGCCATCTGCAAACACATCAATCGAATCAGAACCTCCTTCCACTTCATCCATCACTGGAATTCCACCATCTTCAGATAGCCTGCCTTTGAATATTCCTACATTACTAAGCACGGAGTCATCTCTCTCCGCTCCTTTGTCTAACCTTCCATCCATACCCGAGACAGTGTCATCCTCATCTGTCTCATCATCAGACATTCTTTCAATACTCGAGGCAATTACATCCCTTCGAGTTTCCACTACAGACACATCCACTTCTGTTGCTCCCATTCCCGCTGCAACTATGCCCTTGGTGAACGTACCTATAATTGTGCCGACTTCGATGGAAGCGTCTTCGATTTTGACCCTTCCTATCTCTTTTCCTACAGTAGTTTCACCCATGATTACTGCATCAGAAGTAGTCCCTTCGCAAGGAACTGCTTCTTCATCACTCACTTCTTCCATCACTAATGTTACTTCGCCTATTAAGGAAAAATCAAAAGAAGTAGCATCAACACCTATACACTCGGTTCCTGAACCTAAACCGAGACAACCAAAATCTAACGTTACACCATCAGTACCTCCCCACCTGCTTCCTCCGAAAAGATTACAATCACCTTATGCCGTTGAAGTTGTCACCATCCCTGAAAAAGGAAAGCCCATATTTCGGACCATCAAGACTCTTGGTGCTCTTCCACAAAAATCTCTCTCTACGCCTCATAAACGATTGGATTTGCCCGCTGAGAAGGCGTCTTCTTCTACACACTTACCAAAACCATCATCTTCTTCTACAACACATTCCTCACCAATACTCCGAAAAATAGACTTACCTACTAAAAAGACGTCACCTCTTCTATCAGGATCATCATCTTCATTACCAAAAACCAAGGCACTCTATGTTCCTCCGATTTCACCTACTTTGGGAGCTTCTTCCTCTTCTAAACCGACATTATCTAAATCATCAGTAAATTCGACCAAGCAACCCCCTTTGTCTCCAAAGACCGCAAAATTTGTCACATCTCCATCATCTTCAAAATCTATTTTAGGGGCTCCTCCTCCACCAAAGTCAATCATGTCTCACTTACTCCCATCTCAAGTGCCCAAGACTGCCCCTCCAAATGTCCAAACAAATAAGAGGATCCCTAAAAAGACTGTTAAACCTAACATGCAAGTTCTTTTACCTCGGCAGTCGGTTAATGTAAAAGAACCACCTTCATCATCTCTATCCTCCTCTTCGTCTACCGGATTCTACACCGAAATCCTTCATCAACTTATCCAATCTTCATCCATAACCCTTCCTCCGATTAAACCTTATAACCCTAAAGGAGTGAAACCTACCTGGTTTAACTCTGATTTGATTTGTGCTTACCACCGCACCCCGGGTCATGATACTGAGGGATGTAAAGCTCTTCAAGCTGTTGTGAACAACCTTTTGGAAGAAAGCGATCTTTTGCTGGAGGAGGAGGAACAAGTACCTCCTGTCACCTTAGCCCCATCTGAGCCCCAACAATCCACTCAGACCTCTGGTGGTCCCACTCCACTTGATCTTCCACCTTCCCAAATTGACACAATCCATATCGCCACTAGAACCCAACACTATGATAACCCATCTTCATCTTCAGCATCTCGACCACGGGTTGTCATTTCTGCAGCCCCTGAAGGCGTTTCTCCTTCCTCATCAGCCCCACGACCCAGGGTCTCTATTCGTGCTGCACCTCGGGCTCAAGTTCCCGTGTCTGTTGAGGAGAGTGTTATGAAACAACTCACCCAGGCTCCGGTCAAAATGTCTCTTTTTGACCTCATCCAATCCTCTCCACAACATCGCCAGGCCCTAATTGATAATCTGCGTCATTCGCAGTGAATTCCGATGAGCCCCAGCCCTTCGAGTTGGTTGTTGGATTGAATGGACCATCAACCGCCATTTCTTTTGAAGATTCGGAAATTCCTCCTCTTTCTTCAGAGGATTTGGAGGCTCCCCTCTTTATCACAGTCCAAATCAATAACACTACCTTAAAACGTGTTATGATCGATAGTGGAGCTGCACTCAACGTCATCTCCTCGCACACATTCGAACAACTTAAGTTACCAAAGAATGTAGTGTCACCCCCGCCTTTCGCCCTTCGATCATTTAACGATCAGCTAGCAGTCACTCTAGGAACTGTGGTCTTACCCATTCGAGTAGGTAAGAAGCTGCTTCACGAACTCTTCTACATTGTCGAAGGAAAATTCCACTATAATATGATCTTCGGACGCTCCTGGATTCGCGCAATGCATTGTGTCCCATCCACCCTCCATCGATGCTTAAAATATCAATATGAGGGCAAAATATATACTCATCCAGGAGATCCTTTTCCTTCCGCACAATGCGACATGACCACAAGATCTGCCCCTTTAAAAGAAAATGCATGTTCTCCTGACGGGGCCTCATCTTCTTCCATACCTGCAACCAAACTACCGGATTTACAAAATCTAGAAGAGACATTGCAGCGTTTCTCACTAGGAGAGCTTCCTCTCTTTTCTTTTGATGCCCAGCTCAAACCTAATGAGTATGGTAGACCAGACAAACAACCTGAATATCAACCAGGTCTCGGTCGCATCGTCACCATTGGTCTGCCCAATCAACAGACTAATTTCATCTACGGTGGTCTTGATATGCCTCACTATCACCCAGACTCTCCTCCTAGGACCAAACCTTACTTAACAGGGTTTGATTATCTACAGAATCCCACGTTTGCAAAAACTTATCTATATCGATGCGCGTGGAAAGGTTTTGGCCTGGGAAAATATGAACAAGGTATACATGACCTCAAATCCATTCCTACTCTCATGCCACATCAGAAATTTGGTTTAGGATTTAAACCTCTTTCAAAAGCCACCGTCACTATTCTCGATGAGCCTCTTCCTACTGAGGAACCATCTTCCCCCACTAAGTCAGAAGCATCACTTGATGTGGACGATGACATTTCCATCCCACCTAACTTTTTTTTTTGATCAATACCATTTCCTTAGGGCCGTTAGCCTATGAGACTAACAATCGGTCCGCTTCTATACCATTAATCTTCCCTGAAATAGTTGGAGACGACTCTCCTACTATCAACACTATCCACTGTGCGGATGATGATTCTGTCCTCACCTATCTGGGGGCAGAGGATTCATATCTCCCCAAGACTATTCCTTCTGACACGTCTACCCTTCTCAACGAAGCCACTATTGACCTTAATATAGGGACTTCTGAAGACCCTCGCATCATTAAGGTCGGCCAATCCCTTAATCCACAGGAATTAGGGGACTTTACCACTTTTCTTTCCAAACATCGTCAGGCCTTTGCTTGGTCATACGAGGATATGCCAGGACTCGATCCCGATATTGTGGTCCACAATATCGTTACTCTTCCCAACATCAAACCAGTTAAGCAAAAATTACGTAAAATGCACCCTCGAGTAGCCCTTCTTGTTAAAGAAGAATTACAGCGCTTGCTCTCGGCTAACTTCATCCAACCCATCGATTATCCACAATGGGTGTCCAATGTAGTACCAGTAACTAAGGCTACTGGGAAAATTTGAATTTGTACCGACTTCCGGGATCTTAATCTTGCTTGTCCAAAAGATGATTTTCCTCTACCTAATATCGACCAACTCGTAGATTTAACTGCGGGTCATGAGATGCTTTCTCTTATGGATGGTTTCTCTGGATATAATCAAATTCTCATCGCACCAGAAGACCAACATAAGACTTCCTTCATAACTCCTTGGGGGACCTTTTGTTATCGTGTCATGCCTTTTGGTCTTAAGAACGCAGGAGCAACCTATCAACGAGCAATGACCTACATCTTCCATGATCTCTTGCACAAAACTGTGGAAGATTATGTTGACGATCTCCTCGGCAAGTCCAAGCGTCGTCAGGATCATCTTTTCATCCTTGCACCTCTCTTTGAGAGGCTTATCCGCTTCTGTCTTCGTCTAAATCCAGCTAAGTGCGTGTTTGGCGTTCTCACTGGTAAACTTTTAGGTTTTATCATTTCCATCAGGGGTATTGAAGTGGACCCCGCAAAAATAAAAGCCATCCTTGAGATGCCTCCCCTTCTAACTTGAAGCAACTCCGCAGTCTCCAAGGACGTCTTCAGTCAGTGCGTCGTTTTATCTCCCAACTGTCGGACCGTTGTCAACCTTTTCACCATCTCCTCCGTAAGAATGTTCATTTTGAATGGGATAAGCATTGCCAAAAGGCCTTTGATGATCTCAAAGCTTATCTTCTTTCTCCACCCGTGCTTACACCTCCACGCGAGGGGGAGCCTTTCTATCTTTATATCTCTGTGACTGACCATGCTCTGGGAGCCATGATTTCGCATCGGGACACTTGTGGTAAAGAACAAGTTGTCTATTACATCAGTCGCACCCTCCATGAGTATGAGACACGTTACTCCGAAGCTGAAAAACTATGTTGTGCTCTCTTCTTCGCAACTTCTAAGCTTCGTCATTATCTCCTTAATCATAAAACTTACATTGTCACAAGTGTCAATCCTCTCAAGACAATTCATGCAAAGCCTTATCACAATGATCGTATCACTCGTTGGCTCATGCTTATGACTGAATTTGACCTCGAGTTTATCCCGCAAAAGGCTATCAAGGGTCAGGTTATTGCAGATCAATTAGCTGATGCTCCTCTTCCGGACACTCAAGACCCCCTTGCTCAGTTCCCCGATGAATATATCCAACAAATTGATTTTGGTCTATCTCCATTTAAAGTAAAGCTCTTCTTTGATGGATCCAAATGCCAGCAAGGGGGAGGTGCGGGTTTCGTGATGATTCCTCCTTGGGGTACGCCTATCCCAGTTGCACACAAATTAAACTTTGAGTGCACCAATAATATGGCTGAGTACGAAGCTCTTGTCTTAGGTCTTCAAAATGCCATTAATCTCGGCGCTCGTCATATTGACATCTTTGGTGATTCTGAACTCATCGTTAATCAGGTCACGGGTGTCTATCAATGTAAGAATGATATCCTTCAAAAATATCGTGACATCGTTCTTGCTCAACTCCAATCTTTCGATAAATTCACTATCCAAGCCATTCCTCACACTGCAAATCGATTCGCAGATACAATGGCTTCATTAGCCTCACTTATCCCACCTTTTACCGAAGACTCGCGACTTTATGTGGCTGTACAATGATTAGATCAACCATCTCATCTTGGCAACTAACTTCAATCCATGCTGTCACAACCCATACTCAGGATGAGTGGTATCAACAGATTGTTGATTATCTATCTCATTCGGTGCTTCCTCCAGATCTGACTTCCAATGGTAGAAGGTCTTTTGTCCAACGCGCCAATCGCTATTCTATTCTAGGCGGCCTTCTTTACAAACGCGGCTTTGATGGTATTTTGCTTCGATGCCTCAAAACCCATGAATCATCTAAAGCTATTCAGGAGGTCCATGACGGTATCTGTGGTGGACATTTTAGTGGCTTAGCTGTAGCCAAGCGCATTTTACGTTTGGGGTATTATTGGCCTTCTCTTAATCGAGATTGTTGTGAATACACTAAGAAGTGCGTCAGGTGTCAACAACATTCCAATCTCACGCACATCCCTAGTCAAGCTTTGCAACCTACAGCGGATTTGTGGCCTTTTTCGCAATGGGGCCTTGATCTTATTGGTCTCATCAATCCCCGTTCTTCACAGCGTCATCATTCTATCATTACTGCCACTGAGTACTTTACTAAGTGGGTAGAAGCTATCCCTCTTTCTTCAACAAAGGCTAAACCCATAGTTGATTTCGTCTATCAACACATCATTTGTCGCTTTGGCGTTCCACAAAGCTAATCACGATAATGGTAAGTCTTTCAAGAACGCTGATTTACAGAATCTCTGCAACGCTTTCAATATCAAACTCAGTTTTTCTTCTCCATACTATCCTCAAGCTAATGGTCAGGCCGAAGCGTCCAATAAAACTTTGCGTAATATCCTCGCAAAGGTAACTAGTCGAGCTGGTAGGGATTGGCATTTACATATCCCTTTTGCTCTCTGGGCTTATCGGACTAGCATTCGTACTCCTACTGGTGCTACTCCCTTCTCTCTCGTCTATGGGTCTGAGGCTGTCCTTCCTTTGGAAGTCCAAATCCCATCTCTTCGTGTTTCTCTCAGAGAATTCGTCTCCGATGAGGATTATCGTCAAAATCGTCTAGCACAACTTGAATTATTAGATGAGCGGCGTCTCAACGCTCTTGAGCATCATCAAATCTATCTTGAGCGAGTCAAACGTGCTTATAACAAGCATTTGCAGCACCGTGACTTCAAAATTGGTGACCTTGTTCTTAAGGAAAATCAAAATGTCACTACACTCGAAAGAAGTCAACGTGGTAAGTTTGCTCCCAACTGGATGGGCCCCTACATTATCACTCATAAATATGGGTCTGGGGCTTATCGTTTATCTTCCATGGATGGTATACCTGAAGCGGAACCTCTTAATGCTTTGCATTTACGGCCCTTCTATTGTTAAAATCTATCTTACACAAATCTAGTCGCAACACAGATCTTTCATCCGTCCTAATAACCAGTCATCTACTTTCGTGGTGATTCGAAATTGTGTGGTTCTCCGCCTATTGCCTCGTTTACCTTAAATATGAGTATCGCGGCTCTACTCATTGCACGTTTCTTTTGGATATGTTCCTCCTCATGGTAGGAATACCTTAATCACCACTTCATCTGTCCCAAGTACTTATCTTAATCGGATCTACTCGGGGCATGAGTGCATGTTCTTCTTTGTTCTCTTCCCCTCCGTCTGATCTATCTAGGTCTAAACTCAGCTTCTTTCAAAAAAAAAAAAAAAAAAAAAAAAAAAAAAAGAAAGATGCTATCCAAAAGATAGACTGATCCCTTGAAGGACAGCTATCCATACATTATCAAGTGAATCAAAAAGAAAATAGACCATGCCCTTGAAGGATGGCTATTATCAAAAATTCTAAAAATATAGACCATACCCTCGAAGGATGGCTATCATTAAAATTCAAAATACAGACCGCTCCCTTGAAGGACGGCTGTTTCTCAAAGAAAATTCAAGGCTTCTTGTAATTAATCAGCCTTCCAGTCAGTTTATACACTCTTTAGCATCACTGAAAGACTTCCCGCATCGATCAGTCTTTCCATATCAAGCAAACTTCCCGCATTGATCAGTTTGCTTTTCTGTCAAAATCATGAAGCTGAGATTTAGGGCCTTTTGTCGATCATATGGAGAATCCTATTTTCCTACTATGGACATGTATTCTGTCCCTTGTAAATTCCGACAAGATACTTACTTACTTTTCTTCCCGTTTCTATCCTAGATCTGGTTTGCGACTAGTTAGTGTCAGGTTCATTTTAATCTTATATAGGGCCTTGTATGCTTGGTCTTTCGATTTCCTATCTGGATCTTATCTATGGTCGGTTGGAAGTCCGACTTATCATTTTTCTTCTTATCCGAGTATCTTCTCTTCTAAGTCACGGTTGTTTCCATTTACATCTTTGGCTCTTGCAAGGAGTATTCCCCATTTCTCTGTCTTGCATCTAGTTAAATTGACATTTCACATGTTAAATTCAATCAAAATTCATCTTTTATCAAAATTCATCTTATCTATCAAAACATCTATCTGTATTCATTTCTCATTAAAATTACATCCATATATCAAACGCATCCATCTATCTATCCATTAAAATGTACATCCAAGGTACATTGCATCTATCTATATCTAAATCTATCCATCAAAGTGTACATCCAAGGTACATTACATCTATCTATATCTAATCCATACATCAAACACATCCATCTAAATCTATCCATCAAAACATTTAAACACATGTACATCCAAGTTACATCACATCCATCTATCAAAATTATATCCACATATCAATCTATCTAATCACATCTATTTTATCTCTATCACTCCATCACATCTATATCCATCTCTATCCATATCTATATCCATCTAAATTAAAAGCAAGCATGAGTACAATCATATGACAAATAACATGATCAATCTATATATACATGTGTGTCTGTACAAAAATGGGTGGCTTTCAATCAAGCCATCTATACAATGCCTTCCAATCGAGGCTACATCACTATACAGATACAAAATCTATCAAATCTCTATATAGTAAAATCTGAAGCGTGGAGGACACTATCCCCTCCACCCTCCTCTGCACCTGGCTGTCTCTCCTGGCCGCCGCCTATCGAGCTCGATGCACCTGCTGCTGGAGGTCTCGGCCCACCTCGATCTCTCCCAGTACTCCCTCCACCTGAGGCTCCGCTCGCCGTAGCCGTCGCTGCTCTCCTCCTCGCCCCGTACCGAGGCACGTCTGGGGCATGCTGCGCTAGGGCATCCTCATAGTATCTCACCTCAGCGAGGAGAGACTGGTATGTGCTCAGGCTCACAGTACCCGGTGCTCGTAACGATGCTGCTGGTGCTGCTGGGGCTGCTGGCGCTGCTGGTGGTGCCCCTCCTAGGGTCGTGCCCTGTGTACCGGACTGACGATGTGGCACCGGTCTCTCCATATTTGGCCCTGAGGGCCTCCCTATGCCGAAGGTAGCGATCCCTCTGCTGGATCGCTATATCTCGCTCCTGGCGAGCGGTGTCTCTCTCCACAATCAGGGCATCCCTCTCCTCTGTCAAGGCCCTGATCTCCTCCAGAGCTACCTGATGTGTCTGTGTAAGGGTGGCATGCTCTACCTCCAGTCTGTCCAGCATAGCAGCTATGTCCTCCTCGTCAGCATCTATAGATGGCGGGAGATGTCGTGGAAGCTCTGTGTCGTACCATGCTGCGTAGCCCTCATCCACCCCCGCGTCATCATCACTGTCTGCGGAGGGTGGGGCCTCTCTCAGTGGGTCTGCCGGGATCAAAATCGGCAAATCCGTCTCTCTGCTATCCCGCCTATATGGCGTGTAGGTGGTCGGCACTGTCTGTACTAGGCCGAACTGTCTCAGTATCCGCATGAATGGGACTCGCTCCCACATATCCGGCCTACGGCCCCTGACCACCCGGCTCCGTCTCAGTGCTACCAAGTGGGCATCCTGACCAGCCCATGTCGGAAATGCCCGATACGGCCTCCAGATAACCTGATCTGGTGTCAGCGTCCTGAAACGCTCAGAGTACCACTCGGCCGATCTACCTGTATCCCCTGCGGCCATGTCAGCCCGCCATCTCCGAAATCCATAATCAATCCCTCCCACTCTGCTGGCATCCAAGGAAGCCCGGATGGCCTGATCACCGCTATGTGCTCATATGCCCAGCAATGGAGCACAAAACTGACGTCAATCCCTGTCCTCCGGCCAGTGGTGTACATCCATAGCTCATGATATATCTGAGCTATCAGGGCATCGGCGAAGGCAAAACTGTTTGTACTGCAAGATGTCGCAGACACAGTCTAACAGTAATAATGGGAATCTCCCACCTCCTGAATCTGGCAGGGCAAAGTAAGATATCGCCATCTGAATCAAGGCTATCCGCCTGCTCCGAGGGCTATCCTGCCTGTACTGAGAAGCGATCCGCACTGCCCCAGATACTATCTCAGAGTCATCTGCCCTATCTCTGTATAACCGACCGAGGGCCCTCTGCTGCTGCTCCCGGGGTGTGATCTCAATCGGGTCCCCAGTAATCGGTAATCTCAGGATCCTGAATATATCCTCATGGGTGATAGTCATCTCACCCGTCCTGAACCAAAAAGTGCACGTGTGGCTGTCCCACCGTCGCACTAGTGCCCGCATGAGCTCCACATCTCGTGGCACTCGTCTATAATATCGGAAACCCCCGAGCCCGGCTAGCTCTAAATGCTGCCAGTCTGCATCTGTCACATCAGGGAGAATAGTCTCCAATAACTCAGGAATGGCGTCCCTCATATGAAGAGCCTCTCGTGCCTGCATCCACGACATCAAAAACATAATTAGTCTCTTATTTCCCCAAATCACATCCTCCAAGACAATAACAAAAAAAAAAAAAAATGAACATCTATCAATCGGCGTCGATTTGGTAAAATCGGCGTCGTTCATTTTAGTCGGCGCCGATTAATACCAATCGACGCCGATCCAACACCAATCGACGCCGATTACACCAATCGGCGCCGACTGCCTGTCACGGACATGAACCGGACCCCGGCCTCCCATGCAAAAAAATCAAACAAAAAAAAAAATAAATTAAGAACAATGGGTTCAAGAATGACCACTTACCCCAGGTCGTGTCCTCCTGCGCTTCTGACCGCTCCCAGAGGCTTCCATGATGCTCAAATCAAAAATCTTTCTCTGAATCAATCGTCACGTTGAAAATAAATCGTTTACGTTTTCCGTTCGCATATTTATATGTGCCTGGATTGGTCGGCGCCGATTTTTTGGGTCGACGCCGTTTGTTTTAGTCGTCGCCGATTAGTTTGGTCGCCGCCGATTTTCTATATCTGTTTGCCATAGTGTTGATGCTTGGCTTACTTATCTATCTGATCATTGTTGTGTGCTGAATTTTGTCTTTCGGCGCATCTTTTCGATATCATTGTCTATTTCGGGTTTGTTCCCTTTGCGTGGGACACTCGTACTTTTGGCAGCTTAGAGTTAAACGGGTCTGTAGGCACTAACGTCGTCTGCTTTGCAGACCGTCTAGTTGTCCCTACCAATGTGTCTCTCTTTAGATGCTGACTATTTTGCAGTTCTCCTTACACTCATGGGTCTGTAGGCACTAACGTCGTCTCATGAGGAGACCGGCTAGTTTGCCCTACCAATGTGAGTTCCTTAGGTTGCTGCCTTTTATTTATTTTTATGCGTCATCAATGATCAGATCTACTCCAGGCATCCGACTGGGGCATCCTGCATTTTTCATCTACCTTTTTCAAACTTGGGATCGTCTGTTCTATCATCCATCCCATCCCTAGTTTGAGGGGGATCACATCATCACTCTTTTTTCCCTTCTTCCATCCCTTTGTTTTTGTCTCACAACCTTGCTTATCGCAAGTTATTCGACAAAAAGGGGCAAAATGTAGACACTTAAAATTGGTTACTCAATTTAGTGTCCCTCTCATTCATTTACTTGCTTAGGTAACCTGGGGCACGTTTTACGTCACCAACTATCCCCTTGGGATATTATCCAATTTGTGATTTAATCACTTATTCCAAATTTAATTCACCCCATCACATCTTACCCATGAGTGATTAAATATTAAATATTTGATTACGCTTCTTCCCATGCATCTTAATCACTTATCCACCCCAAATTTATTCTATCTATGTATCACATCTATTTTTCCTCTTCCCTAAGCGGGATATTTCCCGTATTCGGGATAAATCTTATCTTTCTTGAAATCGCTCATTTTGGCCATCTCGGAAGTCTATTCCGCGATCGGCGCCGACCCATATGGTCGGCGCCGATTTTCTAGGAGCGGCGCCGATTATAAAAGCGAGTCCAGAACTCGGCCTCTAGAGAAAAAGAGACGAAAAAGTGAACAGATGAAAAAAGGAAGCACTTACGCACGAACAGAGAGCGAGAGAGATACAGGTTGTGAGAAAGAGAGATCTTCTTAGCATCAATTGTATCAAATTAGGGCAGATCCTGTCCGAATCAATCCCTGAGAGGAGCACCGTTACTCTGTCCCTGTCACATCAGCATCACACACCACCATCTATCATCTGGTGACTCTGTTCCAGTGTCTCGCCAACTTCGGCACATCCAGCAGACCACATTCACCTTCCAATTCCCGAATCTTATCGCACAGTCTCTGATTGATCGATCTGCCTCCAATCGACGCCGATCTTATCCAGTCGACGCCGATCCGTCTCAATCGACGCCGATTCTACCCAGTCGACGCCGATTTCCCTGCAGATAGGTAAAAGGATACAGGTAACACAAATCCGCATTATTTCATAGTTCCCTATTTTCTGTACTTTCTGTCTGCTGTTTAGATTCTGTCTTATTACTGCAATCAGAAAATCTAGCTTTTTACTTACATCTTTTATCATGCATGCTTCTTTTCTTAATTGAAAACGTGGACTGACATCCGCCGAGGAAGCTTATCGCTTCCCGGACCCGCTTCTCGGGCAGTCCACCTAAATATCTTTTAACGTGGTCTTTTTCTGTCAAGCATCGGTGTTTTGCAGGATACACGGATCTATTGTGCGAATTGCTCGTGTGCGCCCGTCTTATCTACATCGGCTTCTTCATCCATCTACATCTTCGGATCTTAGCCATCAGGTATCGATTTTATTGGAGTTTTTTCAGGGTTTTTGTGCTTAGTTTGGTGCATTAACTTGGACAGTAACAAGCGCAAAATTCTTGATCTACATATAGTATAGATGAGAGGAGGGAGATACAAAGACTCCTAAGGTAGTTCTTGGTAGACCTTTTATCTTTGTTGAGGAGTGTGAAGTAATGGTACCTAATGATGATAGAGATATAGTGCCGATAGATGATGTAGGGGTTACACTCAAGTATTAGCCTTCGTGGACTCGATCTTGTAGAACTTTTGAGAGGAATCGTGTAAATACAATTAGTGAGGAGAGTGCATGCTTGAGTTAAGGTAGCACATGAGATAATCTAGATCTGTGATGATGAGGGTGAGGAGGAGGAGGATGTAGATGGGGATTTGGTAGTTATAGTAGTAGAGTTGTTGGTTGAGAAGGCCATAGTGGAGACAAAGAGATGATCTATTGGGAGTGCATGATGCATTGATTATGGAGTGGGATAGTGTAGTGACTGAGTGAGATGAACTTAGGATTCAGTTGACTTAGGCTATTGCAGAATGGGACCAATATTGTTAGAAATGGGATGCTTTGAAGAAGGTCGTAGGTATCATGGGGTCTTCTATATTGGGTGTAGAGTTGACGGCTTGCGCAGGCTAGTGGCTAGATGGGAGCACCGGGCATGGTCAGAGCAGCTCATTATCAATCTTTGAGGGCTAATTTGGCATATTATGAAGACATGGTTATACATATTTTTCTGAATTCTACTTTGTATGCAGATAATGTAGCTTAGAGGGGAGAGAATCCTAGTGTGAGTGCTTGTAGCAAGGGTCTCCCACCTAGGAGATCGGATGGAGGAACCGGTGGTGATAGGGGATGGATGGTGCAAGGATTGCTATAGGGTTAGATATTTTATAGAGGAAATCCATTTTACCGATAGAGATGATATTTATTTGTTTTGATGTATGCGGCTCTTGAAGCTTTTGTGATTATGATTTTAAAGATGTATATGTGATTTTGTATGATTTTGATTATGATGTATACATGACTTTTGATTAAATATATGATGATGATACGATTGTGGTATACTTTAATTTTCATATGTCGATGATGTGTTTTGATATATATGCTTTGAATGTGATGTAAAAAAGTGTTATTGATATGATAACAGGAAAATGTGAAAAATATTGTTGATTATATTAATGAAAGATGTGAAATAATGTATTTGATGATTATGTAGTGTGAATAAAATTGTTATCGTTATAGTAATTTCTTCAAAATGTAGCGTAATAAAATGGGAGTAAAAGTGAAATTATTTCTTTGATATGGGTTTGATACATACGTGATGGGTATAGAAAATGTGAAAGCGCTTGCACTTCCAATCTTAATAATGAAAGTTAAATGGGATTGTCAATAGGTAATTATAGAAGATCTTAGTAAAGGAGATGAATGATAAGATGTACCTTCCTAAGACAAGAAAGGGGTTTTTGTATGTGTAGATCAATGCGGGAAGAGGGTTCTTCTTCCAATGGGTTCTCGGGAACATGCCCCATCTTCACATTTTTTACTTTAACACAAATTGATTGATGTGGTAAGTTTTCTATAGTGGGAAAGCTAATCGATATAGGAAGTTTTCATAGGATTCTTTTAATACTTGAATTTTTTAATGTTGATCAATCAGTGAAGAATTTTTACATGAGTAACCATACTTTGAGGGTATGGTCTACATTTTTACTTTTGAATTTCACAAGATAGTTGTCCTTCGAGGATCGGTCTATGATTTTAATGGGTAGCTTTCCTTCGAGGGACCATCTACTTTATTTTTATAACTTGATATATTTTAAATACCTATCCTTCAAGGGATTACTCTATTATTTTTCTTTATTTTTGATAAGATAATTCATAAATACTTTTGAATTTTATTTTGAGTTGAGGAAAGACCCTAATGGATTGTTTCAAGAAGGGGAAAAGGAGTATATACAACCTACACATATGCTACCCTTGTCATGTTTTCAGTCAATATAAGGTAGGAGGATGTAATTATTGTGTGGTTCTCTAAGGAGGAACTTTTCCATAGTGAAATATGCAATAAAAAAGCCGTGGTGTTGATATTTAAGTTGTATTAAGGATAATGACAAAAATAATAAAATGCTTTCAAATCATTACTGTGATAAGATGGATGGTTGATGAAGAGATAAGATTTTAGATATAGCTATTTTCATGATGATCGACCATTTAACAAAGAGAAATGTTTCAAGTGCAAGGCATTCAAAGGTTACTTTTCGGTTCACTATGAAGGGAGACTAGGCGATACATTTCCGAGCCATACTTATGAGTGATGACGTATGGACCGATCCAATTAGGGGAAAACTTTCCACATTTACTTTGTTTTAATGTATTGACATTTTGATTTTCTTTGAGAACAAGATCACCAATTTTAAAGTCACGTTCTTTGACATATTTATTGTAGGACCATTTGATGAGTTCTTGATGGAATTGATGATATTTAATAACCGTGATTTATTTTTATCTGTTATGTTTGTGGAGCCTATTTTCATGTTAGAGTTTGGTACACCTTCCATGTGTTACACTTAGATATTTTTACGATAGTCCTGCTCGCCAGTGAGCGAGTCAAGGGGGTTCGGGGGTGAATCCCCCGAAGAAAATTTTCATGGGTGGTTTATTAACCCATGGGTAATGGGTAACCGTTATGGGCTGTTTTTGGGCCCATGGTTTTTCGGTTTCCATTGTTTTGTAAAACTGCCTCTTCGGCTACCTATTGATGTACTTATAAATAGATGGACATACAATAGGATATATATCAGTGTGTTTTGTGAAGGTGAATAGTGTGTATAAATTCAAGTGTGAATTCGGGAGGGTTTGTTGAGCGCAGCTCCAAACAAGATCGATTTTGTAATTGTGAAGACTGTTGGCTTGTAAAATCTAAGCAAGTGTTCTTGGTGGATGTAGCCCACATTAGGTGAACCAAGTTAAATATTGTCTTCGTGTTGTGCATATTTCATTTTTGTAATTCTATTCATACTTCTTATTATTATGATTACGAGGAATTATTCCGCATTAGATTCTATTAATTCCTAACATTATCTAATAACTTGACTTGGTCTAAATGATCTTGTCAATATTCTTCATTGAGAATAAAGTCTTTAATTCATACATGGAGTGAAGGAATTTAGACTTCGAGTAGTAGGACATCCTCGAGCCGTAGATGATTGAAAATGGCATAACATCCATATGAGTACGGATGCTAGTTTGATAATCCCAAAGAGAAAACGAGACTTAGAGATGAAAATTCCTACCTACATCATCAACTATATATATTAGGATTTGAATAAGTGTTTTGTTAGAGGCTTCAACCTATCCATTTTCTTAAGGATATTATGGTGATGAAAATCTAAGTTTAATGTTGAATGTGTCACAAAATTTCTTAAGTTCTTTATTTTTGAAGGATTTTCCATTGTTTGTGACAATTTTATATGGAACACCGAAATGTCATATGATGTATTGATATATGAAGTTGACAATGAGCCCTGATTTAGTTGAGGTTAAAGGGATAGCTTTAACCCATTTAGTGAAATATTCAAGAATGATAATAGAATGATGTTGTTGATATTATTTAGGATGGATAGTGCGATGAGATCTAACCTCCATTGAGAGAAGGGCCATACATCATGAGTCGGTTGTAAAACTTGAATAGGGACATGGATGAGATCTAAATGTAGTTGGAATTTGAGGCATTTCTTAATGTATGCACAACATTCTTAGTTGATAGTAGGAAAATAGTACCCTAGCTACAAGTAACATTTAAAGAATGACATTTCCACTAAAATGACCTCCACAAATACCATCATGGACTTCTTTAATTACTTTGATTGATTCATGAGATTTAAGGCACCTTAACAAAAGACTGTTAAAGCCACATTTATAGAGGATAATGCCTATGATGACAAAGTGGGTGACACGTTGAACGAATGATCGTTTAGCATTACGTAATAATTTAGAGGGGATTTTAGATTTAGAAAGGTAGTCATAGATTTGAGAGTACCATAGATCGGTCAGGTGATTGTCAACAATATCGATAGAATAAATCTCATTCGATCGTGGGATAACCTAATATTTGAATGAATATAGATACCTTAGTGTTGCCTTTTGATTCTTCAATTTCTAGGGGAATGTGATATCCCAAAGAGGCCATAGTATCTATAAATTCATCATAGGATTATGAGATGGTTTGAATAGTGTAATTATCAAAGGCACCGAGGAGAAAATCAATGTTGGATTTATATTTCGTAATATTTCATTTTTAAATTGATATTCTAATTTGACTTGATTGATGACGAGTTGTGAGTCCCCTGTAGATTTTAATTTTTGAACACCTAATAGGATAGTGGTGGTAAGGCCCACAATTAAAGCTTCATATTCTTCCATGTTATTAGTGCATTTAATGTTAAGTTTAAATGATAGTGGAATAAGTATCCCCCAGGGTGGTATAAGAACAACACCATCCCCTTCCCCTTGTGAGCATTTAGATCCATCAAAGAAGAGGGTCATTTTGATAGGGATGAATTCATGTTTTTCGAGAGTGTTGATAGATTTGTTTGGAAATAATTTGTGACAAAGTTGATTATCAAGATGGGGGCGTCGGTAGTTGGTCCGTAATAGTTTGACCCTTGATAGATTTCTGTGATATGAACACAAGGTCGAACTCAGTCATAAGCATAAGCCACTGAGTTATATGGTCACTGTGATATAGTTTAAAATGTATGGTCTCAAGTGGATTGAATCTAGTAATGACATAGGTCTTGTGATTAAGAATTTAGTGACATAATTTAGAATTGGCAAAGTATAAAGTGCAACACTATTTTTTCGATTTGGTGTAATGAGTTTCATAATCGTGAAGTGTGAAACTAATATAGTATATGGCTTGCTCACAACCTTGGTCATCGTGGTGGGAAAACATAGCTCCTAAGGCATGTTTTGAAGAAGATATATAAAAATATAATGGATCCCCCTCACGGGGAGGTGTAAGTATGGATGGTGATAGAAGATAATGTTTAAGTTCATCGAAGGATTTATGACAATCAAAATGCCAATTAAAATCTACATATGTGTAGAGAAGATGATGAAATGGTTGAAAATGATCAGAAAGTTGTGATATAAAATGTCGAATGGATTGTAATTTACCTTAGAGGCTACATAGTTTTTAAAGATTAGATGGAGGAGACATTTAAATAATATCTTTAACTTTGGCTAGGTCTACTTCGATACCTGGAATAGATATGATGATCCTAAACGTTTTCCAGGTGAGAATGCCAAAGACACTTTACAAAAGATTAACATGAAGGAAATATCAAATAAGATGAGTAAATATGGATTCAAGGACGAAAAGATGGTCTTTGCGATATTTAGATTTCCATAAAATATCATCAATGTAGTCTTTAATAATTTATGGATAAGATTGTGGAAGATATAAGTCATAGCGCATTGATAAGTAGCTCGTGCATTTCAAGACTAACTGACATGACATGGTAGCAGAAGGTTCCCCAAGGGGTGATGAAGGATGTTTTCTATTGATCATCGGTAGTGATGAGGATTTTATTATAACCAGAAAAATCCATCCATGAGGAAGAGAATTTCATGGCCAATGGTTAGGTCAATGGAATGATCAATGTCCAGAGAGGGAAATCATCTTTAGGGAAATTAAAATTGAGATCTTGAAGTCAACACATATGCATAACTTGCCTGAGGCTTTGGTTATAGGAACGATGTTATAAAACCATTATGGATAGTTAATGGGTATAATGAAATTAGTGGAGAGTAGATGTTATAATTCTTCTTTAACAATGAGAACTATGTGAGGATGTATTCTACAAAGCTTTTATTTAATTAGTTTAGCATCAAGATAAGTGACAATATTATGTATGAAAATATTTGGATTGATACAGTCATATCACTATATGAATAGGAAAAGGATTGACTATATTTAGATAAAAAGTTGGTAAAATCTTCTAACTCTTGCGGATCTAAGGATTGACCAAAATCACTATACGAGGTTCTTGAGCTGATCCTAAATTAATGTCGATAGAATGGTTGATGTGTCTCGTGGAAAGGATTTTTAAAGAAAATGGTCATTTTCTCCCATGTGGGAGAGAATGTCTTGATCGTCATGATAGTGAAGGACATTGATGGTGGGTGAATCCTCTTCAATCAGTTCTAGCCAAACAAGAGGAAGTTTCTTGGTGGTATGGTTGGATTGATAAGTCAAGGTTTCAAAGGAAATAATATTGGCTAAAAATAAAATTCATAGGGAATGGATATGGTGTCATCTGTATCTGTGGAATCATTGGATTTTGTGGGTGATGATAATTCTAATTTAGTTATATGTAAGAATGTGGTGTGTGAAGATGCTTCTACGGAGGGTTCTTTACATCCTAACCAAAATTTTCATCAGATTTGAGGTAATTTCGGATGATCGAGATCATGTGGTCCTTGTTCATAATGTCTAAATCCAAACCCTTTCCAAGTGCAGCGATGAAGTTATGTGTGAGTGAAATTTACGTTATATATGCATTTAAAGTTTGATTTAAAATTCATGGCATGGTGTTGATGATTATGTTATGAAGATGAATGATCATATCCCCCATAAATGAGATTGGTTTTGAGGTAAGCAAGATCGTAGGATATGACATCCCGATGTCGAGTTAATACATAGGTTGTTTATCGTGTCTTCCTTATGTTTTAGGTGTATGGAATGAATTTAACATAAGAAGGTAGTACTCCCCCTAGCAAAAGACGCTCTATAACACCTTGAGGAGGAATCATTGGGTATTTTAGATGACAAATATATGTGATAGTAGATGTTTCATTGGATGTATTAATTTTTATTTCGGCACAAGGAAATCATTCATTTGGAATGTCATAAGAAAATTCGATGAAAGGATTAGGACCCGTGGGGACCATATATACCTTACCCTCATATTCATATTTAAGACATTGATGTAATGTTGAGGGAATACAACACATAGTATGAATCTAAGGACATCCTAATAGCATATTATATTATAAATCCCCTATATGATGTATAAGTGTTTTGGAAGGGTCTTAAGGAAAAATTTAGAGGTAGGATAATGGTGCATAACATGGTTGTGATTATATCATTGAAGTATTGAAGAAAAATGGGTGTTTGGTCTATAATGGTATTCATAATATAAGTTTATTGAAGGCGAGGTATGATATAATATTGATAATTATGCCCCCATCAATCATAACCCTTTTAACAAGGACTTCATTGATCGGTAGGTCATGAAGAGGGGTAAGTCATGATATAGAGGAAAAGTGATGGTATTTACGAAGGTTCAAAGGAGATGGTAGTAGAGGTTTTGAGAGAACCTACAAAATTTGTGAAGGAAAACTGATCCTATAGAAGTACGTTAATGGATTGAAGGGTTTTGATCGTGACTTGTTTGTGGGATGGTGACGTTTGGATAAACTTGTAAAGTGACATTTTAACTTGAGCTTGGTGTACCTATTTGATAACGACCTTTTTTACTGCAGTGGATGATGGAGCTGTAACAAGAATATACACTTTAGTCTTAGATTGTGAGGTTTATTGGAGGTTTCAAGGGTAACGAAGATGTAGACCTTATTTATATCTTTAGATGGTGAAAATGAGATTTTGGGTGGTAGTGGGATAACGACAAAGTTTTTAGGTTTGTTTTGATTTGGGTTGGATTCGTGATTACGGGTTTGAGTAGTGATGTGGAGGACATCAATTTTATAAGGAAGGAATTTATTTAAGGATTCTTCAAGAGTGACAAGTGTAGATGTTGTTGATGGGAGGATACCTTTAATTTTGAGTTTCTTAACAATTACATGGAAGGCCTTATAATTTTTATAGATTTTCCGTGTGTCCTATGATAGTTGCAAGAGATATTGAAGTCATACCAAGAGGGATTCCACCCTCGAGGATCAAATGGCATAGGAGATGGTAATGTTATGAGTGATTGTTAAAGAAGGTCGTCAAGGATATTTTCATAACATCCTTTAGGAGAAAAGTGGATGGTAGAGGTGTTTCTTTTGATTTGATATTTACGTGAGGCTTGGCTTTAGAAGTGGTCGCACTAGTTGTGCATTGAGGAAGATATTTAGATGGTGTGATGGATGAAGGAATGAGACCTAATATAGAAGTTTGATGGGTTGGTTTTGAGGTTGACATGACAATGAGTTCTTTAGAAGGGGTTGGGATGAAGTTTTGAGGGCCATATAAATGACATTGATCTGTGAAGGAATAATAGGGAATTTTAAAGACTTGACAATGGATTATTTTGAGATCCCTTCATAGTTTTCTTGGATGAGTTGGGTGTAGATGATGAGGTGGTGGATGTAGAGGACTATTCTTTAATGATAGGCTAGGGGTATTTCTAATTATTGATCGGTGTGGGTTTAGAATTTTTTGAGGAGGTGTGGATGTAGATTCAAAATATGAGGATATAAGTTTAGTATAATTTTTAGTGGATGTAGACTCAATGGTTTTGGGTTGAAGTTCGGTATTAGGTAATATTTTACTAATGGTGTTTATGGTATGGTAATCTTGTAACTTATTGGTATGGGTTTGACTACGTGAGGGTGGATGATTTGGAAAGGGTTGCTTGAATACATCAAGGTTTTGATTCTGAGGTGTGTTCAGATTGTCTAAATGTAATTCAACTTTATCAATCAAATATTAAAGGACTTTACAGAATGAGCGACACCTTTTGATGTCATTTCCCTTAACCCTATGGTATTTTCTATATTCATTATCCCTAAACCAAAAGGGCTTAGATACGAGATGTGTTTTTGGTGAATGGGTGGAAGAGAGATCATGTTGGCGGTGAGGAGTTTGTCAAAGACCTCACTATAGGTCTCTCTAATGCATGTATAGGCTGTGTTGTGGATGGGAACACTCAATAGTGGGTTTTTCTTTAGAAGTGGATTTCACTACTACGACATTGGCTGATAATTTGGATTTATCAGGATGGGAGGATGGTTTGGATGGAAAGTCAGATTTAGGATTCTTAGGTTGTAGTTTAACTCTACCTTCTTTGAGGGCTCATAATTCTAATTTATGGGCCATACTGAAAGCTTCATCAAACATCTGAAATGACTGGATTTGAAGGGTGGATGAGATCTGTTTAGCGCATGAACAATAGAATGCTTTAATTAATTTGATTTGTGGTAATATAAAGGATAATTGGTTACTATACCCCTCCGGTGGGAAACAAAGTCGACTATAGATTCATCTTTAAATTGTTTAACAACATAGAGATCATTGATGCTGATTTTATGGGTGATGTTTATAGAGAAATTTTCTAGGAAGAGTTGTGTGAGTTGTGTGAATGGTAGAAGGGAGTATTGAGGGATGCTATTGTACTAGTCTAGAACAGGTGGAAAGGGACATAGGGAAACCCCAACATTAGATCTTAGTCATGGACTATTAGATAACAAGCTTGGCATAAAGCATGAATGTCTTCTTGGGGATCTTCATTACTATAAAACTTGATAAAATTTACTAGTTCCTAGTGAGGTGGATAAGCTTTGTAAGGTACTGAAGGGTGGATGAGATCATTACAGATATGTTCATAAGAGAGAACATTCTTAGGACCTAAGGAAGTGACTTCAAGGTTGGATAATCTGTCATGAGAACTTAAAGGGGTTCTGGTTGTAATGGTTTTTAAAAGGATGAGGCAAGTTGATTGAATGAAAATTGGCTAGGATGTGGATATAATTGATAATCTGGCAGTGAATATTCTACCGAGAAGGGACATTTTGTTAGTAAGGTATGTTTTTCTCATAAGGAATATTAATGGGGATATTGTAAGAGGATTGAGACGCTAAATTTTATGATGGTTACAGATATTGATAGGGTATGGGGATAGATGCGTTAATAAGGGATTGCAATAATTGGGTGATGTCTTTGGAAGAAACGGATGTATAGATAAGGGGTTGTGAATAAGGAGGTGGTTGTTGAAAGTGTACAAAGGAAGAAAATGAGGATGGTGTTTCTTTGTGGGATATTCTAAATAGGAATAGATTGAGGTATAAAACTAAGTGGTTGTGAGGGTTGAGCTACATATTGTGAGATAAGAAGGGTAGAAAATGATAATGAAATGAGGTGGGTGTTAGCAATAATGCTAGTGTTAATTAGAGGGTTGGATGCTTTGGAATAGACATAGTGATATTCGAGAATCGAGGTTAGTGTTTTTTTCAAATGGTAGTGGCTGAGATATAATGACAAAAATGGCAGCGAAAATTACGGAGGTGTCCGAACGACCAAGGATGCTTTGAAGGGATAGATGAAGAAGCATTTGGATTGTTTTGAAGGGGTGTGGAACCAATGGCAATGTGAGGATGTTGGTTGTTGAGTGGACATTTCTTGAGAGGAGATCATATCGAGATCGAAAATGGGAATAGAATATATGACATTAGATGTTTTAGGTTGATTGTGGGATGGATATGGATGTAGTTTTTGAATGACGAGTTCTTGAGTAGGATCAATAAGATGAGATAAACCAAGGGAGGGATCAAGAACATACGAGAGGTGGCCCGGTATTGATGGTTGAAGTTGGACACCCCTAACTGTAAGGTAGGAATTAAGGGACATGGGGTTTGAATCTAAAATATCTGAAAATATGGGATCCCAACCTTCAAAGAAGTGAGGACTAGGAGGATTAGGGATTTCAGATGATGTAGATTGAGAGCTAGGAGAATGCACTAGTTCTAAATATTATATATGAGATAGGTGAGAGATTTGATGATGGAGAAGGCGTGCAAAATCTAAGAGTTTTTTTGGATGCTTTCATTATAACACTCATTATTTTTTTCCTAGATTTGTTGATTTTTGGATTGAGGTGTGGATATTTCTTGATTTGGATTTATGATTGAATGAGATTGTGGATTTTGATGAGGTAATGGTGTAGACATGTTTTCTAATGTTTGAATCCAAGATTGCTGTCTTGTAAGTACCATAATAATAAACACACAATCACTTAGGAAATGAAAAAAAAACTAGATGGGTTGTTTACAAACAAAAACAAAGCAAGCAAGAATGAATTTTTAGATTATCTTGATTAAATCAAAAGGATGAAATGTGTAAAATGGGTGATGGGGTCCTAGGAAATGGCTATGGCTAGTTTCAATATTGTTTAAGGTGGTGTCCTCACTATACCCAAAGGTACGTGAGTCTAAAATCTTTGTTGGTGCCGAGTCAAGGCCTAACCCTTACTTCATGGTCTCGCAATGATAAGGAGTTCGGTTCTTAGCCAATATACGACAACCACGATTGTTTATACTCAACAAAAACACCTATTCGGTTTCCCTATTGGGTGATGAAATCCCAATAGTTATCACATGTGTAGGAGTGTTTAATGCAAGTTTGATTTTGATGTGATTCGGCTGTGTGTGGAGTAAGAATCAAGTGAATGAAATAAATTAACCTTCCTAATTAAAGCTATATGATCAAGCAATATGCAATGTTCGTTTTAATCCCAAAAGAATAGTTGAATTTGATGAGAACAAACAAGAACTATTTAGTAAGGAAAGAAAAAAGAATGGAAAAGGACTCACTTTGATAACACTTCCTTTTTTAATTTTTGATTTTTGTATTTTTAAGCAATATAACAATCCAACAAATAAAAATCCTCTAGAAATAACAAACTTGCAAAACCAAGTTAACATAAAATGGAAAATGCTAGGAAAACGAGGGTTAAAAGGCTGACTTTATATTAATTAAAATAACTTAGAGAAATCATTGATAATTGAATGAATTGTTGACGGTTCACATGATTGCTGGCAATTGACCAAATCACTAGTGATTACGGAGTAGAAAACTTTGAAAAGGAATGAAAAATTGATTTAAATGAAATGAAAAATTGATTTAAATGAAATGAAAATACAAATAAATAAGGGACTAGGTCCCATCGGGTATGCTAGAATGTTTAGAGATGTTTGTACCTTCCTACTTGAATTAACAAAGTGAAATAATAAAAAAGCCGACCTTAGAAGACTCGGGGTTTAACGATACCCATAGATGATAGATGTTGATGCTTGACATTGATTGAAGTTGTGCTTCATCGAAAAGTGTATACAAGATCCTTTCCTACAAGAGAATTTGTGTTTAAAGACACTAAACAAAATGGATTAGATAGATAGATAAGCGATCTTCTCGAAAATGCCGATTCGGGGGAACCCAAAGGGATTCCTCGAAGTATGTTGGTTCTCCTTATTAAAAATCAAGTGAATTACAATTGATAAATGATAAATGGATACAAGATATATAAATGTGAGGATATAAGATAAGGATGACTAGAATTCAAGATGAAAAGGCATGTCTTGTGCAACTTCAAATGCAACCCGGAAAGTGTTCATGCAGAGGTGTACACGCTTGAAGTAATCATACCAAAAGTCATCAAATTCTTGGTAGATGTTCCAAAGGAATTAAAAGATGTATTCAAGTTCTTCTAAAGGAGCATGGTTGATGGAGCAAAGTTTTAGATCATGGAGAATATTGTATTGTTCCGGAAAGAAAGGGTGTCGAACTATCGAAAGACTATAAATGCTGGTAATTTTATGTGATTGACCACCAATTGCCATATAACAATGATTCATGCTTAAAAACATGTTATAAGTAACAAGTTTGATAAAATAGATGAGAGATACTTGATAAAAGCTTATAAAAGTTGACATAAGGATAAAATTGATAGGGATCACTAGCGATTGGGCAAATCGCTAGTGATTCAGGTGATTTTTGATAGTTTAATAAAATTGAATGTTTAAAGTTTCGAATTGATATTTTAGACTGATTTGAAAGCTAGATATGACTGATAAAGGACAGATGAAAATTGAAAAATTACTTTGAATCGAAATGAAGTTAAAAGATGCCTTAAATCTTGCTTAAGGATGATATTTTGATGATTGACACGATATACTGAAGTTGAATGGTGAAAATTTGATCCATAGAAGCTCGAAATGAGTTGAAAAAGCTTGATGATGATTCAAAATAATGATTGATGATAAATTATATGTATTAAAGCTAGTGGTGGCATGTAGTATGTTTGGGAATAATTACGAAAGTGAGAGCTTGAGATTTGAAATTGAGGATCCTGGAAAGAGGCTGAGAAACTTGTATTTATAATTGTTCATGATTACCTTAATCATGGGTGATCCGGTTTTTCAGATTTTGGCTTGAAAAGTGGTTTAAAACACTTCCAAAATGAATTTGTTTAGTTTTAGTTTCAGGTGAATAGTTTATTAGGTTGTTAGGGACGAGGTGTGATGGTTAAGGGGGTTGTGAAATGATTAAATATGATTTGTTTTTATTTAATTTTATTTTTAGGTGGTTTTAAATGGTTGAATGGGATTTAACAGCTATAGAAAGGATATTTACATGTGGTAAATATAATAAAGGAGTTATGACTTCGAAAAAGTGATTTATGAGTGTAAATGATAAATTGGATTAGTAAGTGATGAAGAGGATGAAGGGTGAAAATTTTGTGTCTATAGTATGATTTAAAGACACTTGATAAGAATTAATTCAAGGATGAGATTGTGTAAAAAAATTTATAATATTTGAACATACAACATAATCCCATGTTATCGTATTATTGGCTTCATAATATTAGCTGATGATATGTGGCACAATTTCATGTGCTTGGGTTATGGGCTATAAGTTACAAAAACATAGACATGCATCACATGATTTACTATTTGGAAAAAATAAGCTTGAGTTATTGAGATGGTTTTTAAGAAAAAATGACCTAGAATGTTTCCACTTGTCACCATTTCAAGAACTTGGATTGAGGTAAAAAATGAATAGAATAGTGATACAAGGTAGGGTTTTCATGAAATTTACTAGCAAGAAGATTAGAGTCTACTATAATGTGGTATCCATGCATGAGAACCTGATATTACACCATGTGGCATGATCCTTGAGACTTATATTGTCTTGGCTTTGTAGTTTATGAGATGTGAGACATCCAAAGAGATGACAAGTGGACCAATAAGCACAAGTTGTGTATTTTATCTTTAAAAGCATGAAATATATATAAATGTTTATGTTTAGAGGTTGATATGTGAGCCCATTAAAAAATTGCCACACGTTCTTAATTTTATAAACACGGAGCACATAGTTCCTAAAACATGTGATAGTGTATCAATAAAGTCAATTACACTTTTATTTCATTAGATAACAAATAATAAAGTACATAATTTGAGAAAATAATTCTTTGATATTATTTTGTATGTGTTTCAAAGTCATGAATTATAGTGTTAAACATAATTAACATAAAATATAATCAATTAAATTCACAAATGTATTAATCCACATATGATTACAATTACGAGAGATCAAGTTACAATCATCTAATACATATATTTTTGTTTTGTTTCTGTCATCTCTATATCTCTCTTATGTGTATATAGTCAAGAAACTTGGGTTATGGATTCTTATATGTGGAGGAGAAATATCACATAAATAACACCTTTCCTGGTCATGAAGCATATGAGGTTGTACTTTATACGACTAATTCAAACACATGAGATTCCAATCTCCAAAATCCCACCACCCATATTCACCTTTTTCCATATGATATGTTTGTAACTTTATTACAAGACATTTCTCAAAAGCATGATGATCCTTTTAAAAAATGATTACCCATTTTTATAGGTTTTTCTAGTATTTGAAAACCAAAACATCCATCAACAAGGACAACAATGCTACCAAGTACTACCGCAACTAAAAAGGGGTTCCATGTGGAGATATTTCGGGCTCTCCAGGGTAAAGATCTTGAGGCACACGTGAAGTATTTAAAATTAACCGGAGTCTACAATATCTTTGGGTCCAGTAGTGGATGTGTTAGCGATTAAAGGGTTAGCAAGAGTGAGTAAGATAGGTGGCGAGTAGGAATGAGACAAATGGTGGAAGTTTAAAGTCTAAGGAGCACCACTTGGTGCCATTTCAGTATGAGATCAATGAGATGGCCCCGAGTGAACTCCAAGTAATGGAATAATCCAGGAGAATGAAATTTTAGGTCCGGAGGGACGTGCAAGGCAATGAGTAGGTAAACACGTGGAGGAAAGAAGGAAACAAGTGGGGAAATAGAGAGATAGTAGACACACGAAATTATTACATTTTTTTGGGTTGAGTATTAGTAATGGTTGGGTTAATGACTGCAAAAGTTAAATTTTTACTACACGTAACATTATGATTGGCTTAAAGTTTTGCAATGATAATAAATATTTAGCAAAACTCGACACAACGAAGCTACATGGAGCATTTTATTGGCTTTAACTTCACACTATAGAGCTTCACAATGTAATATATTACTTTGGTGTTAGGAGGATTTAGAAACATGGGATTAATCATATTTAAGGGAAAATTTTGAGTCCATAGCATAAAAATGGACAATACGACCCGAAAGATAGAAAATAGATACAAGCAACCTATAAATTCCATTGAATTATAAATTATATGTTCTAATACTATTAGATTGTTAAAATTAATGGCGTTCTATAATCTTGAGCCCCATGAAGGAAATTCAAATCAGTTTTCCCTATCTTTACTGTCTACCCATTTAATGAGACATTTATTTAAATTTTTGGCAATTGGAATTTTTTTACTTTTCTTGCCAAGCCACAGGCCACATGGAAAGTTTCGGTGCTTTATTTTGTTTATTTTTCAGCGAGATGTAAAGGTCACATAATTAACCACATTTTTAAATTCTATGGGTTACGTGAATAGAGGTCACCACATAAATGTCATAAATTAAATGACATATGACAACAATCGACCTTCTTCATAGTGACTGGATCAACACAACTCAATCCTCTAGAATTATTTGGAATGCATAATGTTTTGGGTTCGGCCCCTCTGTCGAGGAAATTCTACGGGTGATGATCCATGGTGTAGGGCATGACAAGTGGCAACATTCTTACACTCATTTAGGAGATGGAATCCGACATATGTGAGAGCCCCGAGAATGAGCCACAATTTATATTTCATCGGGCCCAATTTAAGTCTATAAAAATAGTGGTCATATACTTGACCGATCGTGGAAGAGACACATAGCTAAATATTTATGGAGCCAACAATTTAAGTTAATCACAACTCGGAGTTACTGATGTGAAGCCACAACGAATCATAAAATAACATGAAGAGAGATATATTGATAGTTGTGACATATGTGGAGCTATATCATTGGTTGTAGCTTCACGTCGAAGAATAGAGGATCTATAAATCCCGACACCGTAACCACTTAAAGACTGAAACGTGGAAGCAATTTCATCTAACTTTTGGTAATGGATTTGCGTAGATTTTAAGATGTGAAGAGCAAGAGCTAATATATGTTTCGGGAAGTAAACAACTCTATTGTTATATAAGTTTTTGCTAAATATTTTTTTTATCATAGAGTTATTATAGCATTTCAAAAAGTATATTAAAAAGTAATAGTCAATTAATTTTTAAATTTTCGTTGTTGTCATTTTTTCAAAACATCCATTATTATTCTTGTTCAAGTGAAAATTAGGATTTCTTGTATCATCAAAAGTATCATAATTTTTTTTTAAAAATTAATAGTAACTGGATGCATTTTTTGTGGTAGTTGATGTCTTGTCAATTATCCTCATTTCACGTTGTGGGGTGGGGGTAATGTTGTAAAATTATCCTTAAAGTCTACAAACTCCAAAAAAAAATGGGATACCTTGAAAAATGATTATCATGGAAGTGGTAAGATGAAGATAGTTAAATTATAGATGTTGAAGATAGATTTTGAGACTCTTCTCATGAAAGAATCATAATCGATAAATGATTTTTTTAGAAGAAAAATGACCATAGTCAATCGATGAGGACCAATGGAGATGTTGTTAAAGACCTTAGGATCATAGAGAATGTGTTAATGATCCTTCCATCTACATATATTAGATCCAGTAGTGGTTGCAATAGAGGAGTCTAAGTATTTGAGGAAAATGGATTATACTACCGAATCTAAAGAAAAAAAGAATTTGTAGAAATTTTCCTATCATAGAACGCTCTTCAGGGTATGAATGGCTATTTTGAAAAAGAAGAGAAAGTTTTGTGATTTCAAGGAAAAGGATACATAATCAAACAACTAATCATATAATTTAATCCTAACAGGTCATCCACTATTGCAAGAGTTAATCTCACTATGTCGGTGCCCTTGTGAGGACAATTCATAAAAACATTAGAGATACCAACAAAATTTCCAATATAGGGCTATGATAACATGAGAATGAATGAGTTGTTTCATGTAAGATAGGAAAAATACAATGATAATCAAGAAACTAAAGTAACTAGATAGATACCTTCTCCTTCGTGATTTTGTAGGAAACCTCAGAATGGGAAATGAAACATGGATGAGCCCTAATTTCATGAAATGCGGTGCTTTCCTTGAAGCTGGAACAAGGCCTTCCTGCAAAAGATCTACTTACTTTGCACCAATGGACAAAGGGATTATGGATTTGGGATGATTTAAGATGAGGCTATTTGGGCATTAGGATGAGGTGGGAAGGATGCTCTTTGCTTAAAGGATGCACGAGAGTTCGGACATGGAATTCAAGCTTATTCTCTGTATCTTAGAGGGGAGGGGTAAGGCTATATTTATAGCCTTGGGAAGTGATTAACTTAGAGTAATTTAAGTAATCATGGTTTGAAAATATGGGCAAGATTAGGTGAGTGAGGACCATGAAGAATGGGTGAAGATTTGAATTAGATTTTTTTAATTCATGAGTGGAGGATTTTAGGTGAGTGGGGACCATGAAGAGTGGGTGAGGATTTGATTTTGAATTTTTAATTCAATAATAGAAAAACATGGAGAATAACAACGTGTGGTAAGTATTAGGTTATTTTTAGATTTAAAAGGGATAATTAATCAAATTATATTTGATTAATTTGGAGTGCATTTTTGTGGTAAATGAGGTAGGGGAATCAATTGATTTAAGACAGGACATGAAATTAAGGTGTCTACATTTTCTCCTCTTTGGAAGTGTATTATGAAATTATTTTCCTTTCAAAAAAGTAGATGAGATGGAGTGAATATGCCTTAGGTGGCATGATTGAATATTTTGAAGAGATTCTTCTTGAAGGAGGTGTTTCCTTGATAAGAAGTTATTAGAGGAAGAAAAGAGAAATATTTCTCTAAGATGCGAACAAATTTTTCTTGTGAGAATGGGGAAGAATTCAATCTACTTTTCCTAAGCAAAAGTAGAGTGAATTTTTTTGGAAAGAATAGAAGGTGGTGAGTGACGAGATGTTATGGTATCCTCCAAGACAAAAATGTCATGAGAAAATGTGATTATGGATATATGTGATGATTCCCCCTCGAGAGGAATGACGAGAATGAAATATATGACAGAGCGCTTGAAAAGAGGAGAGATTAATTCTATTGAGAGGAGGATGATAATGGGGTTTAAGATAATGGAATCACCGCATACTTAAAAATGGAGAAAGGATTGATCGACCTTGAATGCTAGGTGTGAGGGTGTGTGGAGTGATGCAAAGGGAAAGATAAAAGGAATGGACATGATTGGTGGTTGATTCTAAGAAGAGAAAGAAAGGTGAAGGGTTATGGAGATAGAGGAGGGACAAAAAGGAATGAAAGAGGTTGAAGAGAATAAGAGATAGTGATGATAGGGGAAGAATGGAATTATAAAGGAAAACATGAAGAAGACATGAAAATGACATAGCAGAGGGTGAAATTATGAAATAGATAGATGTGCCATATGAAGGAAGTAGCAAATATAATAAAGAGGGATGCGAGAAAAAGTGAAAGAAATGGGGAAAGATAAATAAGAAGGAGAAGATGAGGTGGAAGTAGGGGTAAAATCGACGAAAAATTGAAATAAAATGAAAGAAGATGTAGAAAGGAGAAAAAAGAAACTATGAGGGGATAGGAAAGTGTGAAAAAGATTAGAGAAAAGAAGATAAATAGATCTTGAATAAAGGAAAAGGAAGGGGTGGCGAGAGAAAAGGAGGGGTGGTCAAGACACATGAAAATTATGGGGCGGGAAAGGAGGATAAAGCGGATACATGAAGAAGATTGAAGGAACCGAGTCTTCGTGAGGAAGACCAAGGTAAATAATATGGAACCGATTGTATGGAGATGCATGTGGAGGGTGGGATGATAAAAATATGGGACAACACTTGAAGAGACAGGTTATAGATGGGGAAGTAAGGAGGAAACATAAGGTAAAAAGGGGAAGAAGATGATACAGAGGACATGAAATAAGATGAGGGTGGGAGAGTGAATAGGATAACCGAGAAAATGATGTAGAAGGAAGAGAATAAAGAATGGGGATAATAAGTGTAGAGTGAGCAAGATGAGGAATGTAAAGAGAAGAAAGAGGAGAGGAATGATACATATTGGAAAAGATGCAAAGATACATGAAATGTGGATACTAGGATTATGAGACAATAGATAAAGGATGTATGATGAAGACAATAAAGATATTGAAGAGGGTGAAGGGAAGATGGAGAGGTGGGGAAGAAGTGACAAGAAAGGGTGGGAGTGGGGGAAAAGAATGGGAGAGAAAAGAGAATGGGGATAGAAGAGGAAATGTCAGTGAGGGGATGTTAGGGAAAGTCCACTAACAATGAGTGGTGGGGAAGGATGAGAGAAAAAATGAAGAAAGGGAGAAAGTTAACAAGGAATGGAAAGGGTAATGCCAATGAAGGGACATTAGGGAAAGCCCACTAATAATGAGTGGTGGGCCTAGAGGAAGGAAGGAATGAAGGGAAAATGGAGAAGGTCCAAGGGAGTGAACGAGATCATGTAAAATGAGGATTGATGATTTTTAGGGAAATTCCACTAACAATTATTAGCGCAGGAATAGAAGATGATGATGAAAGAATGTTAGAGGAATGTTAACAACAATGGCGAGTAAGTGTGGGGGTAGATATGTGGGAGAATTCGAGAAGATGAAGTGAAAATAGTAAAGAAAATCTTAGGGATGAGTGTGAGTAGGTGAAAGTGGGGAGAGAATGCGAAGAATGAGGATGAATACGGTGAGAATGAAGAAACAAGACATGAAAATAATGGGAATAAAAATATGAAGGATGATGGATCAAGAAGGAAAAAATAGGAGAAATGAATATGGTTATAGGTGGAAGATAGTAAACATATGTTGTGGGATGAGAGGTGGAGAAAGGATAATGGTAGGAAGAAAATGTGGTTGGTAGTAGAGACCAGGGTGGAAGAAGAGATCAACAAAGTAAATGAAGAATGAGGTGAGGGAGAGTTCATAATGACGATTTTAGCATGGGGGACCCTTCCGTAAGGCTGTGATGCGATGGAAGGGGTTAAGTAATATTACCAAGCGAGGGATGATGGAGATGAAAAGTGGGAAAGCGCGAAGTGGTGTTTGTGAGAATGGAAGAGGAGGTGAGAGGATATGATAATGGGGAATTCTGAAAAGAGTGAAAGGTGAATATTTGCAGTGATGGGGAAAGGAAAGAAGACAAATCATCCTTAAGAGGGACTCTTAAGTGAGATCACCATGCCACATAATTGGTTAAGTAATATTTCCAAAAAGAGGATGGTGATAGTGATGATAAGAAGATGTGGTGATGGGAAATGAAGAGAAAATATGGATGGTGAGAATGTAGAGTGATGGATGAGTGCAAGATGACATGTCATCCTTAAGAGAGAATCTTAAATAAGATCGTCATCTTTGTCGAATGGTTAAGTAAGATCTCCAAACCGATAGGGATGATATTTAAGGAAAAATAAAAAAATGTATTGATACAAGGGTGGAATGGTTAGTTGAAGAAGATGATCGTGACGAGAGGCGGGAGAAATAAGATGGGGGAAATATGATGGGAGGGGGAAGGCCATAGGGGAGATCAACCTTAAGAGGGACTCTTAAGTAAGATTTCCATGTAGCATGGATGGTTAAGTAGGATCACCAAGCTGAAGAAGAAGAAGAAGAATGATGATAGAGTTGGTGGGAATAGGGTATGAAAAAATGGACTAAAGGGGAACCCTTAAGTGAATTTTCCATACTACGAGAGCATGTAAGTAGGATGACTAGGCGGAAGATGGATTTGAGGAAGGATGAGAAAAGAGTGAGTGATGTATGCCAAAATGGAAGAGGATGTGAGATGAGGTGATAACAAGGAATAAGGGAAACAAAGGAATGTAACATGAATGAATGGAGGAATATATGTTTTGGAGGCGGAGAGTGTGAGGGTATCCTTAATTAGGATGCCCATGTGATGAGAGTAATGATGTGAGAATGAGAAGAAGAATAGGTGGAATGGAAATATGTGTGTGGTGGTGATTGTTGTTTGATGAGAGGGATTGTGGAGAAGATTCTACAACGGGAATATCTTAGGGAAAGGGTATACCTCCACCGAGGATCCCATATAGAAGGGTTTATTAAGTAATATTGTCAAACAGAAGTAGAAGAGTGAAAGTAAATAATACAAATGGGTGAGAGGGAACATGAATGGTAAGAAGGGTAATACGGGGATAAGTAGTGGAGAAGCGAAATGAGGAGCAAGGATGAATGGATTAAATACATGGTGATCATGGTGGGGGAGGAGTTGTCGGATAGTGAATGCTACTTGAGGAAGATCTTCAAGTAGGATTTGCAAACCGCAATGGTGATCAAGTAGGATTCCCAAACCGAGGAATGTATTAGTACATGTGAATGGATGGGGTGAAAAGTAAGATTTTGATCATGCAGGAAGATACTCACGTGACAAAAAGCATCTTAATTTTAATAAATCACATAACAGGATGCATCGTAATATAAAAGATCAGGATGACTAGAATTTAATGTGTGATAACATAATCATGTGCCATAAAAAGGTTTTATGCCCCAATACGATATGCAAGTGGAAGAGAGCATAAACGAGAGGCCATCAAGAAAGTATGATGCCCCAAGATCAATATGTAATCACATAACATAAGTATATTAGAAAGAACACCAAGATATATAAAATCATGTAATATATCAAAATACAAGAAAGAAATTAATAACTTATAACTAATAATGCAACACAAGAACCATTAAAAATGTCTCTGATGTGTTCCACAGTGAGGATTGATCGGATGTGCCCCCAAGAAGGGGTACAAGGACATAAAAAATGATTGGGTCACTATCATCAAACAAGGAAACAATGAGAGTCATATTTTCCCCAAGCAAGGATTCACACAAGGAGGAGTGGTTTGAATTTGATAGTCATAAGGTGATTGGATCATTTGCTGAGGATAATAGTTCAAAGTATGAATGTGTTGATTATTTTAGAGTTTTTGTGATTTTGTGGAGTTTACGATTTGTTTAGAATTATTATTTTTTTGCGATTTTTTTATGTTTTTGAGATTTTGAAATGTTTTTATATTTGTGAGATTTTCTAATGTTTTTGGTGATTTTGAGATTTTCTAATGTTTTTGGATTTTTCAAGGATTTTTATGTCTTTGGATTTTGGGATTTTTAATGTTTTTGGATTTTCTAGTGTTTTTGGATTTTGAATTTTTATAATTGCTTTTTTTGGATTTTTGGAGATTTTCTATTTTTTTGGATTTTGGAGAGTTTGCTAATGTTTTTGGATTTTGAATATTTTCTAATGTTTTTGGATTTTTACAATTTTGTTGGCAATTTATGGACTAGAATGCAAACTTATTTTGAGAGGTGATAAACCGACATATTATCCATATGCTATGAATAACATAAAAATTCTCATTCCATTGGCAGGGTATGTTGGTGATGATATGATGAAAAGAAGTCCAGCTCCATTCTTGACTCCACACAACTAGTAAGATGCGATGGCTCATCACCAAGAATCAAGAAGGACACATGATGTAGATAATGAATATAGAGACAAATGCTAACAACAATCCCTTTGGGAAATTGTGACTCAATTATTCTTAAGGTTACTGAACCATTTTTAAAATGACTTTTGCTTTATGGGTCACATGTGCGAGTTAGACAATTGCGTGGCCTCTGATTGGTAAGATATGAGGTGAAGGGATAGTTATCTCTTCACTAAAGCATCTAAATTACTTCTTTGGGGATTTTATAATTGTAAGAACTTTCAGATTGATAATATGGTGTATTTATTGTAATGACTCCTTGTGCATTTCCTATCTTGCTAGTAAGAAGTAAGGGCTCATCACCAAAAAACAAAACACATGCGAGTAAATTTTATTGGATGTTATTTATTTTATTTTATTTACTTTTGTGAATGACCATCTGCTGTTTGCCCCATGCCATCAGTAAGAGGAAAGGGTTTATCACCAAAGACAAGACGTAGATGAGTAAGGGCACCTTCCTCCATTCTTAGTCTCACACTACCAAGTAAGAAGTGTGGGCTCAAAATCAAAGAATATGAAGGATGAAATATGTGACAATGAATTATTCATAATTTATTGAATAGATGGAATTTTACAACAATCCTTTGTATTTGGGAAGGAATGTTTGCCCCCATCTTAACCTGCCGCACAACTAGTAGGACACAGGGTTAAACATCAAAGATTGAGATGGATGATAAAATGAACCGGGTATAAAATTTTGAACTTTGTTATGAAAGAGAGAATGTCTTTGCAGGGAATCTATTACCATCGATAAGCTTCTGGTATGACCATAGGTGAAAGTGACTGAAAATGGGAGATATTATAAGAAGTATGACAATCACAAACTTAATAGGAATTATATTAAGACATGTCTCATGATGATAAATATGAAGATGTGATTTTGATAATGAAAATATCTGCAATGGAAATGGATAACTTCAAATTATTCGGAGATAAGTTAGACAGGAAGAAACAATGTACATGTCGTTGTTTCCTGAAATAGTGAACGCCTCAAGGATAAAATTTCTTTAAATGAACTGCATTCATTGGTTCATCAAGTTCTTGATCATCTTCATTGGCCAACTTATATGCTCCAGAGCCAAATTTTGTTAGTATTGCATAGGGTCCTAACCAATTAGGCTCAAATTTTCCTTGTTTTTATATTTCTTTAGTGGTATTATTTTGATTTTCTTTTAAATCGGGTCGCCAATTTCAAATTCTTTGGGTCTCACCTTTTTATGATAATCTGCATTATAGTTAGTTTTGATAGAATTGAAGATGATTGAGGGCATTAAGTCATTTTCATCGAGAATCTCGATCTCTTAAGTCCGTGACTATTGGTATTAATCCTCATTAATTAAATCTTTAAGGGAGATTCTCAAGGATGGGAGTTCTATCTCAATAGGTAAAATGGCTTCACAACCATAAACGAGGGAAAACATGGTGGCTCTAGTAGGCATGTGATAAGATGTACTGATAAGCCCAAAGAGTGAGGTGAATTTGAGTATGCCAATTGCGTCCTATGGGTGTTGACAATTTTTCCATGATGGATTTTAAAGTCTTGTTGGTTGCTTACCCACCAAGTTACCCGAGGGTAGTATGGAGTGGACCACTCAAGTTTGATGCAAAAACATTTGGCGAGGTCTTTAACATCCTAGTTTTTAAATGATTTTCCATTATGTACAACAAGAGTGGATGGAATACCAAATCGATAGATGAGATTATTAAAAATGAATTTTGATATTTGGATACCGGTAACATAGGTAAGGGGCATATCTTCCATCCATTTAGTGAAGTAATCAATAGCAGAAATGATGAACTTATGTCCATCGGACGATATTGGTATGATTTTACCCATGAGGTTAAGTCCCCATTGAGAGAAGGGCCATGGTGTGGTTATCGATTGCAATGTTTAGGAAGATACGTGGATAAGATTGCCATACTTTTGACATGCTTGACATTGTTTGACAAAATGGCATGTGTCACTTTCTATAGTAGGCCAATAAAATCTAACTCGTAGGATTTTCTTGACTAAGGCTATACCTTTGTGTGTGTTCCATAGATACTGAGAATGGAATTTCGAGGCTTCTTCCTATTAAGACATAGGAGTATGGTTCCATCATATCCTCGTTTATAAAGAGTTTCTACTAAAATGGTGTAATGAGAGGCACATTGTGCTAAAGCACGTTTATGCATTAGTTTCATGTTAACAGAAATGTTTTATCATAAATGAAGATGTAAAGATCATGGTAACAAGGGTTATTTGGACCCACAATTTCACATACCATAGTGTTTTCAGGGAAGATCATATGCATGCATTAAGAGATGTTCTATGACAAAATGTACATGGGGTTGATTAAATGCAATTTCTAGTAGGGATCCAATAGTTTCCATTGCGTCGACAAATTTATTAAAAATTATGGGGATTTGATCAAAGCTAATTAATCAAAAATAGTTTTGAAGGATATCGACCATGCACTTATATGGGATAAGTTTTTCATCCTTGACCTTGTATTCATCAAGAACTTTTTTGATGATAAGTAAAGAATCCCCAAATACAACTAACTCTATAAGATTATGAGATAATGTTAGTTTTAATACTACGAATAGAGCTTCATAGTCTGTGATATTTTTGGTACATGGGAATGTTAATTGAAATTATTTTGGGATGACATGTTCACTATGTGTGATAATCAAAATACCAGCTCCTGATCCATGGAGATTACAAGATCTATCAAAAAATAGAGTCCAGGCTGGCGTGATGTCTATGTGCAGAAGATCTTCACTAGGAAATGCAAAATGGAGTGGTTATGTGCTAGGAAGGGGTGCCTTGGAAAGTTGGTTTGTAAGGTTCTTTCCTTTAATTTCTCTCTGCGAAAAAAATTCTACGTCAAATTCACTAAGTAGTATGACCCAACTAGACATTCTTCCTGTGAGAATGGGTCAGGACAAGAGATACTTGAGGGGATCAATCTTGGTGATCAACTTAGTTGTGTGATTAAGCAAGTAATGACATAACTTATGGAATGCAAAGGTGACAAAACATAATTTTTCAATTTAGGAATAATGTACTTCATGCTTAATAATTGTTTGACTAGGTTAGTATACAACTTGTTCTTTTTCTTGATCACTTTGTGTTACGCTAACAAAGCTCCTATGGCATGTTCAATGGAAGATGTATAAAGCAACATGTGTTTATCTACAACCTGGTGACATAAGAATGGGTTGGTTATAGATGTATTCTTTTAACTAAGAAAAAGAGTCTTAATAATCATGATTCTAGTGGAATTATGCATCTTTCTTGAGTAATTAGTTGAAGTGATGGCACTTATCAACCAACTATGATATGAAAAGTCAAATAGATTAGATTTTTCCTTGAAGACTGCGTAATTGTTTTAGGTTTTGAGGATGAGGAATTTCCATAATGGATTTGAATTTTGCAGATCCACTTCTATGCCTCT
The DNA here is from genome assembly GCA_018340775.1 of Taxus wallichiana var. yunnanensis. NCBI lineage: Eukaryota > Viridiplantae > Streptophyta > Pinopsida > Cupressales > Taxaceae > Taxus > Taxus wallichiana. The sequence goes on along the minus strand of CM031240.1, from coordinate 816,294,782 downwards.
CTGTGAGACAATAAACCTTAAATATTTACCGAGAGGTCACTGCAAACAAATATTTTTTTGGGTTAAGACGAACCTTATACTCACGTAATCATCAAAATGCATCTAAACACACATATTCATGTTTTTTATTTTTCTAATATATCATCAACATAATCTTCCATGATATCATGTAACATATCATGGAAGATGACTATCATTTCTCATTAATAGGTGGCACTGGCATTTTTCAAGCCGAAAGGCATGACCTTATAATAGAAGGTGCCCCATGGTGTAGTAAATCCTATTTTATGTTGATCACCTTCAACAATACGTATTTGATTGTAACCATAAAATTCATCCATTAAGGAGAGAGAATTTCATGTCCTACCATAAAATCAACAATCATGTCTATGTTTGGCAAGAGAAAGTCATCTTTGGGATAAGCCTTGTTAATGTATTAGAAGTATGTGCATATCTTGATGTTGGAGTTTTTTTGGCTACGGGAACTATGTTAGATATCCATGCCAAATAATCAATAAGTTAGATAAAGTCAACTTTCAAGATTTTATCAAGTTTGACTTTGACAAGCAATGCTACTTGGGGATGCATTTTGCATAGTTTTTATTTCACACGATTTGCATTCGGATGCACTAAAATAATGTGGTGTAATACAAGAGATGGATCTAGGCCCATTTGACATGTCCTTATAGGTCCATGCAAAGATATCTTGGAATTCAATAAGAAGTGTTGTGAATTCTATGCATTCTTGGTCAGACAGACTAATGCCAAGTTGTAAAATTTTTGGTTGTTCGATGGTTCCAATGTTTATGTCTTTAGTTTCTTCTACAAGAATTTTAGATGTATCGTTTTCGGAGAATGATGCTAATGGTTGATGTAAGTCATCGATGTCGGGTGATTTGGGGAGTTGGCACAAGATTTTTGTGTGTGATGTTGAGACTTTTTATTGACATGTTTGTTTGATAGGGTGACGATGAGATTTTGACTATGGGAAATTTTCTGTTTGCGCTTCTGATCCAAATTTTCCGAAGGTAAAGGATCCGAATATTCTATTTCTTCACCAAAATAGGTTGATTCATCTAGATTGATTTCAAATCCTTTTCTATGGTTGGAAATAGGGATTTGATCACGAGTTCTAAGGAATTCTTTGATGGCTTCATCATTTTGGAACATGTCCAAAACCACATGGTGTGATTGGCCATGGTCATGAGAGTCGAATGCGTAGGCTCAAAATCTATGACATTAACAAATAAATGTTAAAACTAAAGATGTGTTTCAACGAGGTCCTCAAAAAGGCTATGTGTAGACTGGTGTCACTATCGAGATGATGTCATTATTATCACTTGAAATTGATACGGAGAAACATCAAATACCTTGAAACCCGCACCATGTTTATCATGATGTTGTGTGCGATTGATTGGGTCTAAATGACCTTGTTCATTTAGAATGAGTCCTTTACCCTTTCATCGCATGTTTTTCATTATTTTATGAGCTTTGGTAAATTGAGGGGACTCATAATAGGGAGTAAAGTCGTCATTATTTAACCAAGATCCTAAAGAACTTGGAATATGTTCGTTCTTGAGATAACCAAATTTTTCCGTAATGACTATCCCATTTTGTAAGTGGGATGGATTCTCATATGTAGAGCATTGGGTTTGCCATAGTTGTGTGGGGATTTTTGATGTAAAAGGAGTCTTCCACCTTTTGAAATTGATATTCACCGTATCCTTTGTCATGATTTTGAATGTGTGGGATGAGGGAAAAATAGGTACCTCATTTGGTTCAGGAAGTCGGTTTGGTAGTTCTAAAAGATGAAGAAAATGGGTTATAAGAAGAAGGGGGTGGATTGGAGGATGAAGTTTGGTTAATCAAAGGAGAAGGTATCTTAATAAAAGAGGTAATGTTGGATGAAGAAGGTTAACTAGGCAAGTAAAAATATGGTGTGGTCAAAGAGTAATTATTGTTGGAAGAAGAAGCTTGATTAGTGGAAGAAGATGATTAATTAGTGGGAGGACTGGTTCAAGATTGTTGATTAGTGGAAGAGAATGGATTGGACAATGTGGTTTGGTTAGAAGGTGATGGTTTCGATCATATTTAGGAGTAGATCCGCATCAATATGTGTTTCATTAGGGATTACATGAGGTGGAGCATACTTATCTCGTTGATGGACAATAAGTGATCATGTCTATACTGTCCTTCGAGGAATCTACAATAATCAAAGGGTTGAGGACCCGCATGTAGTGTAAATTTCTTGTCCAAATGAGAAAATTTAATACATTAGTGGAACGTTGATGGGGCGGTTTTCATGGCATGAATCCATGCTCTGCGATGAGAATGTTATATGCAACTTCTACATCCACCACATGACATATCATTTCTAAGGTGATGGGTCCAACTTGGAGAGGTAACGTGATTGTGCCTTCAAACTTTATTTCACCATTATCATACCAAAAATGGTTATGATGTTGTTTTGTAGATCATTTTTGGTGTAACCTAGGCAATGTAAGAGTTTCATGGAACAACTATTCAATGTGGATCCATTTTCGATTAATATGTGCTTGATCTTACAATGAGTTATATAACCCTCAATGTATAAAGAATGATTATTAGCGATGTTTGGATTACTCAAGGTTAGTGGGACCAAAGGATAAAATAGGATTGGGTACCATAATATGTGTAATTAAAGCCTAGAATTGTTGTGAATTGATGTCCTCGGAGACATGAGCATTATTCAATGTTTGCATAAGGATACGTTGTAGTGTAGGAGAAGAATTAAGTAATTCCATGATGGAAATATGTGTTTTAGTCTTCTCTAATTGTTTAAAAATATTGAATTATGGTGCGAGTTGTGGAGTGGAATTTGTGGTGGAATTAGATGGTAGATTAGGAGGTGGTGCGGGAGGCGAAGTAGCAGATTTTTGTTTTGTAGGGACCCACATTGTTTTACTGTCTAGTGGTTATCACACACGATCGATTCCGATCTTTATAGTTGCCACTAAGTCTTGGTCATGGTCTATGGTCGAGATGATTGAGTCATGCTCGATGTTGTTTGATGGTTTTCCCTTATCCTTTGAATTATCGTCGTGGTTAGGGAAGGGATTTTTGAACATGTTAAGTCTTTCCTTTGCTATTTTTTTTCTCAGAAGTATTTTTAACTTCTATGTCTCTGCGTTCAATTAGGTCTTAGATGTAATGGTGAAATCACATGCATCAGTCTGTAGAGTGCCCTTTTATGTGATGGTAATCATAATATTCATTGTCCTTATACCAATTTAGTTTGGGTTGTCCTTCGAAATCTTTGACGATGGGATATGTAATCATGTTGGAATTTTCCAAGTGACGAGAGACACTAAATAGGCTTTCTCTGAGAGGAGTGAACTCTCTTTTCCTATCCCGGAAGGAGCTTCCTTTCTAGGGATTATAATTGTTGTTTGGATTTTAATGTGTTGATTGGATTGTTTTGAAAATTTTAGACATGGTGAGAATCAATAACACCATCATTGACTATATTTCAATTTCGGTTAAAGAATTTAGATTTTTCCTAGTTTTGAGGGGCGTCTCTATGAGGTTGGTCCCTAAAGGGTGTTTTAAGTAAGCCCTTAGAAATGAGGTATTTTTTTATTTGTGTTCCCTTTTGATGAATTATTTGAAATTAATCAGACAAGTGCATTTGTATATGGAATTATAATTCGGCATTGAGATTTGAAAAAAAAAAGTGCTAAGTAATTGTCTTTCGGTATTGAGTAGGGAATGTTTTTGCAATTCCTCACCATCATTGTAAAAAGTAGGCAAAGTTTTCATTGGGCCTTTGTCTAGTGTTATAGATATCAAGCATGGTTATTTCTGAGTCTAAGTTGAAGGAAAAATGTTTGAATTTTTTTCCGATAAGTCTGCAAATGTCGTGTTCGACCCTTTGGGAAGATGGAGAAACTACTAAAATTTGAGCGAATAATCATAAAAGATACATGTCATGAATAAAAACTTCCTGAAATTACATGTACAATTCCTTTACATGTTCACGAGGGTCACCTTTTCTTTTGAATTTATCAAATTTTGGGATTTCGAAGGATGATGAAAATGGTAAGCGTAATATTTACATTTCAAATGGGTAAAGACATAGTTCTTCAAAGTTGAATTGTTTCAATTGTTTTTGTATTCCCGAATGGTGTGTTTCATATGTTTCCATTCCTATGTGAATGGAGAGGTAGGGGACACGTTATCAAGAATGTCGTGAGTATTGGGGTATGGATTGGAGTCTTTTAACCTTTCAGCTCTAGCAGTTGCTTCCTCAAGTTTCTTTGTTAAGTTTTAGATTTTAATCAATAACTTGTTGGCCAAAGAGATATTTGGATTGTTTGGTATTTCATTTTGATAACTCGATTCACCATTGTCCATAATTTTGTATAAATTTTCAGTCCTAAAGTCGGGGTAGTTTTTCCCAATGGCTAGGATGTATAATAGATATTCGTTCTTGTTTTGTTCTATCACCCTATTTACTTGTTCTTGTTCTTCATTGGTGAGTTATGGTTACATGACTTCTTCATCGTCATTTTCATGATTTTGACTATGTGTGAATACCATGATGAGATAGGTATGTGCCTGATTAAGCTATATGAATTTTGAGCAGGCGTGATTAAATGAGAAATTGATTGCTTTGGATTTGGCTTGAATAAGCTCTTGATTACTGATAAGGAGAGTAAATCAAACAAGTTATCTCAATATGATTGTGATATAACTCAAGACAAGATATTAGGGAATTTTTTCACGTTGTGTAGATTTGGCTCTGATTGTTTATGGGAGAGTAACTAAAATAGGTTAATCTTAACATGATCGTGATATAACTCAAAATGATTTATGAAGCGATTTGTGTTGTGTTGTGTAAATTGGGCTTGAACAAGCTCTACATTGTTGATGGGAGAGTAACTCAAACGAGTTAATATTACTATGATCACAATATAACACAAAATGAGTTATGAAGGGATTTGTGTTGTGTTGTGTGGATTTGGCTTGAACAAGCTCTAAATTATTGATAGGATATTAACTCAAACAAGTTAATCTCAATATGGTTGTGATATAGCTCGAAATGAGTTATGAAAGGATTTATGTCAAATGTGATTTGGATAAACTTGATAGTTTATAAAATAAGGAGTGAACTCAAACAAGTCTCCTAATGTCAATTTGATATGGCTTGAAAACATGCTATGGAGGATTGGTTGAAGTAAGATAATGAAATCGATGTGATGTTTTGGTCTTCGTTATTGGATTGATTGACCATTTTTCTTGGTTTTTGTAAAACACGACTAGGATTTGAATTTTTACAATGAACACATTGATATCAACCAAGTTTGATGATAAAAATAATTCTAAACTATTTTGTTAAAAATAACAAACAATCATGTATATCAAATTATTTTGGCTCAAGAGGTATATTCTTCAGGAATGATCATTTTTTCATGCAATCATACAAGTATGTTGTGAAATGATGGATGCAGGCTCTTATCACTCCAAAAATATGTGTCCTCCGATATATCCTAGTCCTGATATACCTAATTCTATATGAGGACAAAATTGGTACGGGAACCCTTAGAGCACTTTGGAGGAGACTCACCAATTCTTATTTGACTCGCTTGAGTGAATCACCACATCCAAGGTAGGTTTTGTGAAAATGTGGAAGGTGATGGGGGATGAATGTGTATGGTGTCCTTATAACTCCCTGAAGATTTACAGGGACAATTCCCAGGCTTCTTTGTTACAGGTATTTAGGCATGACTCACATGATCCACATGACATCATTACTTATAAGTGAAAAGTAGGGGTGAGGTAGATATCGAACGTTGTGATGAGATGATGTCTCAAAGTGCAATGTAGATGAAGATGTTGTTGGTGTGTGGTATTCAAGTCCACCTCACTGGTGTAGCATTAGTGGTGATGAAATCCACCTTGAATATGTGCAAAAACAAGATGATGATGTCATTAAATGCCAAGTTATTTCCAACTTGAAATAAATCATCGGTGGAAAACGATAGTGTACACAGAATGTGCTAATTTTTTTTTGGTTTTGGAAATTTTATTTGAATGGTGGTACTTTTGGGGATTTCTTATTTGTTTGTGTTTTTGATACTATTCTAGTGATGCAGTCTTGCAAAGAATAGATTAGTAGTTATCCTGCAGACAATGTTAGGAAGAAAAATGATTGTGGTTGTTTTGGTTTTCTAGATCACTTGAAGGTGCGGGAAAAGAACATACACACAAAAATTGATACAATTATGAAGAAGCAAAAAAATTGAAATGACAAGTTGGTTGATGACAAAAAAAGAGCTAATTTAAATTATATTAATCAAGCTAAAAAAGGGCCCCACTAGTATGCAATGTTTATTTAAATTTGTCAATTTGATTCAGGATCCTACAATGTTAGAACAAGAAATAAACAATCACGATCGTTTCTAATTTTCCATATCACTAAAAGGCGTAGGAAAAGAGCATACGGATCTGATTGAGACAAATTTTTGCAAAAATGTTGATAATTATTACACTTAATCGTGATTGTAAAATAGTGATAATGATTATCTACACAAAAAAAAAACGATGAAAGAAGAGTTGTAAAACATTACCAAAAGTTTCATCGTGGAAAGTTGGAATGTAAAGAAAAAACATTTTGTTTTGTGGAGCTTGGTTGGCCTCCAATGTGCAAAGGACAATTTGGGAATGCAAATATGATAATTAAGCGAGATAGATGTGAAAAGGTCATGTATTGTTGAAAAAGGTCTTGTAAGAAAATGATTAGTAGTTTGTACCTACACACACAGGTTAGTATAATGATCATGAAAAATAAATAACTTTAATCACGAAGTGTTAAAACCACAAAATTAAGTGGATAAAGGAAATGTCAATATTGTAGTTTTTAGATTTTCAAATGGTTTTGTAGTTAAATACAATAAAGTAGGCAAACAGATAACATAAACGAGTCAAGATTAATGATTTTGGGACCTAAGTAATATAAACACAACCAAATAAGCATTCACACGATCTAAATAAGAATAAGAGTAAGCAAGTTAGAATTCATTAAAAACAAAAATAAAAATTGAGAGTGACCGGGGGTGCATGAAAACAAGGAAGGTGATTTGAAAGTGGACTTATATGCCAAAAGGTGGATTGATGCATCAAAAAGGTGGACATTGAGGAAGGGAATGCCGATTTGAAGTTGGTTTTTGACACCAAAGGATTCATGAACATTAAAAGAAATAAAAATAAGACTATGATGAATGTCAAAGGTGCGGGTGAGAGGTGGATGGAGTGTGAAGACTTACCACCAAGAGTTGTGATGGTGAGGTTGTATGGAAGGAAACAAAGGGATTGGTGCGTAGGGAGTAGCGTGATGAGGGTGAGGGGAAGTGGCAAGTGGACGGGTATGTAGGGGTTCAAGGTGGATGTGGAATGGGGAGAGTGGTCTGTAGAAGGCCAAGGTGGATGGGAATGAATAAGTAGCACATAGGTGAGGGGTTGACGTGGGGGATAGGATTAGATTTGGGTTAGGGGTAGTAAATGTGGTGTGGCTGAGTGGTCTAAGAAAATGGGTCTGATAGGTGTGCGAGAATGTAAGCTAGGAAAAATACACGATAATCAAGAAAGTAAAGAAACTAGCCAGATACCTTCTCCTTCGTGATTTCGTAGCAAACCTTAGAATGGGAAAGGAAACATGGATGAGCCCTAATTTTTTGAAATGTAGGTGCTTTCCTTGAGCCGGAGTAAGGTCTTCCTGCAACAATATCTACTTACTTTGCACCAATGGAAAAAAAGATTATGGATTTTGGATACTTCAAGATGAGGCTATTTGGGCATTAGGACGAGGTGGGAAGGATGCTCTTTTCTCAAAGGATGCAAGAGTTCAGACAGGAATTCAAGCTTATTCTTAGTATCCTAGAAGGGAGGGGTAAAGTTGTCTTTATAGCACAGGAAGTGATTAACATAGAGTAATTTGAGTAATCATGGTTTGAAAATATGGGCAAGATTAGGTGAGTGGGGACCACGAAGAATGGGTGAGAATTTGAATTAGATTTTTTAATTCATAAGTGGAGGATTTTAGGTGAGTAGGGACCACAAAGAGTGGGTCGAAATTTTATTTTGAATTTTTAATTCAATAGTAGAAAACATGGAGAATAATGACATGTGGTAAGGATTAGGTTATTTTAGATTTGAAAGGGATGATTAATCAAATTATATTTGAATAATTCGGAGTGCATTTTTGTGGGAAATGAGGTAGGGGAATTAATTTATTTAAGATAGACGTGAAATTAGGGTGTCTATAGTTTGAAGCATGGGTGAAGAAAAATTTGAATGACATGACAATGTACGATGTGTATTTGTCTTATGTCGATAACAAAGTATGTTTTTTTAGAGAAATGTTTTCACAAAGTAATATTTAGGTGTCATAGTTAACAGAAAACTAATATGAAATATTATTTTGTTGTCAACAACAAACTAATATTCCAACTAATATGCAAACCAATATCTGTGATAGTTAACAACAAACTAATATCTGTGCGAGATGAAGTGCAACTATGTTATTAATGCAAATCCATGATCTTGTGAAGAAATGAAATATGTGTGATAGTTAACAAACTAATATGAAATAGATATTATGTAAACCGAAAGGAAAATAGGGGTTGAGAGATGCAAGCTGAGAATCAAACACACATAGGAAATAAAAGTAGAAATTTAAGTTCATAAATGTCAAAAAATTCAAAACTATATACAATGTTGGCATTTTTGTTTATATTTGGGAGAGCATAAAGAGCAGCATTTTCAAAATTATAAAAACGTTGTCAACTTTGAAACACTATATTGATATTCAAAAGTATTTTGTTTATCATATGGAGAGAAAATATAAGCATTGGACTAATATTCTTGATATGGGAATTGTTATTCCTAGAATTGAAGCTAGAAAAAGTTTTGATAATGTGCTTGTTAATGTACCTACGAAGCCCAAAAAAATAGAGATGTTAGCGACAAAGGATATTTTTGTAAATGAATAAAATGTGGTAGTTTAAATGTGGATTGGCATAAAACTTACAAGTGAATATGGGTGTCGACATCGATGAATGGTGTTAGTTTGATCAAACATAATAGTTCCTTGCAGTGTAAAAGTTTGAAGGAGACACACATGGATATTTAATCTTGCACATAATTTTCATGAGTTGTTTCATTAGCAAAGGAAACAATCGGCTAGTAGAGGACCAACAAGAGTGCATTCGATAGTTGAAGTAGATTTTTATATCATAAATCAATCAGTGTGTATGATGTGGTGTGCTCTCCTGGTTAGAATTTACACATGTTATTGTTGTTTGTTGTAATGGAAGAAGGTTTTCAACTTTGAGGTTGCATTTTATGCACACGATTTGAAACGACATGAGTAAACGCTAGAGGCACTAAATGCACCTTGCACGAGAGAATTGTAGAGAAGAAATAAAGACATAATATTCGGGATCATGTGAATAATAAATAATTTATTGAGGAAATTAAATACGATGCTCATTTTCTTACCTCTATTGTTGTATTCAATATTGTGTGTATATCTTAGAGTGTTTATCTGCTCTTAAGCGAGGTGATAAATGTTTATTAACGAGTCCTAAGTTCCTTTTTGGGGATATTTCTCTTGACTATGTTTTTTTAGATATCTGTTATGACTTTGGTTTTTTTGGAGTTATTGTTCGATTATATTGAACAAGGTTGCAAATGTCTCTAATAAGTATATCTTGCATTGGATGAAATGTTAAAATGTTGGAATATTTTTAAGAGTATGAAAAGGGACTGAAAAATGATGGAGAGAATAGAAAGTGGTGAAGCTACATGTGTTTTTTTCCTCTATGGATAACCCATCTTTAATTTCCTAGACAAACTAAGTTCCAAACCGGTCACAACAACTCCAATTGTGCTAGTTGTGTAGTTATCACGTATTGCGGAGTTGTTTTACTATAGTATTCAATATAAATTTGAACTCGCTGCAAATTGGGGGTATTTTCTTCATGGTGCTATTGTTATTAAATAGAAGAATGTAGTCACATTCTCCACAATAAGTAATTGATCTTTAGCGCTATGTCAAATTATTTTATGAATAATCCTATAGATGGAAGAATGTTTTCTTGATATGTGTCAAATTAATTTCCACTAACATTTAACGTCATTTCCATTTCACCTTTTTTGTTTATTAAATATATGCAAATTAGTTCTTTGTTGAGTATTTTTTTGTATGCAAAAATGACATCCCCTTGAAACAAATTTCTAACCTTACAGATGTTCGGTCATCGATTTATATGGAGGCACATGGAAGCATCTCTTACTTGCAAAAATAGAATAGAAATGGATTAATGATATGACAAGATGTAGATAGATTGCTAGACACGATACATGTAAGTTCTAACCTATTTTCTTGCTTTTGTAGTTGTTAATTTGCAAGAATGGTATCTAAGTTCATCTTCATTGCATTCTCATTACAAGAATATCGAAAAGATGAAATTTAGTGAGTGTTGTTATCTGTAAAATTGAAAAGGGAAATTTTGTAGGTAACCATACCAAAATTATGTTTTGGTCCCCTAAAGAGATTTGATAATGTTCAAAATGGCCAAAAAAACTCCCTTTTGGAAATCAAGTTTTAAGAACTTAGCCATTTTCACCTTTTTTGAACTAGGCGCAAGAAATGTTGTGTCGACACCATGAAATGTGCGCCCCTTAGAAAATCCTTTGGCACCCAAAATGACATGTCAACATCAATAAAATTGTGCCCCTTTATGCCCTTTGGCACAAGAAATGACATGCCAACATTATTAAACATGCACCAAATATGTGTGCTAAGGTCTTATAGATATCATGTTGACATCATGAAAATTGTGCCCCTTTATACCCTTTGGTGCTGAAATTCTCATGTTAACATCATGAAATACGTGCTAAGGAGATGAGAGTATTATGTCGATGCCAATGAAATTGTGCCAAGGCGCATTTAAACCCGTGTCGACACTCTAGAAGGTGCACCAAAGAAAGTTGGTGAAATAATTAATGTTAGGTTTTCTATAAATAGGCACTCAACACCTGTCATTTTCATGAATTGAAAATTGTGAAAAGTATTTCCTCTACACTGTCAGCTGTCCTTATCACCCCTGCGTGCCATTTTTTGAGCTTGTGGACCCCAACGTCATCCTTCGTCCTTTATAAAACCGGGTAAGTGGCTTCTATCATCCTTGTTGTTGTTATGGTTTTTGTTTCTTGGTTATTGTTAGGTTTTAGGGTTTTTATAAATCTAAAAGGTTAAATCTAAAAATGAAAAACCTAACAATCCATAAACCATCTGGAAGCCCTTTTCCTCTCCTTCTAGATCTACAAATCTAGAAGGCCCCTACCTCTGAAAAAACCTAAAACCATGTTCCCAACTTATTATCTTATTTTACAAACCTCTCTTTACCATTTGAAAAAACCAAAAAGAGAGAAGAAATCATGGAAATTGCAAAGAAATCACTTAAAACCTCGGTGCACTATTTTTACATGTTGCAACCCCTACTGATCGTGCCTTGGCACACTTGTCTCGCTTCAAACATATTCCTAACCTACGCCCGAGTATAAAAACTTAGTAGCTTTTGTAAGGGCACACAGGCGCACCCTACACAACATCAAAATAAGATGTTATGTACTCCAAATTTGTGCTAAGAAGTTTTCCTTTAGCGCATTGATCTCCTTTGAAACATCTTCCGAAATTACACCTTGGGCGCACTTAAAAGCCATGTAACACCATCTTTTGCAGCACCCAGCTAAAGCAAATTTTCTAAGGCGTAGGCGCATGATCCTTGACATCAACATGCCATGTTGTGTTTTACAAAAATTGCTGCACCCCACGCCTTTCTCCTTATCACTACAACCTTTTGTGCAACACTCCTCAAAAGTGCACCCAACCTTTTTAAACCTCTACAACATGCTATGAACTTACGCTTGCGCCCTAATCCTTATAATTGCTCGTTCTTCTTTCTGCAAGATTTTATTATGAATAACATGACGGTTGACATGGCTCTTCTATGTTGGACCTCCTTGATTCTCCTTGCAAACAACAACAGCCATCCTCGAGCTCACACATGTCTTCATCAAGCAAAAACCCAACCAAGTCTAAAGGAAAAGAAAAGTTGATAGAACAAGAGATGAAGTACAAATATCAAAAAGTCAAGATGCCTATTCATATGCAGAGTGATCTCAATATCGAGACTCCAAGATTGGGAACATTGATATGGAAGACTTACGGTGAGAACCCGGCCAGTGCCACTAGTTGCCCGGATGAACAAACTAGTGGGTAGTGGATTGCACTTCACTGGGCCCGGTAAAATCTTGTGAACAATGAATTTATCATGTTGATTTCCCGTTGTTATAACAAGGACACAAGATGTGTCGAAGATAAGGAGGAAAGATGATCATCGATCTCATAGCTTGTCATTTGAAATAACTTTGGGTATTCCTCATCACAGGTAATATGTTGCCATAAGCCTAGAAGACTGCAAGAAGGCATGGGACAACAATGAGGAAAAATTTATGCAAATGATGAACAATCTCTATCTTAAGAACAAAAAGCTGGTGAGCAGATGGCCACAGACCATCCACCATAGTGACTTGATGAGGAACCGAGCGATACAATCACCTTCTGAAACGAGAATATTTGGGCTTCTGATGCCCATTATTTCCATAAATGGATGCTACGGTACTTAGAAACCATGAGCGGCAATGTGCCTTATCAAAGATTTTGTTGGGGTGAAATCATCGGTGACACCATCTCCTAAGTAGCTTCAACATGTCCTCATAACTTGGGAGGTTCTATAAGAATTCCCACATTGTATATGTTGCGGCATCGGTGAGAGATTTCGCAGCACGGCTTGAAATGGAGTATGGTCTTAGGTCAAAATATATGAATACTACCCCAGAGCTAAAGCTCGAGAACAACATCCCCGATTCTCAAAAATCAACACACCTTCTTCTATGAGGTGATCTTCCTGTTAAGGCCAAATATGAGACATGGTCGAACTAGCTCAAGTGTGATCACTGTCACAAAGAAGTGGGGAGCATTGTTCACACAGTTTCCCACATTCACCTATCTCAGGGTGGTGAATTTCAAAGGTGAACCAATAAAGCTACCAAGGTATGCAGGGCCCAAGCTGATTCTCTTGGAGTTGTCAAGGAAACTGATCACATACCATGAGAAATGCATGAAGAGAAAGAAGGGAGGAACTCCATTCCCCCTTACAGTGGGCCGATACACCTGCACCACACTAGCCAAAGCATGGGAAATGTATGTCGAGCTTGAATTGCTGAATCTAAAGCACAACTTCCTAGCCAGGCCTACCTTCGATTGTTGGGGTTGCCTCCCAAAGGAAAAAATTGATCCTATCCATGTTCCTGAGATTGAGGACATCTACATTGACCTAACACATGAAATAGATATTAGGTGAAAGGATCACTCCCGGCTGGCTCTGGAGGAAATCATTCATTATGGCGTAGCCATCGTTCCAAAAGGATTCCAAGAACCTGATCAAGTTTACCTTGAAACATATGGGGACGATTGGCCGTTTGTAGAGATCGACAAAGCCAAGGCAGTGAAGACCATTCGGAAAGGGTCAAGTCCACGTTGCGGTCAACAAACATTGGTGCAAACAGAATGGTCTCACCTACTTCAAGGTAGATTTTACTACTTCTCCTTTAGGTAGAGCACCTCCAAGAACGACCCAAGTTCTGAAAGGAAAAGGAAAGGATAAGGAGGGAGAACCAAGAAAATAGGAAGAAGCTCCTCAAAGCCCTCATGCTACTTCTGAGAAGTAAGTGGTCGACTTGGTGTCTCCAGGTAAAGAAGAAGAGACCACCAAAGTTTCAACGGATACATCCACTCAGGATGTGGTCACAGCTACAACTACTAAGGTACCCACCATTCCTTCTTCCACTCCTTCTCCTCCCCCTATCGTTGAAGCATCTATTCTAATGGATGTTTCTTCTTCTCTTCCTTCCTCCCTTCCATCTCCCACCTCTTCCATCTTCTCCTCTCTTGCGGATCTGTCACCCAGTGTTCCCTCCATCCAATTACAGATCCCTTCCACCTCCATGTCCTTTTCTTCCCCGGTAGTAACTCTAGGCCCTACAAGCAGCAGCGTGTTGGACTCCTTGTCGATGCCACCACTAAGTGTCTCAATATTATTCCCTATGGCCTCTTCAGTTGCTTCCCATTTCACCCCGTTTCTTCTTCTATTTCCTCTACTCCCTCTCCCATAAGTCCAAGTTGGATCTCCAACCATCTGGGTCAACTCAAGAGAAAGGTTCCCATAGCACCCATGGACTTCTCTGTCATTAGAAGAAAAGGACCCAAGAAGCAAAAAGATATAACTCACTTCTCTAAGAGCATTTCGGGAGAGAGAGTAATGGAGATTGCATATCTAGATCCCACCAAAGAGAAGAAAGATCTGTCTCCTACAAAATTTACAGTGACCCAAGTCACGATGGGAACCTCATCTCGAGAGCCTACAAGGACAGGCCTTGTTTGTAGTGGATGCCCTCTGCAAGAAACTTCAAGAAGCAAAGGAGGAGAAGAGAATACTCAAGGAACAGAATAACCATCTTCTCTAAGCATTGCAAAGAATGGGAAACGCTCCACCATGTAACTACCACCAAACCTATTGAATTTCTTAGTTAGGATAAGATAAATGAATACGCGAGATTGGCAATGAACAAGGTGCGCGGTGTCCTCCTGGATAGAGCAGATCCTCAGAGATAGTGAGGAGATAATCAAGAAATTCATAGGACTCTACCAGGATATAGATAAGGAAAATAAGGAGCTATAAGCGGTGAACTCGATCCCTCTCAAGGAGTTAGACAATGCCAGGTTACAACATGAAACATTTCAAGCAATGGTCAACTGCTCCACTAATGACCTATTAAAGGTCGGTGTCATCGATCACCCATGAGCACATAACAAAGCTCTCATAGCTTTAGATTATCGGGTTGATCAAATGGAATATATCCTAGAGAGGATAGATAAAATCAAGGATGAAGCCCTAGATGCAAAATACAACATGGAGTAGACAGTTACAAAGATGTCTCCAGAGATGCTTAGTGAATCGTTCACCTTGAGGGAGGCAGACGATATAATCCATCTCTTCAAGGCTATCGTAACCCAAGGTTTGGCACCAGAGGTCACTTTTGACCGAGAATCAATCAATAACCTTCTGGCTTGCCGCGATTTCATTGGATTCTTGATTGAGGCATGCGAAGAGTATACCGGGCTACCTGACAAGCTCAAGACTGAAAAAGAAACTTGTGAAGTTATTGGTGACCATTTCAAGGGTCCAGATCATAATCAACTTCAGACAATGATCAACAAGTTTATGGAATACCGAGCTCAGTGTCACATCACCTCTCCCGATCAAAAGCAAGACATTCCGTTTAAGCCAAGAGATGATGAAGAGTAGTTTCTACTCATATGTATGCTTCGATCAATTTTGTAAAAGAAATATTTAAAAATTATGTTGGCATTTATGATGACATCATCCATGTTGCATCATGGGATGTTGCCATCCAAAAACTTGCCCAAAGTCAAATTTTGAATTTTTAGATATTTCGTAAGTAGTTGGTTTGCTTTTTTCCTCTTCCCTCCTCTTCTTCTATAAATACTGGAATACTTGTTGTATTCCAGTGGATATTTTTTTTGTATGAAAAAGGAGTGAAGAGAGAAAGAATTTGTGCTTCCTTGTAACAAAGAGATATTAATATATATGTTCGGACTTTGTGCTCAATATATGTGTCATTTGCATGGATATTTCTTAAGTTAGATCTATGTTTCTATTCTATTGGATTCATTCTTATTATCATCATATGTTCATCAGTATTGCTTTATTTGTTTATGCAAGTAAGTTTGGCTCTGATTTACTACCATCCCAAAGCATAAACCCTCCGACCTTTCTGTCTTGGAATTCATTTCTTTTCTCCCTTCAGATCTACCTTCCTCCATTCCTTCCCTCTTACATTTCTATTCGCATTTGGAACTACCTCTACTGGGATGAGATCCCAAACCCCTAAAGTTAGAATAGTGTAGATTTTCATAGATTCCTACTTGATAGAATAGCATAAACCAATTTCTCTTCTTTGTCTCAAAGAGGGGCTATGCCCCACATTAATGCTATTGGCCTATTTCCCATGACCTATCTAATCGACAAATTTTCAAACCAACAAGTGTAAATGAAATATTTAAGTCCAAATTGTTTTTAGAAATAAAATGTATGAATTGCAGGTTTCTAGAAATGATTGTTGAGTATTGTTTTATATGAAATAACTACGTCCCATTGAAACAAATTTCAAACCTTGTGGCTTTGTTGCAATCCTTGATTGATGTAGAGGCACATCGAATTATCTCTTGCTTACAAAAGCAGAATGGAAATGGATTAATGATACAACAAGCTATACATAGATTTCTAGACATGATATTTGTAAATTCTAACCTCTTTGTTTAGTTTGTTCTTGTTAATTTGTAGGAATGATTTCCAAGTTCCTCTTCATTTCATTCTCACCAAAATTCTATTAAATCGAACATTTTTTTCAATCAACAAAAAAATTGATGCAAGTCATGGTCAAAGTGTTAGAGGTTCATATAGTATTTGTATAATGTGATACAAATAGAAAAATATATCATAGACTGTAAAAAATTGCAGATTTTTCTATTGATACTAATTAACAAAAATTGAAATTCTTTAGATGGCCTATATGGATATTTAGGGTATTAATGTTAATCTAGTTAGAAGGAATAAAATGTTGTAAATGAACTAAAGAAACATGAAATAAATGTGAAATAAATGTAAATAAATAATTCTAAGTGAAATGAAACCCTAATATGCAAGAGAAGAGTAAGAAAATGACTAAGCTGATTAAAGGTGATTATTGCGGAGTTATTGTAAATATGGAAATGGAATGCGAAGTGTATAAAATCCCTAAGGGACCTATGAAGGAATATCTAGAATGTCGAGATGACACAGTGCCGGGGAGTGTACTAGGGTGGCCCATGGCATCTTATCTTGTAATGTCTGGGCACTAGGAACAACGTAAATGCTCGAGAATCTAAATTTTTATTGCCATTAAGTATCTCTAAGTGCTTCCCATATATTATGTTGGATTCATCGGATGAACTGGAAAGTGACTCATAATGAAAGAGAAGTATTAAACCCTATAAAAATAAAGATGCATATGAATGAGTTAGCCGACCTCAACCGCCAAACTTGTGGTCTTATCATCGAGCGTTGCACTACATTACGGATCTTGATGTAGTTCGGTGTGTGTGTGTGTGTGTGTGTGTGTGTGTGTGTGTGTGTGTGTGTGCGTGCGTGCGTGTTATGCCCTACATGCTCTTGTTCTAGTCACACTTGTGAATTAGTGAGCAATAATAGCTATAGAAATGTAAGTATTACGTGTACATGGATCGAATTGAATCCCTCCCCCTATGAAGTGTGTGTGATGTAGAATTCCTAGCTTGAATTCATGGCACTTTGTGTGGATGTAAGTATTGCGATGGATGCAACCCTAGATGAAGTGATAGTAGTGATAAGATGTAATGACCTAGGACCCTCATTATGGTCTTATAACTTTATATTTATAGGGCTCTCAAGCTTAATTTCATAATTAATCCCGACAAGGCCGACTAAGAAAAATATAAAGATGACCAACAACTAGAAGTGACCCTAAAAAAGTGAAAGAGGTTATGCATTGACCAGGGCACTGGAATGGGACCAGGTGCCTCACAACGCCTTGATATAGGCTAGGGCACCCTATTTTCAGGATTGAATTTTAGAAAGGTCATGAAATGGACTAATAGGTATCAGAAATACATGGGAAGGAAGAAATAAAAGATAAGAAAAATGTGGCCAAAAGGTGGTATTGATTAATACTTTGTACATTTGAGAACCTTCTAAATAGTAGTATAAAACCAAGATAAATATTATCTAATGTAAAATATTTGTGTCTACTGAGATACAAAATATGAATAATAATAAGTTTTTTAATACCATAAGTATGCTCAAGGATTCATTGTTTATTATATTTTGATCCTAGCAAACTGATGATAGTTGTTATTTTTAAAATAGGAAAACACATATTGTAAAAGTAAGAGTGGGTAAAAAATTAAGTAGGTGTAGGTAAAATGTATGGAAGTGTGGTGTTGGGTTGGTTACGGTCCAAGAAAATTAGTTTTAGATGTATGTGTCAAGTGTGAGGAATATGGCAGAATGGTCAGTCCAATATACATGTATTTGAAAGAGTTGGTTGTAGCTATTACAATTTGACCATATGTGGTTAATGTGTTTTTAGTGAATGTTTTTCTTTTGTAAAGCAAAAATGAAAGTATTTTCTGGACATGTGTTGATTTAAAAGGTTTGTGGTATTATTAAGTTTTTGCATATCAATATTTAGGTTTCCACATATGTATGTGGAATGTTTCTGAGATGAGTTTGACAATGTGTCATCAATAACTGAAAAATATATTTTGTGGTGCTACATTAGGGGCTGCATAGAGATTTATAAATATCAATTGCTTATTGTAAACCTAGACAATAAAAATAATGCTTCTACTTTTCCCGCTTGAAATTGCATTGTGTGTAGAAGCAATTTATGCATTTTAGTAGTGATCATTATACCATGTACATGATGTGTGTGTGTGTGTGTGTGTGTGTGTGTGAGTGCGATGGAAGTTTGTAAGTAGATTGTATGTTGAGTCATCCTCTATGTGTATTTATTGTAAGCACAATATGTCGATTGCATTAAGCTTATATCGTGTACAATGTCTTTGCAAATGTGCTTGAAGGCTTTGAGTATTCAAACAACATAGTACAATGCATGGGTGGATATTAGCCAAGAAGAAATCATTTTCAAGTTTCCATTTTTCTTGCGATTGAAGGTGATTCATTTCAATAGTGAATTAATTTGTTATTTTGAAGTTTTTATCATCAAAGGTTATAGAAAATATAGATTTTATATACTCTTCACACGCGAAAAGGTTGTGTATGTCAATCCATGTTTTGTGACTCCAAGAGGGCTAAATGCAAGAATGTCTATTATAAGTCCTTGAGCTCTACGTATTGTATGTGACCATACTGAAGCTAGGCCGAGAGATGGATTTGAATTTTCATAGTTTATTTATTTGTTAAGTGTTGTAAATTACGGACAATCCTCAAAATAGGCATATATTGTGGATCAATGTTGGCTAGTCGTAAGTGTGCATTCTTAAGCAATTTGATGTTGTCCAATGCTTGAATTGTTAAATTGTATCCATATGATATCTTGATTTTTGTGGTTGTATAAGCATCAAAAGTTCCATCTAACCCATTGACCAATCGATCTTGGATAGAATAGTTATTGCCAAAGAGTTCAACCAAGATGCCTTTTTTGAAAGAAATGCTCTTTGGAAGAAAAATTGTCTTGGAATATGTGTTTGTTTCATCACTTAAACAATCTTTCTCGTCACTTGCATTGATAGCAATATATGTTCTGACATCTGAAAAAGTATTTTCTTGTTATGGTCATTGACATCTGTGTTTTTATAAAAATGTATGTAAAATTAGGCTCATTTGGTCGTGGTCTGCATGACACCTATTCTTGAGGTAGGAAATGTTAGAATATGTTTACGAGCCTGTTTGACTTCTATTGAGAATCGAAACAAAAAAATAGTCTTTTTATCTGATTTGATTGATTAACTCATAGAACTTCATCTTGTTTGTCCAAAAATATATAGAATCAATTGTTTGTCTATATGAGGTTTTTCAAGTACAAAGAAGTTATTGAAAGGTTGGGCCTGGTAGAAATCATTGCAAAAGACGATGTCAATATTGCCAAAGTGAAATGTGGGTGATTTCTTTATTTCCTTAAGTCTACTATCAGTGTGATATAAAAATGGCCGCCAACGGTGAGAATTCATCTATATAGACAAGATGTAACTATTGATAGTGTTTCGAGAATGTCTCGAGTCATTCAATGCTCAACGAGTCATTTAAGACTTGTTTAAAGGCAATAAGAATGGTGAATGAAATGTTGTTCTTCTGTGTTATAAGATGATTTTCTGTGAATGCCAAATAATTCATTTTCGTTTATGTGGATCACTTTTGGTAGAATTATTATAGAAAAAAGTAAAGTTTCGGATATCATTTTTGTAGTGAATGTTTTCCTTGTTCTACACTTTATTAGGAAGAGATATAAAGGAGTTGTAGGTTTGATATGTTCTTTGAGTGTGATGTATTTTACGATTTCCTGTTGTTTTTGTTTAACAATATCATTTTTGTAATATATTGTCTTTGTTAAAGATGAATGAATGTTTTCCAATTACAAATAGTTTAGGTTTTTGTGGTGTTACCCTATTACATAAAGGAAGATTGAGATGTATTTCCTATGTTTCATTGATTTTGCTTGGGTTTCTTAGTATAGAGTGGATGTTTCATATGGATAGTTTTCTTCATTTTTTATGTCTTTAAGGGCATAATTTATGTCACCCCATTTAGTTTCAATATTATGAACAAAGGTTGCCTCATTTCATCTTATTGTATTTTGATGAAACAAGAATGCATCTTTTCATATTGGGAGCCATGCTTGAGGATTTCCTCATTATTTTAAAATGGAACATAAAATAAAAGATTCTCTTGACAATAATTCTATAAGTCTATATGTTTTTGTAGTTGAATAATTGGATTACATGTTGTATTCCTTTTTTACAATCTTGTTGGCTATTTTTATTATATCTAGAAACAAAATCAACAAGGAAAATGTCCCCAATAGATTGTGGCCATGTAATATAATGGTCTATGATAGATTGACACATAAAGTTTTCCAGTCATCGGTTCTTAACTCAAAAAAATTTGGATGCTTCAAAATAAATGTGCATTTCCTTGAGCTATTATTCAAGGGTATCGATAAGACAATATGTGTTGCTTGTTGTGCAGACATCTACTACGAATTAAGCATTTGATTAGCCAATATTTGTATCATCTATACAACGTCAAAATATGTGGCCCTTAGTACTCTTTACGTATTCCTTTTAATGATTTTGTGGTTGATCTGATCAAGTTTTGTCATGTAGGAACTCACATAGGTTGCAGTTGCATATGCATTGAGAATAAATTGTGCATCTGTATTTTCCTTCCATAATGGTGACATTTGTTTTGAAAAGGTATTTTTCCATACTTGTGAAGGTTTTATTTGTAAAAAAAGTGTTGGCCGCTTAAGGTTGCTTTGAATAGACTCTATGTATGTAGCTTCATTCATGTTCATTCATCTAGAAACATATCAAAGGAAAGTGAGTTGTCGTATCATTTTTTTAGAATTAAGAAAATGTGTTTTTAATTTTGGAAGGCATGAACAAGTCATTTCTTGTGGTTTGAGTATTTATGTTTAATTCATTGGAGGGTGAGGAGATTGTATCTGAATTTTATTTGTTTGCTTTTTTGTAACTTTACGTGTGACGTTGTTCATGCGATTTTGTTATTTTGGATCAAAATATTATGTGTTACAAGCTATGTAGTTGTCAACAAAAGTGTGCAATGGAGGAATCTTCATTTTTTCCATATTCATGTGCATATTTTGTCCATATTAACCATTGGCTATGGGCATTGCCTCGGTTTGAAATTTAGTAACCCAAAAGTAGTCAACAATGTCTCCAAAGAATGTGTTATCCTTACATGACAACTATTTGAGTGCATTTAGTTGATGTTTATAGTAACGAGTACATGTGATTGGATCATTTTTATGAGAAAATTTTGGTCATTGTGATCATCGGGTGATTGTTTCCCAATAGGAAAAAATTGTGTGTGTAGGTCATATATGTTTTGAGTAATTGAAATAGGATTCCAACCATTCTCAACTCTCGAAAAGGTCAAAACAAGTTGGGGTCCTAGCTATTATATCATGGAAAACATGTTTTTATTAACTTGTTGCATCTAGTACCGCGATATACGTATTTTTTTGAAGTCAATATATCTGATATCATATCTCAATATTTTTTCTAGGTTTGGATTGTATTTTCATCTCTTGCTAGGATTTTTCTTCCCTTGATTACCCCTTTCGAATCCGAACCCGGATGCATGCTTGTACTTGGGAAAAAATGATCTTAATCGATTTGAAAAACAAGTTAGTGATATGATATGAAATTCTCCTATTAGTATTTGAGACCTCCCACTATGAAATTTTATGGAAATAAATTGACTTTAAAACATTTTTTGTGATGCATTTCACCAAAAAAAGAGTAGGGAAGTTCATTTCCTCTTAATATATATCGTGGAATATACCAAGTGGATGTTGTCCCTCTTCTAGATCAATTTGTATTAACTTATCTTAGAATTCAGCTCTACATTTTCATTTTCAAATCCATGGAATAAAGTATCACTAACATACTCATTTTCGTTGTCTTCATATATAATGTTATTGTTTGAAATTGTTTCATTGTTTGCATCATCATCAACAATCAAAGGAAGGAAACGATTCCATTCTTTATTTAGTTGTACTTTTTCTGTCTAATATAAACTTGTTGCAATGATTTCATGATGACATTCAAATGTACATTTCCTAAATGAAAGGCATATTTGTATTCCAAGCAACATTTGAGTTCAACAACAATAGTTTTTATTTCTTCTATGCGTCTTGGCAATGCTTTTTGTATTATATCCACATCTGAAGGAACATTTATTATGGCTCCTTTTAAGGTATATTTTAGTTTTCTGTGTGGATAGTGTCTAATCTATGTAAATGTTATTCTCATAGCAACAAACCTTTCTTTGAGATCAATAAGTATTGCTACTGAGAGGAAGCATGAAGTTTAATTCTATTTGAGCAAGCGATGCAAGTTTTGGAAATCTTCTACTTCTCAAACATTTATAGCAGTTGAGACATTTGTTTTTATGTCATTTTTCGTCTTTAGTTAAGATGAAATATGTTTTTTTCCAAATCTCTAAACGTAGTCATGTTTGATTTAAATTTCAATTGTTTGCATATCAGACAACCATTTATTTTTGTATTGTTAATGTTTTTCAAAAACAAAAATGAATATTAGATTTCGATTTCTTGTTCCCATTTTGTCAAATTTCAATTTTCATGTAGTGAAGTGAAATTATAGAGCAGTTCAGTGATTTTTGTTTTGGTTATGGGAGTCTTTTGAAGTTTGTGAGCATGTGTTGTTTTTTTTGCTTTGTATTTCATGTTTGATCTTGCACAAAGATTTGTTTGATTGTGTTCTTTGTGTTTTCTCACATGGAAAGGAATTAGAAGTAATCAATGTATTTGATTTGTTGAATCAAAGATTTATAGTGAGAATGACCTTTTTTGACAAAAGCGTAAATATTGTGTCTTCGCAGACCTCACAGTAAACCATGGTAAACTAGGATAAAATTTGACAATACTCACCATTTTTCCGTCCCATACTTGTATTTCTACATTGAAAAATGATCGATAACCATTGTAATCGAATCAATTTCCTTGATGTTTCCTTTTTATATGGAATGGACATGTTTATAATAAATCCTTGCTAATTTATAGGGAGCGACATGATTTGGATTGCATTGAAATCAAGGTAATTGTCTAAGAAAGATAATGCATTCACATTCTCGAGCCAAATATGCATTAAAAAAATAATGTGCAACATATTGTGTTAGAAAAAGAACATCATATTATTGATTGCACAATGCATAAATAGAGTTAAACAAGGTTTCACCACGGTTCTGATTTACGGACTATGAAGGATTGCACTTTCCAAACTAGAATCGACATTTCCCTAATTAGTCCCTATTATAGTACAACACTTTGAAATCAAATTTTCTTAAATTACATAAATGCAATTAGGTTTTTGTTCTAGTACAAGTGTTCATAATGGCCACAACAAGGTTTGACATCATGAAATAACACACATAATGGAATCAAAAGGGCTTGTGCATAAATTGAAAATAGATATTACATTTTGTCTTTGACTAAACCAATATCATAATATCAAGTCATTTTCTAACCGATTTATGTAGAATTTGTCACCCCATAGTCTAGTTTCGATTGCATTTGCAGCGGGAATTGTTGAAAGTTTCATTCGGTAGAAATATGTCTCCACATCATGAATACGATGCGAGTGTACAATGTATCATGATTAAGTTCTAGCTGGAGTTATTTTAGTGCATCCACATGACCTCTTTACAAGGAATGCAAGATATGGTCTATGATTCCATTTTGAAGCTCAATGGAGGTATAAGGAAAATGTAACAAAACAAAAAATGTGTCAAATTTTTTTACCTACATTGTACTTGAAGGCAATGTCCCTAAAAAGGTTATGTTTTCTCAATATAGTGTCGTGCAAATAGATTTTTTTTTGTGGGGACATATTCGTCAACAACAATGTAGCTTTGAAAACCATAATCTATTTATTTATTTTTGTATAACTCTATCTAGTTAGAAAAAAACAAAAAACAATAATAAATTTTTTTATAAAATCAAAGAGAATTCCAAATAATGGTATCCTAACATTATTTATCATATGTCCACAAAATTTATGCAAATGTGAAAGGTGGAATATTTTTAAGCCCATTAAACACTTTGCAAGACCAAACAATTTTCCAAGAAAATAAATCCCAACATTACACACCGCCAAAATATGTCTCCCGAGTCCTAATTTGAGTTCGTATTTTGACAAAATAGGATGGAAAAAAAAATAGGAAGGATATAAAAATAGAGAAATAGATTATTCTTAAGAAAACAAACACGATATGTTATTTACGGCCTTGAAAATAGACAAGCTAATACACCGTTTTTTCAAAACAACTACTAGTGGACTATAAAATGAAACAAAATTCCAAACAATGTAATCCTAATTTTTTATTAGGGATATAAAAACATAGAAATGTATTATTAATAGAGAAAGAATCCATTGATGTGCCCATTGTAGCCTTGAAAACAAAGAAGCTAATCTGATGCTTAGTTTTAGTAAAACAACTACCGATCAAATGCCATTGATGGAAGTGAATGTTAATAGTTAATCTACATGCATTTATCCACAAAGGACAACACACAATAGCATTAAAATAGTCAATACCCCTTATGAAAAATAAATGCCATAACTATGATATTTATGGTTAATGTCACAACATTTAAATTCATTAATTACTACATTTATTCATTGTATAATACCGATGTTTTCAAACGTTTAAACCATAGGAAAAAGCAATAAGTTTGAAAAACATTATTTTTTTAATGTGGAAAATCTAAAATGGCCATAAAAATATTTTAGCCAATTAAAAAAATCAAATTTTAAAATAAATAAATAAATACATATTTATAACAAACTATATAAAAACATGTAGAATGTCACTTGGAATTTTGTGATTGGCTTCACAAAATAAAGAAATTGTTAAAATAGAGGAAAGATAAAATGGCATCGGAGAGGACACGTGTTGACATCTTAGAAATTTTCGTCGAGATAGGCTAATGAAAAATTCAAGACCTCGCAATGATCACCAAGGCTAATTAAAGGTGTCGAGGTTTGGGTAGAGGTCGGTGTGGAGGAAGAGTCAAAGGAGGACATGCGTAACGACTATGGAGACAAAACTGATGGTATAGATCAAAAATCCAATAAGAGGACATGTGTCACCATTTTTCCACTCTAAGGCGATGGCCCCCATTCAAACGTAAATCCCTAGGATTGTATTTTGATTTATTTCACCTATATACCTTGGTGCATTGGAATCCCATTCGGACTAATATAAACTCTCACCCAAAGTGTGTGAATCCTACCAGTCCCTCCATTGTGTCATCTTGTCAAGATTTTAGCATGCATGTTCATATAAACCATTATCATAACATTCATTCAATTATAGATCATTCTGACCACCAAATCATAAGCTTAAATTGGAAACACATATAATAAGGAAACATATATATCAAACCGAACTAATATCAATTGCACCAATAAATCACCATACTTAGATATGTAAATTACCATAATCCATCCATAATAATCCATTGCATAACATAGTAGAGACTGAATACATCATAATAATATCATGGAGTCATGTGCGCTAGTTCATCCGAAAGCAACACAACTCTATTACAATATGATTGTCCAAAATAATGAAGTACAAAAATATATATGGGGTGGGGACTTTCCCTTCACCACCCGTGCATTCTAAAAATAGTTCATACACTCAAAATAACCATGCATGTATACTGAAAAGAAATCATAACACATGCATGTTTTCTCTACAATCCTATTAAGAGATTAATATATAGATAAACTCTAATTTAATTTTATTATTATCCTAATCTAAAGCGTGGCCCTTAATCTCCCCTTTACATGTGCCTTATCCCAAAATATATGTTCCTTGATCCTGGATTCTTCATGAATTTATCTAAATATGGAACGTTGTTTGACCGCTTACTCAAACTTGACATCATTTATTTTTAGCCCGTATATGTGAAATTGGCTAAGTCATGGGTTTAGAATTTCTAGGCACGTGTCACTTCAACTAACCCCTATGTGTATCCACACACCCCACTTGCGTGCTAACTACTCCACACATTTTTTTGACCCTTAGTCAAATTTTCCAACCTAACATTACCCCACACTAGTTACATTTCCTCCTCGGAAATGGGGTTGCACAACTTCTCTCGAAAGAATAAAATAATAAAGAATGTCCATACAAGAATGTATATAATAGATGAATAACCAATGCATCTTACTCCTTAGCTAGTAGAAAAAACTCGAGTACTATGTATTTATCACTCTCTTCGTCTCGTTCCATTCTCTCAGATCATTCTTTGTTATATATGGGATTGTACTAATCGTCTTCTCCATCTCCTCTATAGTCATATCTTCCCCTTTATTATTTATCTCTCTTATGACTCATGTTAGGTCTGAGATCGTACCCTCCATATAATCCATCCTTTACACTATTAGGGAAAAAAATCCTTTATCTTGTCCTCAGTAACTCCTTTCTATCTTAAGCACATCGTGCTTCTTTGCAAACTCAACCAATTTTTCTTCTCTCCCTAGATTCTCATTATTCTTGGCTGCTAGGACTTCATTCTCCTCCTAGATTTTATATGCCTTAAGAATATTCTCTGGATCCTCACAATTACCTAGCACCCATCCCGCCTTCTTGAGTTTATCCTTCAATGTTTGGAGCATGACATCGCATTATTCAATCTAACATGCAATCACCCTTTTATTCTTCTCTTTCTTGGCCTGACATATATTTGTATCCTCTTTTAAACTGGCCTCTCCTTGAGTAGTAGGTGAAACGTAATCATATAAAAATACAAGCATGAGGGGTAGGTCTTTTGTTTCTATTCATCGAATTCTAGACGTGCCTCCAAAATTTCACCCCCAATGCTAAAAGCAAAATCTAGAATCTCCTTCTTGCATTTCTTAGCCCTTATGCACGCCTTAGTTAGTTACTTAATTTACTCTTCCTTGTCTTGATTGTTTTCTAGCAATTTCTTGAGCATGGTCACCTTATCCAAGTTCCTCTGTGCCACCTCTACCACCATTTTTTTCAAGGCATTACTTGCTTGCTTATCTCGTAAACTCGGTTGGCTTTACTTATCATATGGGATGTTTGTGGCATATTTTTATCCTTCGTTTAATTCAATATTTCTCATTTATATCGAACTCAGAGTTTTTCCATGTTTTTCACATATTCTAGGAAAGCTTCTTCCTCATACACATATTCACACCTTTGGGATATATCAAATCACAACCCTATAACCGTTCATGAGTAAGGGTACTCTAAAACCTTGCGTGGATGATTTTTGAAGGGTCATCTACATACCCTAAGTCCGTGTCTTCAAAATTTCTTCTCCCTTTTTCCTCTTAAATCACCTACCCTTAGGAATATGTGTCTTTGCATCTGGAATTGGGGCTTCACTGACACGCCTCCATTCTCACCCGATGGCTCACCAATACTCTTCTCATTTTCTTGATCTTCTCATGTAGGGCCTTCTTCCTCCCACTCACCATTCACCTATACGTCTTGTTAGGATTACTCCTCTCTGATTTCCTCTCCTTCCACCTCAATAATTGGTGTTTCCCCTACATTGTGTGTTTCTTCATCCGAGAATTCTTCATCTTTGTCAACCCCAGGTACATACTTATACCTTCTCTTCATTTTCTTCTACGGGCTCGGCTTAGCCGAGGATATTCTCAAAGGTGACCTCATAAATGGATCGTAGAGGGTTCCTCACCAACACTCCTGTCTTAGTTTTCTTCTCGGCTATCTCCTGTAACCACAGTCAACCATGCCACATTCTTATTTTTATGTCTCCTCACCTCGGTCTCAATTCTCACTTATCCTTCTTCCTTTCTTGGAGAGTTTTCTTCACGTGGCCTATTTGTACCTACGATTGGCTACTTCCTAGTGACATGATCAAGCTTTGTCCTCCTCAAATTTTTATTCATATTCTATTTTAGGAGGATTAGTGTCATGCTCCTATCTTGCTGCCGATTATATGCTTCCCATTGGAATCTCTGGGAGATTGAATTCATTTTAAATGTACTCCCCATTCACAAATTTAGGCTTAAATTTAATGTACACCTTAGTTGCACCCACCTTTCCAATCTTCAAAGTCATAGAATTAATAATGATATCATTTGATATCATGGTATTAATATATGTAGACTTACCTGGATAGACATAAGTCTTAGGAGCATGTGGTACTCACAATATAAAATTTTCCTGCATCAAAATGGATCCTTCACGCATATGAAAATCTATTGTGAAAGCCTAGAAATAGCATGTTGTAAATGAATAAGGAGCTTACACCAAGGATCCACTCACCAATTTTCATTCAAAATCTCCCAATGTAAAAGTGATGGAACACTAGAAACTATGCCTCCCTATTTACCATTATAGGAAAGTCCTTTAGTATGTGCCACTCATGTTCAAATGCCTTGTGCATTCTCCTTTACCATAACTCCAGCCTTCCCAGTACATGCCACCTATGGATCCATCACAAGTATATTTCTACCAAAGTGAATTATTCTTTGGTGGGTCTTCTATACTTTATTCTTAGGTCCATCTCTTTAGGACCCTAATCATGCAAACAAAATTAATAGAAAGATAATA
Organism: Taxus wallichiana var. yunnanensis; assembly: GCA_018340775.1. NCBI lineage: Eukaryota > Viridiplantae > Streptophyta > Pinopsida > Cupressales > Taxaceae > Taxus > Taxus wallichiana. The sequence goes on along the minus strand of CM031240.1, from coordinate 816,265,665 downwards.
CCCTAGATAATTTTGTCTCCTTTTTACGCCTCCTCACCGATGTGTTATGGTATAAATGCAACAAGATTGTATACGTACCTTCGACACCTTATTCGTAATGTGGATCCATTTCATATTCGCTTTAGCCCTAATGCTCCTTGTTATTAATTTTTTTCAAGAGGCACGCAAAAATTTTAATCAAATGGTCGGGTATCTTTGGAATGTCCATTTAGATGCCCTCCTTTCGATATACGAACTCCATATTTTTTTTTCCTCTACAATAACTTCACCATCAAGATCACTAGAAATTTTTGTGCCCAAAATTCTAACCTTGCAAGTCTCTAGATTAAAGGTGTGGTGATGTGCACTCACCTCCCGACAAAGTAAAAAGGTCCTCATGGACTCTTGAAATCATCCTTGGTAAAGCCTCTCTAGTTTTCCAAAGTATGACAACTTAATATCCGTAAGACTCGACATTTTCCAAGGTTTTCTATCCTTCATCATCATATATCATTTTTTTCATCCTTTGTGCGCAAGTTTTCTTTTTCACCAGTTCCTTCTCAATCGATCCTTATTGACACTTTGGTGTGGTGGTTATAGTCACACACCTTTTCTTTCCTCATGTGGACTCCCAAACATGCCCCATAATGATGCCCTTAGGATATTGCATTTTGAAAATATTTCTTCTAGTACATCTTCTACTTCCACCTCTAGCTCATTCCTCTTCTTTCCCCTTGTGGTTGCTCCAGTGCTCTCTTTGGTGCCATTTCAACTGTTCACAAATCTTCCTCTTTTTCTTCCTTCTAGTTCCTCTACACCTTGGTATGCATGCCCTAGCCACGATTTCATTTTCTAAAACCCTAACTCTTTGAACCCAATACTTCACATTCCTTCCACTTTCTCAATGGAGCTTCGCAGTATGACCATGACCAAATTAAATTGGTTTGATGTTCTTTGCATCTACACTCATTTTCTCTCCAATTTGTTCTTCCAAGGATTGAAAAATAAAATATGCAAGGTAAAAATGAAATTGTATGCATCCCTTTTATAGATTTTTTCCAATTTTCTTGCATTAATTACTCCTCACCTACTACCATACTTCAAATTTAATGAATATTTTCAACTTTATTTTCACTTTTCACTTTTTTATTTCACATCCTGTCATAAACTTCTAGCGTGCCCTACTACTTCTCGAGCACATACCTCATTACACACACCTCCATGTGATGAAGTTCATAATTCTTTAGTACCTCATACCAAGTAGTTTACCATGTTGCTTACTTACCTTGCGTTACACTATGTAAAATTTCCTTATGTGTGGTCTTCATCTGATAAATTTATTTAAGAGAACCATCATTCTTAGCACTTTATAACATCTTTCTCTTGTGCACACTAACTCTCAGGAGGAAATTCATACTCTAGCCCACATATATACATGTGTACCTACCTCGCACTTGAATCTCACTACCAAAAAATTCCTTTTCCCGATTCCTTATCCACCCTACAATAAAAATATGCATGGTCCTGCGTATTTACTCAATAGATAATAATCAGCTTCTTGCACATAAGTGCACTTATTACTGAAAAAATAAACAACTGAAATGACAAAACACAACAATGATCAAAAGGAAAAAAAAGGAAATCTAATCTAAGTGACAATACTACCTTATTACAAATGACCAAGAAGCCTTATTTATAGTAGGGATTCATCCTTCTTCCAATGAAGTAACTAGGCAACATGGTGCGATCCAACACCTATAACTGAAAAGAACCAAATTCAAGTACATTGGTTACTTAAACAATGTCCCAACTAATGCATTTTCAACTTCCTTGGGTGGCTCGTGAAACTTGGAGTCATACGGAAGAACCATCTTTCAAAATTCAAATGTCTTATTATTAATATGTTTATCATGGCATGCTATCTATCTAGCCTTCTCATTCTTCTAGCTCCATTGTGAATTGACACACCTCTTGACTAAGTGCATTAGTTTGTTAATGTGCTCTTCCACAATTTTCTCATCATCTATTCCAGTTTCATGTGCAATACGTAGGGATGATAACATAAATTCAACAGTAATACAACCTCGATCCAAAGCGTCAATTGAAAGGGTGTTTCCTTATTGACCTTTTATATGTGGTCCTATATGCCCAAAGTACATTAGATACTTTATCATCCCAATATTTTATCCTAACATCACATATTTTTATTAATGTCTACCCCCAAAACTTATTAAAGGCCTTGTAATACCATTGGATTGAGGGTGATAAGTATTTGTCTTATGGTGTACCACAATAAAAATATACGAACAAAATTATAATTTTATCATTGAGGAAATGAGTTCCTCTATCACTCATCAATCTCAAAGGAAAACCATACTTGTTAATAATATTTTCCCACAAAAAGGGATGTTGTATCTAATATACAATCCTTTTTAGGTGATGCCTCCGCCCACCTTATCGGATAGTCTATGCGATTAATGATGTAACACGCCATTCCTACATGCGCAGTGGTGAAATAGGACCTAAGAAGTCAATCACATACTTTTCAAAAGGCCTAAAACTTGCAATAGGCTGCAAAAAATGTCATCTCTATTTTCATACTTCACAAGGCATTGAAAAATGGTCACAAGCCCTAACATATTCCTTAGTATCTTTATGCTGAGGTATCTCACCAAATTCTAGCATAATTCCTCCTTCTATTCCACCATAATATTCTACCATAATACCCTCACGCTCATGTTCAAGCACAACGATGTAAGAATTCATCACAGAAAAACTTTTAAAAGTCTCCACTAATCAATTGATAAGGTGCTACACGTATAGTAAGCTATTTTTCTCCAGTTATTCATTCCTACGAGTTCTATCTAGTGCGTAAAAACACTACAATATCCTCAAAATCTATAGGTGAAAAATTTAATTTGAAAATATGTGCATCTTGCATTGTGTCCTTCATGATATGTGCATATTTTCCATAATTTATTCTTGACATATGGTCAAGCCTCAATTACACTTTCTTGGATTAACAATCATGAAATCAAACTCAGTAAACAAAAGTATCCTCTACATATGTTCCCTTTTAAGATAGTCTCATCGAAAAGTACTTGAGCAACATATGATATGTATAGAAAATAAATGGAGTTTCTAAAAGTACTATCTAAATTTATGCGATGCATGATCACTTTGAAACATCCTCGTGCTCGGTAGTTTTGTAATTCTATTCCACAGTTTTAATTTCATGCTTTGAAAGAAAATATGATGATCCACAATTTCTTCTCCTGGTTCCACCAACACAATGTGAATCACTATTCCATAAGCATCAACATGAACATGAAAATGTTTTTACCACAAAGGAAAGCATAAAATTAGTGCGGTAGTAATTTTTCCTTACGTGTTTCAAATGTTTTCTTTTGTGCATCATCCCATATAGAATTTTCCCTTATACTAAAACAATTCTTCCAAGGGTGTGGAAATATTTTCATATCCTTTAATGAATTTCCTATAATAACTTTATGTCCCAAGAATCCAAGCACCTCACTCACGATTGTTAGGTTCTTCCAAACCCAAGATCACAACTATCTTAGATGGATCTACCAAAAATCCTTCCTTGTAAATGATGTGCCCAGTAAAGTACCAAAGATGTAGAAAAGATGTATTTCTTCTTTGTTAAGAGAGATGTTCAATTATGCAGCCGCCTCTCGAAACATAACCTCAGATTATCATAATGATATTTGATCAATCCATATACCATCGAACATCCCGAATACACCTACGATAATTTATGAATAAATTCTTGAAATTTCTCGCACTGCAATGATACTAGCATATTATTCAATCAAAGGGAATAGCTGTATATGAAAAAAATTCCCCATTGATGGTGAAATTTTTATTTTTAAACTTATTTCAAGATGCGCACTTTGTTGATATACTGAAAATACATTTGTAAATAATATATCTCGTGTGGCGTGCCCAGCAACTCCTTTAATAATTTCCTCGTTAACAAGGGTGGGAAAATGATTAATGACACATAAAGAATTGAGTTCTTTATAATCCACACAAATCCTTATCCTCTCATCCTTATTAACTCTTATGACCATGGGGCTAACCCATTGAAACTCTTGATAGGCTCAATTATTCTAGACTTGATAATCTTATCAATTTCCTTGTTTACACCGCGTAGATTAAGGTGGCTTGTATACTGACCTCTTCTAGCTGGGTGCATGCCTTATTTTAGCTTGATTATCATCTCACCTAAAGAAATGTGTACTCTCTTTAACTCATAATAGCCCGTGGAAATAAGTCTCAAAGAAATCCACGCAAAATTTCACTAATCTTAGCCACTTCCTACTCGAGGCCGGTAATCCCAATAATGGTTTCCTTAGGCTTAGCGTATGTTCTAATGTTAACCTTATTTATTTTTATAGGGTCATGGTATGTGTGTGCCTTCTCATTTGAAGTGTCCATCGACTCGTGCATACCTTTTATGTGTATAAAATCTAGGTTATCAACTTCATCATCATCTATCTTATACACTAGTTCACCCTTTTCTTTTTCCATCCAAGTGTGACCCATTTTTATTATTTTATTCCTCGAGATCAAGGGGTGCCTCAAGATCCCATTCATAAAAAAATTCTAAGATAATATATTCATCCCTCATATTTATCCCTCAAACTGACGCACTTCATTATCTCTGATGCTTCATATCTAGAGGCTTAGTAGAAAATTAATCAAATGTTTGGATCATACCTATAGTCATCTCTTTCCAATTCATGGTCTCTATTTTTAGTTCTACATGGACATACTATGCACACACCACAACCACACAACATGGAGTATAACTTATGTACCCAAAGTGATGGTGGAAAATCCTCCTTACCATGCCCCGATATCTCTTACATTCATGGACGTGATGTGAAGAAAGAGTCTTTACATGAAATTCACATATTTGTGTAGGTTCATTACTCACGAGTGAACTTGGTGGGAAAAGTGATTCTCGCTTCTCACCAGTCCAAAAGGCCATCTTTGTCTTTTTCCCACAAGAATTTTGTTGTCCGCGTAGAGTATAAAGCAACATATTTCTTATTTCCCCTTCATTCTGCCCACTTTGAGTCTCCATGGAATGCATAAATGTGTAAGGATTTCCTTCATCATTATACCTTGATACCTTGTTAGATCCTAACCACATCACCATGTGTTTCCTAGTCATTTGGTGACTCTTCTTTTTAATTTGTGCCTAACCATCTCATACATTTCATGATCCCGTTGTCACGAGAAAAACTAAATCTTTGTCACTTACCAACTATGCATATTCCCGATGAAGCACACCCTCCTTAGATGGTTGAAATTCTATGGACCGCGTCTTGACTACACATATATTATATTAATCTCTTCTTCACTTAAGGGATCAACATAGGGCTCTGCCTTCTTATTAAGTAAGGGTATACTCATGTGTTCTTATTCATTCTCAAAATTGATGTACCTTTTATTAAAGAGAAAATACACATTTTTTCTGACGAGGAGAACTAGGGTCATCCAGTAATCTTTAGAAATTTGTCCACTTACTGCGAGATATAATACCTCAAAGTCCCAGGTAAACTTTGCTTCCTAAATAGTGATAGATACATCCTTTGGTACCCCATTGAGAATATCCCTAGTTTTATTTGCCACATCCTGAAAACATTCTATGGATGGATGTAAAGTTGATCTACCCATATGATTGAAAGCATCCAGAAGTTAACACATTGATTCCATGCTTGTTTGAATCATAATGTTGTGAAAGCGACCACCCATCGATGACTTCATCGAGTAATATCCTTATCAAATTCATGATGATGAGGTGTGATTAACTAAAATTAGATTTTTTTATTTACTATGAGTTTATCTAAATAGAAAAAAATGCAATCTTGAAGTGTTGGATCTAAATATTTTATTTTATTTTTTGGATGTATTAAAACAATAGAAATAAGAAGGATATGGTACTTAACCTTAATTTTAATTACCTCGTTGTGTGTTGGGTGAAGTTGATTGGTGTGCGGAGGTTGGGTAAGAAGTGAGTAGGTGGCCGGGAAGGGAAGAAGTTGAATATCTAGCTAGACTAAGGTTAGGGGGAGGATACTAAGGTTCCTTAGGGCACCTTGGTCTATTGGGTGTTGTAGTCTGCAGAAAGATCGGAGCACAGGTCGAAGTGTCAAGCAAGATCTTTGTAATTTCTTCTTCTACTGTCACACAAGTCTCCTTGATATCTTTTCTTGTGTCCTTATAAATTCAATGTGAAGGTACACCTCTGAAAAACTAATTCAAAACATCAATTCCTAAGAAATAAAAATTCATATGAATAGGTTAGTGACCTTATCTACCATAATGGTGGACTTATGACTAAACATTCTTGATACATTCTAAACCCCATGTTGTTTTGTATGTGTGTGTGTGTGTAAATTTGTACTTAGGATGCCTTAACACGAATGAGATAGAAATAGGGAAATAATTAAAAGTAAACATGAAAATGGTGGATGAAATAGAAAGAAAACAACCCCTTCCCCCTATGCTTGTGTGATGTAGATGTAGAATATACCCAAACAGCCCTTTACCTTAGTAGATGGTTTCCCTTGATAGTAGATGTCCTCGATAATGTAGTGAGTATGTTATGTTTATAGAGGGATATCTTGTTCAAATTTCAACACTAGTGACCTGAAAATTCCAAATCTGACCTAGGGGAATGCACTTAGTAGCAATAAAGACCGAACTTGAACAAATAAATTAGGACCAAAAATTACAAAAAGCAAGGGCACTTAAAATCATGGACTAGGGAATTGAGGTGCGAAATGAAACCCTAGGTTCCCCAATATAGGACTATAGACAACTTGATTAGGAACATTATGACACTGAGACTCCACTAAAAGACATCGAAATGGTATAGAAAAGTGAAAAGCTGTATAAAATAAATAAGCTATGATGGCCAGGCTTAATGTGAGAGCGAAGGGTTAGCTCACTAGTGAATACTTTTATTATGTAAGATCCATATATAAAATAACATACCCGAAGCGATATAAATGTAATAGTAATTGCATGATTTTGTGACTACATTTTCCCCCACATTATGTTAGTGAGTGGAAATCTCGATGAACATAAAGTAGATAGAGAAGCACATACTAGAAAAAGTCAAAGAAACCCATGTTATATAAGAATGTGAAGAAGTGTAGTAGAAGCATGCCGATAAAACCATAAAAGTATGTTAGATAATGGATCAACAGTTTGATCCATGTAATGTAACAAAAAATACATTTCATGATGAAGTGTGCTTTAAATGAAAGTGGTTACTTTAGTGTTAGATTTTGGAGCATGTTTTCATGTGAGAAAGTGTTTAAGGCTATGCGCTAAGAGTCTTATACATGCGTTCCGTAGTTGGCTTGCAAAGTTTGGGGGCAGAGCCACTTGTGACGGGGGTCGAGGGTGGTAGCCCTTGGTAGTAGGAGTTTGGGGGCATGGCCTGAATTTTTGGCCTTAAAAGTGCCGCGATATATCGGGAAACATGCTCTTCTCCTATGGGTGAGATTTTTGACCCATAGGTTTATGGGAACCGCAGTTTTTTTACCCATGGTTTGATAACCACGGTTTGTAAAACTACTTAAGAAGTTGTCTAATTATATGGTTTTATGCATATGGTAGGATAATTTAATGATTACATATGTGTTTTGAATTCGGGTGTGAATTACTATAGGTTTGTTGAGCATAGGTCCAAAAAGATATGGGTATTGTATTGAGAGAGTGAATGTCTTGTACGCAATAAAATATGAAGCAAGTGATTCTTGGTGGGCGTAGCCCAAATTGGGTGAACCACGTTAAATCTTTCCGTCTCTATGTGTTATGTTATTTTTATTACCAATTTTATTTTAGATGCGTAATATTTTCTAACTTGTTGCGATTAAGCGAGGGATTATTCGCATATTTTATCCCTTATTTCCTAACAATTGGTATCAGAGCTTGGTTTGGTTTGTTGAAGTGTTGAATCATAGGGAAAGTTTTATCTTGAGTGGGAGCTATGGTAGATGATGGAAGATCTAGGGTTGATAAATTCAACGGGTAGAATTTGAGTCTTTGGAAGATTCGGATGGAAGATTACCTTTATCGGAAGGATCTTTATATTACATTTAATCGAGAAGGAGAACAAACCCTCGAGCATGAATGATTTGGAATGGGATTTTTTTTTTGGATAGGAAGGAACTTGGGAAAATCTTTTTGTGTCTTGCGACTTTGGTATTATATAATGTTTTGAAGGAATGAACTACTGAAGGCTGATGGATGCGTTAGGAAGTCGTATGAAAAACCCTCTGCCTCTGTCCGATTTTTAATGAATTTTTTTAATATGAAGATGTCGAGAATGGTTTAGTAGTAGATCATTTAAATGATTTTAATACGATTGTAAATATGATAGCTTGATTCTGATATAATTTGATGAAGAAGTTAGGGATTTATTAGTTATGTGCTCTTCACCTTGAGAGTTTTGAATAGCTTGGTAATGGCGATAAACAACTTGGTTCTAGATAATTCAAATTTCAAGTTTGAGGATGTTGTAGGGGTGATTCTAAGTCGAAATGTGAAGAAAAAAGCTCAGAGGAATGTTACTTTAGGGGAATACTTTGACAGTGGAAACCAGGGGAGATAGAAGAATAGAGGAAGCTGCAGTGGAAAATCAAAGGATCGGGGAAGGTCAAAATCCAAAAGCAAGATAGTATGCTAAAGCACTATGGAAAGTCTAGGCATTGAAAGAAGGACTATTGGGAACTTTGGGACAGAAGAAACAACATGAGGAAAAGAAAATAAAAGGAGTAAATGTGACGGGTAATGTATAGTGGGGATGCTTTGATTCTTTCTTTGCCTGATAATGTCTTGAATCTTGGGTTTTTAGATTCGAGGATTCTTTCCATCTTTACTCCACATATGCATTATTTTGTTGATTATGTTCGAGGAGATTTAGGGCATGTTTTTCTTGGTGATGATGAGCCTTGTAGCATAGTTGGAAATTTTTTTGTTCGAGTTAAGATGTAATGGGAATACTTGTTTATTGAAGGATATCGGACATGTGCCTACATTAAGATGAAATTTGATATCGGCCAGGGTAGTTAGGGAAGTGATGGTTATACTTATGATATTTACATTGGAATCTTGGAAGGCTACCCGAAGGTGCTCTTGTAGTGGCGAAGGTACAGAAGGTTGGAACCTTGTATTTAACCACTTATTTGCACTAATGTTTATAATCTTGTGGATTCATAAGTAGATGCAACATTGTGGCACTATAGGCTTCGTCATATGAGCCATAAGGACATGGAGATCATAAAGAAGGATTTTCCCAATATACAAAAATAGGTTTGGAGTTATGTGAGGACTTTGCATATATGGAAAACATGGCGAGTAAGGTTTCTCAAGGTTGGACCTATAGAGAAAGAGAGTAAGTTAGAGACGGTGCATTCGATGTATGGGGGCGCTCAGGTATCATCTCTTACGGGTTCAATTATTATGTTACTTTTATTGATGATGTAACAAGAAAAGTTTGGGTTTATTGTATTAGAAACAAATCTGATGTATTTGATAGTTTTGTTAAATGGAAAGCCTTGGTAGAGAATGAAATAAGTCTTAAGCTAAAATTTCTCGGAGAATTCGAATAATGGAGGGAGTATTGTAGTAATGAATTTGATTATTGTTCTAAGAATGGAATCTACGGAAAAAGATGGTTCTAGGAACTGTGCTGACACAATGGGATGTCGAGAGAAGGATGAACATAACAATAATGGAATGTCTTGGGCGTGAGGTTAAATGCATGGGATCGCCTCTTTCTTTTTGGGTAGAGAGCGGTGAGCATAGCTATGTAATTGATAAATAGGACCCTTAAGTTCCTTGGATGGATGCATATGCCCAGGAGGCTTGGTATGGTAAGAAAGTTGATAATTCATTTCTTAGAGTCTTTAGATGTGAGATGTTTGTCCATATAAACAAGTATGATATGACCAACTAAGCTAGAGGCTAAATCGGAAAAATGTACTTTCATTGGTTATGGTGGTGATGAATTTGGATATAAATTTTGGAGTATTAAGGAAAAGAAAATCATTCGATCTAGGGATGTGGTCTTTAATGAGAAAAGTCATGTAAAAAGCGGTAGGTGCGAGGAAAAAGGAAGAACCATGAGAAAGAATATGCGGTAGTAGAGGATCTTACGCAAATGGGAAAGTGACACATGTATCGGTTCAGGGAACCTCCTTAATAGAACCCAAAATCCTATATTGAGGAGGTCTTCTAGGGTAAGAAGAGAACCCAACATTTTTCTCCTTCTCTTTATTATTTATTACTCGACCGTAGAAGAGCCCGGAGATATTTGATGAAGCTGATGTATGCAAGTATATTCCAGGAAGAAATGGGAGTAAGCCATGGATGAAGAGCATTAGGCTCTCATGCGGAGAAGCAGGACATGGGATTTGGTGAAGCTACCTAAAGGTAAAAGAGAATTATAGAACAAGTTGGTTTTTAGAGTCAAGAGGAAGAAGGATGAAGAAGAAAATATATAAGTGCCGGGTTGGTGGTGGCCAAGGGTTTGCATAGAAAAGATATAGATTTTGATTAGATTTTTCTCCCTCGTAGTAAAAATGACTTTGATTAAAACTATTCTAGGAATAGTTAGCAGTAAGACTTGCACTTAGAATAGCTTGATGTAAAGACGACATTTCTCCATGGTGATTTGGAGGAGGAACTATATATCACAGTGATCGAGGGGCTATGAGGTCAAAGGTAAAGAGGAGATGGTGTGGCTAAACCGGTTAAGAAGAGCTTGTATGGGTTGAAAAAAGATCCACGTCGATGGTATAATAAATTTGATAGCTTCGCTGATGTGGATCAGGTTATATTAGATGTCATTCTAGACCGTTGTGTGTATACTGAAATAAATTTGAGGATGGAAGCCCATATTATCCTTTATCTCAGACATGTGGATGACATTTTGGTTATAGGTAAAAACATGTAGAAATAAAAGTACCAAGAAACATCTAAGTGAATCCTCACATGAAGGATTTGGGGGTAAGGTACGCAAGAAATCCCTTCGTGTGAGATATCTCTCTTGATAGAAGGAATGGAAGCTTACTTTATCTTTTAGGAAGAGTACATTAAAAGATGTCTTTAGAGGTTTAATATGCAGATGCTAAATCAATTGGGACTTTTGTGCCATTTCACATGGTTATTCAAAGGAGTAGTTTCCCAAGATAGAGCAGAAACTATATGTCCAAGAATACCTTACTATCATCGGGCCGTGTGGAAGTTTGATGTATATACATGGTGTGCACCGTGCTTGGATATTTCCCATGCAGTGGGAGCAGTGAGTAGATTTATGAGTGATCCATAGATTGAGATCACCTGGAAGGTAGTAAAGTGGATCCTTCGGTTTTGAGAGGGACCATGGGGATAGTTTTGTGCAACAATGGATCGAAATACCACTTTTTGTGGGTATGTAGATTCATATATGACTAGAGATGTAGACAAGTGAGAGCACAACAGGAGATATGTTTACACATTATAGTTTGGAGTACTGAAAGAGTTGATTTCATTCGACTCTGAGCTGTTGGCTTTATAACTACTTATGGAGGATGAGTATGTTTACGCTACTGTGAGGAAAGAAAAGAAATGATTTGGTTCACAACAATTTCTTGAGGAGTTTGGAGCATAAGAAAGATGAAAGAAATTTGTATAGTGATAGATCGAGTGTTATACACCTAATTTAGAACTCTACTTTCCACTCTAGTATGAAGCATATACGGTTAAGCATACCATTTCATCAAATGAAAATTTGAGGAAGAGAAGTTGAAGTTGGAGAAGATTTACACCAGAAGTTACAATCCACATACATGATGACCAAGGTGAGTTACGAGGAAAAATTGAAGTTGTGTTCCGACTTTGGTTAGTCTTAACGGAAACTAGTGGAGGTCGAGAAGCTTGCTTAGAGAGGAAAACTAGTCTCCAAGTAGAGATTGTTAGATCAGGAGCATTTCGCTTTCATGTGAAAATGTCAAATCGGTACACTAAGAGTACCTTGTACACTTTCCACGGAGACTTTCCCTTATGCCTGATTTTTTTGCCCATAGTTTCCGAAATTACCCAGGTTTTTCCTATAAACTACCGCAAGTAGTTATGGACACTTATATGGTTTTATGTATATGGAAGGATAATGTAACGTTGATAGGTATGTGTTTGATGAATTCAAATGTTTGAATTCTACTTGTATAGTTTAGCTCATGAGCATAGGTCCAAAATATCTGTGTATTGTATTTAGAGATCATATGGCTTGTAATAAAAATATAAGCAAGAGATTCTTGGTGGACATAGCCCAAATTGGGCGAACCATGTTAAATATTGTCTCTCATGTGTTGTGTTATTTTATTTTACTGATTTTATTGAGCTCGGTACATATTTTACTCGCATATTAGTTTCTACTCCTTGTTATCTGGTGAGGGATTATTCCACATATTTTATCCTTTACTTCTAACACTTAGAATGTATGACCACTTCTAACGTGGTTTTCATGATGTAATAGTGTGGTAGGAGTGATTTCCCAACCCAAATGCTTTGTATATGAATGAATAAGTGAGGATTGGGAGTCCTACCACCGAGGAAGAGTGTCTTGAGAAAATTGTGTTGATTCTTCAATATTCTTCCACATCCTCAAGTCTAGTCCTGCGAAAACTGGACTCGAGATCAATTTTTTATTTTTTTGCATCAAGCGATTTTTATTTAAACACTTGACCCATGTGGAGTGATGTGAGGAAATAAAACTCTTTCCCCACTCCATCCAGGTGTCACCGCAATGTAAAAGATTCTAAGTTGGGTCATCCGCGGAAGTGAACATGATATGAAAATATGACTTCTGAGTTGGGTCATCTCATGAAGAAGACATGAGATGAAAGAGGTATTTCTCTTACTAAGTTAGGCCATCTGGAAACAAGCACAAAAGATATATGATAGATTACGATTAGGTAATTTAGAAGTGAGTGCAAACATGTATGATAGCTTCGAGGAGGAATTAGTCATCTAGAAGAAAACACTACATATAGGATAAATTCCCAAGTTATGTCAAATGGGAGAAGTGGTGAATATAACTCCCAAGTCAGTCATTCAGAAGCCCACTTGATTGTATATTTCAGAATGATATGATTTTTATTTGAACACATCGATTTTGATTGGTTGATTAATTATTGTGATTGGTCACTTGGGTGGAAAGATTTTAGTACCTAATCGCCTTAGGTTGGAGTCATTAGAGGGAAGTTGATAAAGGTCGATGAAATGTTTAAGCAAAATATTTTAATCGAACCATTTTCCCAAGTTAAGTCATTAGGGGAATTATAGTAAATGATATGTGATCATAGGGTTTGGAATATTTTAAAAGTTTTTGTCCCCAGTTACATCATTTGGGAATCAGATGGTGAAAATATCACTTACGTATCGGGTAAGTGTCTTTGGATTAAAAATGTTTGAACATATGGTGACATGAGGGGAGATTGCCAGGTTGATCCCCCAATAACGTACCCCCTTTTGGGCGAAAGGTGAAGTGAATGAAAAGAATAGAATCTTTAAAGTAATGGAAAGAGGTTAAAACGTGTGTGTATTTAATAAGAGAACTGATGACGATACCAAAATGTGCCAAATGTGTATAATGATGGTGCGTAAGGCAGTAATTCTAGAATGAATTTAAGTAAGCGTGGTGTAAATCATAGTAAAAATGCTCCTTTTTCAAGGTATGAGAAAAGCAAGATCAAGCATGTATTAGTTGTGGTAATAAGTGCAAAATAAGGACCATAATTATAGGTAATGATGAAAAGTAACTATAAATGGTGAAGTGAAAAATGTACTATCCAGCATTCTGTCTTTTAACGTGAGTGTGAGAGTGTGTACAGAGGGAGTGAAGATGCCTCGAAGCAAGATTCAAGCACCACGGTAGTTTAAGAGAGTGGCGGCTCCTTACTAGCGTAAATGTGCGATTTACTACGGAGTCGGGTAAGTGTATTAATTTTTGGTAAAAATGAACGTCAGTAGTAGGTATTTTCATTGAATTCTTTAAAACTCTTTAAGGTTTTTGATTTTATCAAACATTTGAGACCTAGAAAATAATGGCGAGGCATAACCTCGGGACCTGGAGCACCCAAACTGGGCTCTAAGAATGTCTTGCTCAGGGTGCCCTGGGCCATGCATTTAAGTTCTACTAGTCAAAGTAATGTGCATTTAGTGGGTAATGGTGAAAATCTTATGTCTACTTATGTTGCGTAAGTATGTTTGGTTATGTAATGTCTCTAACATTGTGTTTGTTGTTGTTTGGTGTCACAAAGAGAGGGACATCCCACTCGAGGGAGTTCCTCGGGTGGCCCAGCGACTTGAAAGTACTGCTTTACTTGGATTAGGTTTTCAAATGATGAGGTGGGATGTGATGGACCATTCTCGCCTACTTCGTATATAACAACATGGACTTGGGATGTGCTCTATAATATGTTCATGTTGAATGCATTGTGCACGAGAGATGGTATGCGTAGAAACATGAATATTTTGGTTGCCTACTTTGGTGATATGACTATCACAGTGGAGGATGTATATCACATATTCATGCGATTGCTGGTCATCGGGGAGATGGTACAAGTGATGGAAGTAATGGACATGGAGTGACAAATGTTCTCGCGAGGGTGATAGTCAGTGGGGACTCAAGTAATTACCAAGGCCCATATTAGTTCAAAGATGTGATATTCCCATTTAGGTACCGTTGTACTTACAGAATTTGCTTATTAGCGATGATCATTGCTTCATGTATAGCCAATGGAGGGGAGGAGGTGTCGACATTCTTGTATAGGATCCAGCAGCATGTGTCATCTGAGATAGAGGAGGAGGGTATGATATTGCATGTGGGTGTGGTATGTGTTTGGATCATCTCTATATAAAGACTTGTATCGATTTACGTAGGATAAACATGAGGGAGGTGAGACGCATCCACCACACTAATGCATGTGTGGGCATATGAGCACATAGATATATCGAGATTAAGTTAGTAGGGGACATGAGAAGATTTGGCTTTGACGAGATATATATGCTTGAAGATGGGTGGATATATGTAGTAGGAAGATGGATATAGAATTACCTTCGTAGCACCGATAGATAGTAGTTGGGTCTCGTAGTAAGTTATATGGAGGTCATACCATGATTATGGAGGATAAAATGAGGATAAAACGAGGATGCTTTATAGTATTTGTGATGTGTATTCGTATCTGACTATGTGGTTAGAGGACCGCTTTCCAAGTGTTGAAGAGGATGTTTAATAATGATAGGGTGTCACAAAACTTTTGGATGGCTGGATGTGCCCCGCAGTCATACATATGGTCGAGGGATATCGCTATAACCCATGATGGCATAAGGCTAGAAGCTAGTGTGGCCCATGGAAGAGCAAATGAGGCCACCACCGGGGAGTCGGATTTAGGCACTCAGACCCGTGATAATTATTATGGATGGGGATGATGTGAGGGTGTATCGAGGGTGCTCGAGCATGGTGGGAAGTGCACGAGGGAATTATTCACCCCATACCCAATATTCAAGGTTCCTATGGGAGGTCGGATCATGGGGGGAAGAGGGGAGGGAGATGTTCCCAACCCCATAATAGCCAGCCTAACAGTAGTGTGTAAGTACTTGTGTGTATGCTTATGTAGTGTTTTCCAGATTTCACTATGATGGCTTTATATGCATTTTTTGTTAACATGTGTGTTTTATGTTTTGTTTACAAGAGGATGCATCTTAAATCACTTATAAGTAGACACATCTATCCACATACCTTTACATGGAATGTGTTGAATGATGTGCTAAAAAGCGGAGGGACGCTTCAGAGTGTTTTGATGACATGCGGGTAGAGCATGCCCATTTGCTTGAGCAGTGGCTATCGCTAGCAACAAACATGTACAAATGCTGCTAAATGAGAGGGATGAGGCACGTGAGGAGACCCGACGTGTTCAGAGGTGTGGTATGTGGGGGTCCTCTTAGCCCGCTGACATTTCCACACGGTATGTGGACTTTGTAAGATTATTTTTCGATCGTGCTACTAATATTACTATGTTACGAGAAGGTGGAGAAGTTTCTGAGGCCATAAAAATGGGTGTCACATTGGTGGAGAGGCATCATATCAGAGGGCTTCACGCACACAAGAGAGAAAATGATGATGAGGTCCGACAGATTATTGTGAGTATAATGATGGGGCCTTGCCCCCGCCTCGTGAGACATGTTTTAGGATGATGATTATATTAGCGATATATATGGACACCTATTTTGAGCATATATCTCAAAGCTTGTCAAATGTTTTTCCATCATGATGTAATGATGTGGTATGATTCTATATTTATTATCCTAGAATATGTATTGCTCAGATAAGGATGAGTATAACATCCTATTATAATGTTAAGAAGGGAGGTATAAATATGTATGTAGAATGATGACAATATAGATAAGTAATGTAATGTGATGGATGGAATGTTTAATGAGTAAACTGCGTAAAGACAAGTAATATAATGATTATAGTATAATATAGATGAAAATAGAAAAATAGATGATATGGAAATGAATGTACCATAATAATGTGTGATGATGTAATGGTCAGAGAGGGGATAAGGTGATAAAAAAATAGTAGAGGGGGTTAGACAAATGATTCTCATGTGTGGAATGAATAGCTCGGCCTAATGAAGACCCCTCAACCGCCAAGTAAGCCACAAGAAAAAAAAAAAGTGTGACATCAAGAAATGATTGAGCATGCCAGATGAAACATGAATCATGTGATGAAAGGTTCTAAAACTAATCCCCACATTCAGCGTAAGAATCGGTAAGAACACAAGCGCACGATCATGAGCAAGGTGATGATAATCACCTACCAAAGATCAAGATGATGTTTGCGTTTG